>NC_069471.1:14923284-15006629 GCF_026875155.1 Cherax quadricarinatus | reverse complement strand
GTCGCTCTTGTGGGACCTTGGCTCATTTGCGCCTTCCTCCAATCTTCGATGACTTTTAACTTGTTGGTAGGGCTTTTAAATTACAAGGAGCCAGATGCTGACCAGGCTTGTAGCCTGTTGAGGTCTCTTTGTTGTCATGCCTGATCCGTCGACCTCGATGTGATTCACTTCATTTACTTCACATCATCTGCAAACAAGGACATCTGATGAGTCTTATCTCTTCCGTTATTGTCATTTCACATATACCAAAAACAGCACAGGTCCTAAGACTGGACCCATCTGGAACACCACTTGTTCACAGGAGACCCACTCTGACACCTCATCACGTACCATGATCATTGTTGCCTCCCTGTAATTTTTCTACGTTCCCCATTGCAGTGCCTTTCCTGTTATGTATGCCTGATCCTTCTAGTTATGCATTAACCTCTTGTGAGGAAACTGTGGCGAAGGCCTTCTTGCAGTCCATGAAATGCGTATATCCACCCCTCTCTCTCTCTTGTCTATACTTCTGTCACCCTTTTATAAATCTCCGCACGGTTACACAGGAGTTTTCCTTCCCTGAAACCATGGTTGGTAGTCGATTATAACTTGTTTCTTTCCAGGTGCTCCACCACTCTACTCCTGATGATCTTCTCCATGACTTAGCATATTATAACGTTAGTGACAGGGCTGTAGTTTAAGTTGCCTCGTTGTATGTTATCCTTTCTTTTGAAAAAATTGGGACTAATTTGCCATCTTCCATACCTCAGGTAGTCGTCCAGTTTCAAATGATGTGCTGAAGATTTTTGTTAGTGGCACTCACCACAGCATCTTTGCTCCCTCTCTAAGGACCCACAGGAGGAGATGTTGTCTGGTCCCACCGCCTTTGAGGCTGTGGTACCAGCTTCTTCACCCTCACAGTTATTGTGATACCTATCCAGAAAACTCACCCCGCTCCCTCCGGTGTTACCTCCCCCTGTTTTGCATTTCAGGTCCCAAAATTTATTATTTAACAACCCCCCCCCCCCCCAGCTCCCCACCTACCTGTTTCACTCGTGAAATACTTTCCTTTAAATCCTCTATGAGATTTGTTATGGCTCCTCAGATCGTGGCTTTATCCACGCAATTGAGTGGTCTTCTTCTGGTTTGGAGACTCTCCTCCCGGATTCATTCCTTGCTCTCGCTAGCGTATTAAAATTTGTACGCCTGACTGTTCTTTAAGTGTTGTTTGTCCTAGCGTAGTGTTGTTGTTGCTGTGTAGTGTGTATGCCTGAGCTGGTTCAGGATCTTGACGGTCGTATTATGCATATGACAAGTTTTCTACATGTATGTCGGTTGAGCTTCCCTTCTTGTCTCTCGGGGCATATGTCAGTGTTTGTGTCCCCTGATAGCTTATTCATTCTATTTTCCTGGATCTTTGTCTTAATGTACCTTTTCACTTCTAACCTAGCTGCTACGCTAGTATTTTGCCGCTCTACTCCACGTTTGGGTGAACCAGGTATTTGTTTGGTCTTCTCCATTATTTCTTGGGTTTCCTTGGGTAACTAACCTCGTGTCCTTTGCCTCCTGCATTTTGTTGTCAAAGAGCCATAATTCTTTACTGGTTTTGCCTGCCAGTTATCTCTCCATGATAAACATCTTGCAGGAAGTTGCCTCATGCCTTTAGTTCTCACTCCCTTTTGTACGTTTTGGTTTTTGTTACCCCATTACCTGTTTATTATTCGTGTGTGTCTTTAAAGTTCTGTGTCTCCACTTTGTAGCTCTCAATTATGTGTAGTCGCAAAGCAAACATATGTCTACCTCTGATCTGCATATGCTCCAACTACGGGGTGTGTTTTAGAAGTGTAATGTCCTCGAGTGTCCAAAACTACTCAAGGATCGATATATACGTGAGAGAAAGGGAAGTCCACTCGCGCGTCTCGAGATATGCTTGCGCTGGGAATCTAATCGCTCACTATGTGCCTCCTCTTGTTCTTGTATGTTGAGGTGTTCTTCTCCAGATCTATTGTTTGAGGCCATGAAGTGTTTTTCCTCAAGTTCATCATCCTTATCTTTTCAATTTCTCGTCAGGAGTGTTGGTGGGTTTCTCGACATGAACCTTTTCATGCGCTACATTTCAATGTGCATCTTGGGCTTTCTCCATAGATTTTTGGGATCCCCAAGGGCAATCCATGGTATTTCCAATCAATCTCCTATGTGACTGAAATCAACCATAAGTAGTTACTTTGCTTCCCCATGTGAGCTCTTTGGACCACCTCGTACTTTCTCTAGTGATCGACAATTGCGCTTGTTGCTCTTGTACGTATTTCAGAGTATGTGTGATGAGAGGCCTCCTGCAAGTTCTGTGGTGGGTTGCTAACTCATTACTGCAATACCTACTCTATGGCCCTATCTCAGACTGGATTTCTGTTCCCTATAATAAGTAAGTAGCTTGCGCCCCATTACCATTCCATTCCTTCCATTTTCTCAAATCACTCACCAGGTTTTAATGAGCAGTATTTGCATAACTCCTTCTCCCCCGCATTTCACTTTCATCATAGATTGATAATCTGAGGATTTGATATCGAGGTGGAAGATTGCTCCATCTGTTTTCATCCTGGTGAGCTTTGCATTTCTGTGGTTGTGCTATTATGTCTGTGGGATGTCTCCATTGATTATTTCATGCACACTTTGCAACTTATTTGTTATTATATTTGCTAATTCGTATACCACACCTTCAAACTTTTTTTTTAGAATAACTTCTGGTGGTCTGGGGGATACACTGTAGTTGGGGAGTAGTGGGAGGGGACCTGATAAGATGAAACTATGGGTGGTTGCTGTTTGGATGAGTTATGTAATTGCAGGTGGGAGGGGGGCTTTGGATATGGCACGTGGGTTTTGGGTTAAAATTGCTTAGGGGTGCATTGGGGTGTCCTGGTTGGGGAATTCTGTAAGTGGTTGTGAGGGGAGGCTGTATTTGATTTCCTCATGAGCCTGGTTTCATTGGCCAGTCACCTTCTTCACCTCTCTTTTCCTTCCTTTCATTTTTGTTCCATATCTCTCAGTGTCTGTCCTTTTGCGTCTTGTGTTCTGTCATGGTAATCATAGAACATTTCCAGTAAGCCGGATTGCTTTCTCCTGCTACTTATATGTTCCTGAAGTCAATTCTGCCTTAAAATAAAAAAAGTCACTTTCACTGGCCAGGTTCTTCTTGCAAATCCCCCCTTTTCTCAAAAAATTTGCAATTGGCAATTGCTTTTATGCTTTCAATTGCAATTTTCTCCACTTGTCTTCTGTGCTTTGTAAGTTTCCCCTTTCAACTTTCTGGAGCCCTTAAACAGAAGACTTACCTCTCCCTTTCATTCTCCCTGATCCGTTTTAGTTTCTTCCATTCCAGCTTTCCTTTCTTCAGGTTTCGTCACTATCTGTGATCCTTAGGGCCTAGTGGTTTGTTCATTTTCCTTTCAGCTTTTCCTGGGCTTCTGGTTGTGGTTCTGTTAGGGGCCCTCTACATATAGCTTAGCTCTTTTTTCATTTTCTACAGTCCCCTCGATTTGCTCCTGATGTATTCTCTCTTTTTCTCAGGCTTCCACAATGGCTTTGATAGGGGCTTCTGCTACAGGTACTCTCCTTCGTTCCCTACAGTTCCTTGTTTGTGACTGAGGTGTGTGTCGGTCTCATTATGTTCATTCCCAAATTGTTCTTTAGTTCCTTTAAGCTTGTTACCAGATTTTTCAGTTCCTCTTCTACTCTTCTGTATCCTTAGCCTCTGCTGCATCTATCCTCTCTTCCATTCTTTTGCTATGTTCTTCTAAGCTTCTTTCCCCCATTCATGTTCCCTTTTTATGAGGCTCTGCTGGCCCAATTTCTTTGCAGACTCATTCTCAGTCCCATGGTTTTCCTCTTTTCCTGCTGTATGGTACCCCCATTTTTTGTTTTGGTTGTTACGAAATAAGAAACTTATGTAATTCTGTGTGTTTGTTTGTTGGTTTGCCCTGTGGTTTGTAATGTGTGGTGTTGAGTGTGGGTCAGGCAGGGGAGGGTAGAGAGGAAAGCTGGAGGACAGTGGCAACATGGGAAAGAGGGGTGGTGAGGGATGGTTGATAGTTGAGGGGGAATATCGGGAGTGAGAAGGAGAAAGCTGACAAAGGGGAGATTGGGAATAGGGAAAATGAGAGGGGGAAAGAGGGAGAAGTTGGGGGAGAAGGAGGGTGATAGAGAAGAGGAGGATCAGGGGAAGGAGTGGGAGATAGGTGAGGGAGTAGGATCTTGTTAGAGGGCAGGGGGTGAGTGTGTGTGGTGAGTCTGTTAATGTGTAGAATATGATGGGGTTTGTAATGTGTGTGTTGTGTGTGAGTGTGTGGTCCAAGTACGGATCCGTAAATCGTCCGTTGTAAGTCTTCCTCTATTCTTTAGTGTGCGGGTTATTTGGTGTATCGTTCCGGTCGACACACGGTACTGTTCCTTTTTTTATTTATTTGTGTATGTGGATGGTGTTTGCTGTGATCTCCCTACCTGGGCTTACGTTTCACACTACCGCCATCTGTGAACCTGACTGCACTCGTCACAACCCTCCTGTGTTACCTGACTCCAGCCTCAACCCCTCTGGACCTTGACCCAAGCACCCTCGGTTGACCTGTCCACTAGCAGCCCTCTCTGTGACTGAACCCACTCAACTCTCCTGTGACTGGACCACACACTCCTGTGGACCTGACCCTACACCCTCCTGTAGACTTGACGTCCATCACCGCTGTATCTTTTGGATAGCTGACCACACTTCTATCCAGACTAATTTTTGCATCCTCTCTTATGCTTTTACTTCTTCATAGTCTAATAGCCCACTGTGATCGCGCCTTTGTTCTAGACTAAATTAGCCAATTGCCCCTCTTGTTATCATGAGTGACTGATTAGCACCCTATGTCTTTATCAAACTAGTGAGTGTTGGAACCGTTCCACAATCAGCTTGTTGGGTAATTGGAAGAACCTAACCGCACAACCATGACAATTCCAAATAGGTGGTTAATTGCCAGTAGCAGTCCTACGATAGAGTGTGTCGCCGCTCGCCGCATGATGCAATGTCTATGGGCGGAGTAGACTCCTGCCTCCGTTGTCTTGCTACGATTTTTATTATGTAGATCGTATATTTCCACTGTATATGTGTATTTGGTTTGGTACACAGATTTGCTTCACTTTATTATCTTTCTTGGGTGACTCGTGGGCATCTCGTCGCCTGGAGCACACTAGGTCTGCACACTCTGACATTTGCGCACCAAGTATCACTTTCTACTTCACTTATAAATTTGTGGCTCTTCACCCTCACAGATGTGGCTCAGGGCATAATTGTAAATCTCTTCAAGGATTGTTCGACTACACATGTCACACTTAGCACCCTTGCAGTACACTTGGGTAGTCCTCATATAATCACTTATATTCACTGAGCATGAAAGGCGTGTCTCGTTGAGCTGCCCACACCCGGTGTCCATACCTGCGTGTGTGTTGAGTGTGTTGTGTGTGTGTGGGTGTACTCACCTAGGTTCTTCACCTAGTTGAGTGGTAAGGGGTCGAGGACATGCTCCTGGCCCCGCACTCTTCAATGGTTGCTTTCTGAGGTCACTCTCCATGAACTTTGAGGCTTTATCATAACTCTGCTTAAAGTTATGTATGGTTACGCCTCTACTACAGCGTTTACCAAACAATTCCACTTTCTGACTTCTCTGTGACTGAAGAAATACTTCTAACATCCCTGTGATTTCATCTGTTGTCTTCATACTTCCAACTGGTGTTTTTCCCCTTGTTGCTGTGTCCCATTCTGAGATAACATCCTTGTCTTTGTTCTCCTTGTCAATTCCTCCTGAGTAGTTTGTATGTCTTTATCATATGTCCCCCTATCTCTCTGTCACAAAGCGTCCTAGGATGATTTTTCTAAAACTATCCTCGTAGGACATACCTTTTAGCTCTGGGGACTAGTCTTTTTTGCAATCCTTAGTACTTTCCTAGTTTCTTATGTGCTTGGCTAGGTTGTGGGTTTCTCAAATTGGATGCCACATACTCCAATATGGGCCTAAGTAAAGCGGTGTACAGGGTCCTGAAGATTCCTTATTAAGATGTCGGAATGCTGTTCTGAGTTTTGCTAGGCGCCCATTATGCTGCAGCTGTTATTTGGTTGATGTGCAACTTCAGGTGATGTAGCCTGGTGTTATCTCGTTTCCCTGCACCCCAAGATCTTTTTTCCTTGACTGAGATTTGTAGTCTCTGGCTAGACTCTGGTCTTCTTCTTTGCCCTTTCCCCAGTCATTCATGAATTTGTACTTGGTGGGGTTGAACTCTTCCGAAGTCATTTTACTGGACAGGTCTGCAGCCTATCCAGATCCCTTTGTAGTTCTGTCTGGTTCTTCGAGTTGATATCGAACTCTTCTCATCAACTTCACGTCATCGGCTCACGCAAACAGGGACACTTCGGAGTCTATTACTTCGTCATGGTCGTTTCGCGCAATTACCAGAACATCACTGGTCCTAGAAACTGACCCTGTGGGGACCCCACTGGTCACAGGTGCCCACTCTGACACCTTCGCCATGTACCATGATTCGTGCTGTCTTCATGATCAACTATTCCCTGATCCCATGTAGTGCGCTTACCCTGGTATCCCTGCTCGGTCCTCTAGTTTTTGAACTAATCTCTTGGTTGGAAAACTGTGTCAAACGCTTATGGCAGTCCAAGATAATTCATTCTACCCTCCCCTCTTTTGTTTGTCTTACTGCTGTACCATGTCATAGAACTCAGTAGGTTGTGTGACACAGGATTGTCCGTCCTGAAACCTTGTTGGCTTGTTGTTGATGAGATCATTCCTTTATAGGCTGTCCCACACTCTTCTTCTGGAAATCTTCTCATGACTTTGCATACTATACTATGTCAGTGACACTGGTCTGTAGTGTTAGTGTTTCATGTCCGTCTCTCCTTTTTCAAAGACTGGGTAACTACATTTGCTGTCTTCGTGACTCTGGCAATCTCCGTGTTTTGATAGATGTATTGATATTCGTTGTTAGGGGTAACACATAGCGATTCTGCTCCCTGCTCCTTTTTGCAAAAAGGACCCTATGGAGAGATGTATCCGGGACGAAGGCCCATTGCGTTCTTGAGGTATATGACCCAATCAGAAGCCTCTCACTTCTTCCTTGGTGTGTTGTCACTGTGTCCTCAGCTTATGGGTGAGTACCGCCCACCTCTCCGTCTTTCTGGTGCCCCTTCTGTGTCCTCTTGTGAACACTTATTTGAATCTTCTTGTTGAGTTCCTCACATTACTTCACGGTCAATTTTCTTGTTTGTCTCTCTCCTTTCTTCTTTAGCCTGTTTAACTGGTCCCTTGACTGTTTGGTTTCCTCCTGATGTAGCTGTATAACAGCTTGAGGTCTGATTTGTCTTTTGCTGCTTGTTGTTTTCATATTGGTAGTTGGGCATGCCCTTACTTGTCTGTGCATTATTGCTTTTTCTGGCCTCTACGTCTTGGTGCGCTCTATTCTCATGGGTCCTTGTCTTCTATAGTTTTCTTCCATTCCCTTGCACACTTGGTTTTTGCTCCTTTGTCCTTTGGGGGGAACCATGTGGCTCATCCTTGCTTTTTCATTATTCCTGTTTCCATTGGGTACATAACCTCTCCTCTGCCTCCTTGAAACATTTTTGTTACATATTCCATATCTCATTATAACTGGCCTCCCCTGCCAGTTCTTTGTCCACTGAACCCCATTCAGGAAGAGTTCATCATTCCCATAGTAGCATCCCCCTTTCTTGTTGTTTGGCTTCTTTCACCACTGGACCTTCCTGCTTCCCCTCCATTGTAGCTCTATGTGTATTCGAAGCTTAAACCACATGTCTGTTGGCCTCCAAGTGGTCTTTAATATGTGATGTCCTTAATATCTGCACTACTAAGATGAATACTAGGCCAGTCTGCTGGTTCATCCTCTTCTCTCGCTCTCTTCTTGTAGCTGTCCTTTTGTGTTGGTACATGAAGTTTTCCAGTTCCACCTCATCATCTTAGCCCCTCCATGTTTCCTTGGCCCCTTGTGGATTAAAGTCTCCATGATCAGGAGGCTTTGCCCTGCATGCATGTGCTCTTCTGTCCACTGCAGCCCAGGTTGTCGTCAACACAGTTGCTCTATTGTATCATCATACTTTGCCTTGGCCTTCATGATGTTCTGTGGTGTGGTTATACATCACGGCAATACTACTTTAGGACCTCCAGAAGTGAGTGAAGCATTCCTGACTATGTAATCACTTGCTTCTCCGCTGTCTCTCTCTCCAGCGCTCATCAAAATTTCAATGGTTTTTGATAGCACAGTTGCCACTCCTCCACCCCACTGTTCCGTCTCGTCTTTCCAGAGATCGGATATCCCGTTGGTAAGATAGCATTGTTATCATAATGGTATGCTTGGTTTCTGTGAGGGCTATGATGTTGTGATGCCTCTTTGATGCTCTGTGCCATCCTCCCACTTATTGTTATTCCCATCAGTGTTGGGTGTACCATCCTTAGTGAGGTTGGGAGACCGTTGCATACTGTGAGGTATTCTATAGCTGGATGTTGGGTGGGGAAGATGTGAGTATGGATTGTGAGTTTGTGTTGGGATGGTGTGATAGGGCTGTGGGTTTTGAGGATGGTGATTCTTGTGTGTGCATTGCGCTTTGCTGCTTGTCCTGCTCTGATTGACCTTGCTGATGGTTCCATCCTGTCTCCTTTCTAGCTCTTTCTCGCTTTTTTTGTCCTCTCCCTCAACTGCTGTTGTTCTGTTTGTTGTTCTGTCTCTGTCCAAGGAACACCTTCTTGTACTCTTCCGATTACTTCCAACCGTGGTTTCTCTGGAGGATACTGTTCCTCACTAGTTTCTGTCCTGGAGAATCAAACTTGATGCGGTGTTTTCTTCCCTTCAGAAGTACCCCATTATTCGTCTGAAAATTTTACCAATCTCGTCCATCTCTTCTTACACTCTATTTGTGTTGAAGGATGTCTCAATTCTCCTTTCTTTATGCTGCGTCTTTCAGTGTGTGTGTCTTTCCTCTTCTCTCCTGAGCCATGGATAAACACTGATTTTGTCATTTCCTCCTCCATTGCCTCTCCCGGGTGACTCTGGTTCCTGTCTGATATGTGGTAATTTTCTCCTTGTTTTTTCAAGTGGCTCTTGGGTAGCATTGTTGTGCCGTACTGCATTTCACCCTATCACCCTCTCCATTCTTGCACCCAGACTGCTCTCCCCTTTTCACTCCTTGGCCCCTCTTGGCAGGCTGATAGTGACCTTAACATAATCATATCTCCTTCCTTCGTTTGGCCTCTTCAGCTTCATATCTTGTGTCTTGTCGGGTCCCCAATGCCCCTCTAACTCGCTTCTAGGCCTGTTTACCTCATGCTTCTAGGACCCTTATCCTGCTCCTGCAGTTTTGACTTGATGCATCCCAATTCTTCTTCTCCTTCTACCAAACCTCTTTTCTAATTTCACAGAATAGATATGTCTCTATTTTTTCAGAAGCTCTCCTATTTTCTTTCCCACTCTTGTTCTCTTTGTCCACTGTTCCTCCATACCACTCCTCACCTTCCAGACCATTCTTATCTGATCCCATGGTTCCTTCGTGTGTGTGTAGTGTGGTGTGTGTGCGTACGTTGTGTGTGTGTGTGTGTCGTGTTGTGTGTGTATGTGTGTGTGTGTACTCACCTATTGTAGACTCACCTAGTTTGAGGTTGCGGGGATGGTCGAGTCGGCTCCTGGCCGCCTTCACTGATCGCTACTAGGTCCTCTCCCTGAGCCGTGAGCTTTATCATACCTCTGCTTAAAGCTATGTATGGATCCTGCCCCGCTACATCACTTCCAAAAACTATTCCACTTATGGACTACTCTGTGGCTGAGAAATAATTACCTAACATCCTAGTGATTCATCTGTGTCTTCAGCGTTCCAACTGATGGACCCTTGTACTGTGGTCCAATCTCTGGAACATCCTGTCTTTGTCCACCATGTCAGATTCTCCTCAGTAAGATTTGATATGTCTGTTTCATGTACCCCTATCTCACTACTGTCCTCCAGTGTCGTCAGGTTGACTTTACCCTTAAGCCTCTCCTCGTTAGGATCGCATACCTCTTAGCTCTGGGACTAGTCTTGTTGCAAACCGTTGCACTTTTCTCTAGTTTCTTTACGTGTCTTGGCTATAGGTGTGGGTGGGTCTGTCCAAACTGGTGCCACATACTCCAATATGGGCGCCCTAACGTACTCGGTGTACAGGGGTTCCTGAATAACGATTCCTTATTAGATGTCGGAATGCTGTTATGAGGTTTGCTAGGCGCCAATATGCATGCAGCAGTTCTTTGCGTTTGATGTGCGCTTAGGGAGTTGTGCCTGGTGTGTTATACTCACCCAAGATCATTTTTCTGATTGAGGTTTGTAGTCTCTGGCCCCACTAGACTGTACTCATCTTGCGCGTCTTCTTTGCCCCTTCCCCAATCTTCATGCTTTGCACTTGGTTGGGATTGAACTCCAGGAGCCAAATTGCTGGGACCATGGTCGGCGCCTGCTCCAGATCCCATTTGTAGTTCTGCCTGTCTGCGATCGATGTGAATTCTTTAATCAAATTCACGTCGTATTCTGCAAATTACAGGGAACCTGCCAGAGTCAAGTCCTTCCGTCATGTCGTTCACTCAAATACAGAAAAACAGCACTGGTCCTAGGACTGACCTGTGGGACCCCGATGTGTCCCATGTGACCCACTCTGACACCTCTCGCTCACGTACCATGACTCGCTGCTGTCTTCCTGTTCAAGTATTCCCTGACTCCCATTGTAGTACCTGCCTTGTTATCCCGTGTCTTTGGTCCTCCAGTTTTTGCACCAATTCTCTTGTGTGGTACTATGTCAATACGCCTTCTTGCCAGTCAAGGGAAAATGCCAATCCACCCCACCCCCCTCTCTCTTGTCTTACTGCGGTCTCCATGTCATAGAATCCAGTAGGATTTGGGCACTGGATTTCCGTCCCTGAAACAATAAGTTGGCTGTGTGATGAGTTCGTTCCTTTCTAGGTGTTCCACCACTCTGCTCCTGATAATTCTTCTCCATGATTTGCTCATACTATACATGACAGTGACACTGGTCTGTAGTTTTAATGCTTCAGTCTGTCGCTTTTGTAAAGATTGCGGTCTACATTTGCTCGTCTTCCATGCCTCAGGGCAAAAATCTCCCTGTGTCGGAATAGATGAATTGAATATTGTTGTTAGGGGTACACATAGCGCCTATGCTCGATCTTCAGGACCAATGGAGAAATATCTAGCTCACTCAGAATCCTCTTCACTTCTTCTTCGGGTGTGTTGTTCTGTGTCCAGCCATTGTGGTGTACCCACCTCTTCCGTCTTGTGTGTGGACGCGCTCCCACACCTCTCTTCCTCTCTTGTGAAACTTCTTTGAATTCTTGTTGAAGTTCCTCAATACTTCACGGTCATTTTTGTTGTCTCTCCTCTTCTTCCTTAGCCTGATTACCTTGTGGTCTTTTGACTGTTGTTTTCCTCCTGTGTGTGTGTGTGCGTGGTGTGTGTTGTGTGTACGTGTGCTTCTTTTTGTGTTTGCATGTATGTACGTATTTACCTGTAATTTTTTGTTAGTGTTTATTTTCTGTATTTGGAACAATGCACATTTACAACAGAACTCATTACATCTGAGGAAAATTTTCCCTCAGATGATGAAAGAGAGACTGGAACTGAACATTGTAGCGACTGTTACGTCCATAGCTGCCCCCCCCCCCAAATGACAGTGGGGCCGCACAGGGACAGTGGGGACACGCGAACAGGGACAGTGGGGTTTAACCACCAACAGGGGACAGTGAGGGCGCAACTGGACCTGTTGAGATAGGCCGATCATCTATGTACAGTGGGGGCCGCAACTGTAGGAAGCCCTGACATCGTACCATTCACTCTCAGTCATTTTCCTAAGAGAAGAATGAAATATGTCACTGTTCTGGCAAATGTTGCAGTAATTGTTGCAACCACCACTACCTCCCATCGCTACTTGTGCATGGAGAAATGTTGCAAAATTGGATAATATTAAACATCGTGATGTCTGCCATTTACACAAGAAAGAAAATGGGTCAATCCACTGGCATTTAATTATATTTATTCTCCCTTTAATTTTACATCTGTTTATTTATATTGACAGAATCAATTCTGACATAGATTATTTAGTTGATGTTTTATTTTATATAAAGGTTTCAAATGTGAGCTTAGATTATTTTTGTGGTATCACACTGTTATGTTATTTTACTGGAGAACGCATTTTCGTAAGTATTGAAACAATTGTTGGTAAATTTGATTGATTCTGTTTAAGTTTGTGTGTTACAGGTGTGGGACGAGTTTGTGTGTTTTCAGGTGTGACGAGTTTGTGTGTTACAGGTTGTGGGACGAGTTTTGTTGTTACAGGTGTGGGACGAGTTTGTGTGTTACAGGTGTGGGACGACATGACTTCGCCAAGGCTTACTAACCTGCGAAGATTTTATGAGGAAACTCAAATTTACAGTTGGAAATTATGTGACAATGTTGTTGCTATGGATAGGATGC
The DNA here is from genome assembly GCF_026875155.1 of Cherax quadricarinatus. NCBI lineage: Eukaryota > Metazoa > Arthropoda > Malacostraca > Decapoda > Parastacidae > Cherax > Cherax quadricarinatus. The sequence continues at coordinate 14,994,100 of NC_069471.1, read as the reverse complement.
CATTGGTTCGTTTAAAGGACCAATGGGAATACTTCAACGTAAGGTAAGCTTATATAAGTCGATTAATTGTCAAATATGTGATCGATGTTGTTTCGGTGTTATTTTCAAACAAGAATTAGCGGAATTAGATTTTCTTTGTAAATTTGCTATTTATTCATAGCTGAAGGACAAGCATGATAATGTATATCATGGTTCCTTGTCCATGTATAACAGTGTATGTATACATAGTTGTACGTATACATAGTGTATGTATCATTAAAATATTGGGAATACAAGAAGGATAATAAGAGAGTTATGAAACATCTGGATTCATTTATTGGACGCGTTTAGTTAACCAGTGACTTTATTCAATTATATGAGAGAGAGATGGTAATTATAAAGTATTGATGCTGTAGACAATTATAAGATAAGGTCATCCTATTACAAAACTCTTTACTTGTAAGACAATCGTCAGTCTTAAGCAGGTGTTTTAGATTCATGAAGACGAAAGTGATGTACACTGACTTTCAGACGGACAGCTTTCCTCGTGCAAGTGTGATCTAATAGTTCCTCAAAGAAGCTGGGTGAATAAGCTCATCATAGAAACCAAGGACCACAGGGCGACCAGCTTCTCTCTTTCAGAGAACTGTATATATTGATATTTTTTTATATATATTGATATATAATTTTTTATATATATATATATATATATATATATTTAATATTATATATCTTTATATATATATATGTTTATATACATATATATATATTAATATATATAGTTATATATTTATATATATTTTATATAAATTATATATATATTTATATTATATATATGTATATACAAATATATAATATATATATATATATATTATATATATATATATCTATATATATATATATATATATACTAAATGATGTATATATAGATATATAATATATATATAGATAGATAGATAGTAGATAGATTGATTGCTATATTTTGAAATAATAATGGATGGACACACTTGCAGCTGGCTACTGGCCACGCAATGGCAGGTCCAATTCTCTCAGGCTTAAGCCAAGGTCTAACTGGTCCAAGACAGTGTCACAATCTAATTGAGGATGGAGCACGCATTTCAGACCTCAGGCAACAAGCTAGTAGGTCTCTCACTGACACCCACCCCTACAGACCCACTATGTATTTAATCTTAACCTATTTTTTAAATCGGACGTCAAAGTCTTAGCTCATGACAGTACTCAAGAGTTTGTTACATCACCCACACCTAATTTACTAAGCCAGTGCTATCCTACATCCTTCCTGAATCTGAATTTTCCCAACTTAAAGACATTGCTGGAATCCTGTCTATTGCTAGATATATTCAGCACATCATAATTCCCTTATATTCCTGTTTTCCATTGATACTCCTCAATCACATCCTCACTGATTGTCACGCCACTTTCTAGAGAGTCAGATTCATGGGCCCTTATAGTCTATCCTCTAAGGGAAAAGATTTAGGATTACATCGGATCAACTTTGTCAATACTCCTTTGTACGTTTTTCAGGCATTTATAGCCATCTGTTATACGAGTGACCAGAAACTGTTACGGATAATCTCTATGAAGCCTGACCAAAAGATTTATAGACGTGTGACGAACAACCTGAGAATTTCTTTATTTATTCTTCTTGATATAAAGCACAAGGATTCTTTAGCTTTATTGCGATCATTATGCACTGCTGTCTGCGTTTCAGATTACTAGCTAACCAAACTCATAAATCTTTTCGCAATCAGTTTATATCGTGATCTACATTATTTAGTTTATATGTGGCACAGGATTTCCCGCTTTCCTGAGGACTATGACCAGTTATCCCGTTAAGTCATTCCTTTTCTAAGAGCTGCGCCTCTCTTCTCTTGTTAATATTCATAACTTTTCATTTCTGCACATGGGTCAGTTGACATGTGGTCACGTGCCTGTACGTCTCCCCCGCTCTAATAATGGGGACTACATTGGTGTCTTCGCCTCACACCTCAGGGCAGTCGCCTCTGTTTCGAATAGTATTGTGATTGAAGATTGTGTGTTAGTGGCACACACGCATGCCTCTTGCTCCCCTCTCTTAAAACCCACAGAGAGATTGTTGGTCTTGGTTGTCCCATCCGCCTTTGATAGTATCTGTTTACCTGTAGGTCTCTTCACTTCTTCTTCAGCTTCCTGGAGTCTTTCTCTGTCTTACTGAAAAGTAGGTGAAAGTATGTGAAGCTCCTCACATGCTTCTCCGTCTTTTAATGTGATTTCCCTTCTTTCCTTCTTCAGCACCTGATTACCTGGTCCTTAACTGTCCGTGTTTTCACCTCCCTGATGTGGCGTTGTACAACGTCTTACAGGTCAGGCTTGGCTTTTTGGTTGCGGGTTCTCCTCTTACTGTACTATTTCTTTAACGATCTTCGTTTACTCTCCTTGTTCCTGGTCCTTTGTCTTCTTTACTTTTCTCCATTCTCTAGCACACATAGTTTTGGAATTCTCTACACCTGTGGCTAGTGAAAATACAAATGTCTCCATGATGGTCTCCCAATTATTTCTGTTGCCACATGGGTATGAACCTTTCCTCTGCCTCCTTGCTTTCGTTGGCCCTCGTATTCCATCATTTTCATTTATGATTTTCCCCAAGAAGTTACTTTTTCCAACTGTAACTCAACTATGTAGTTCGAAGCTAGCTCCAACGGGGCCATTTCTGATGTGATATCCTCAATGACTTAACGTGTCTCATGGTGAATAGAAGTTCCAGTCTGGCTAATTCTCATCTCCTCTCTCTTAGTAGTGTCCCTAAAGTATTGATGCCCCAGGCTTTCAGAATCTCATCTTTATGTTATCCATCACGTTTCTGTTCCCTGGTGCAGCCTCCAGGTTTTTTCCTCAGTCAATTTACTTGTTTGTTGCAGCCTCCCCAAGTAACTAGTAACTTTGTTTTTTTCTCCATGCCCACATAGGGCCTTCTTGGCACCTCCAACTAGTGCGCATCAACATTCCTCTGTTTGCTTCTTCATGTTCTTATGTGTGTGTGTGGTGTGTGTGTGTGTGTGTGTGTGTGTGCATGTACTCACCTGATTTGTATTCCTCTTACTTTGTGATTGCAGGGTCAGAGTCATAGCCTCCTGGTCCCCCGCCTTTCACTGAGTGTGCTACTAGGTCCCTCTCTTCTTCAATGCTCCATGAGCTTTATCTAGCGCCTGCGTCTCTAAAAGACTATGTATGGTTTGCCGCCCTCCACTACGTCTCTTTTCTAGAATATTCAATGACTGAACAACTCTATGACTGGATGAAATACCTCCTAACATCCTTTGTACTTGTAATTGAGTCTTCAAACTACAATTGTGACCCCTTGTTTTTGTGTCCCAGCTCTGGAACATCCTGATTCTTTGTTCACCCCCTTTGGGCCTATTCCTCACAGTATTTTACATGTGTTATCATGTTCTTCCTGACTCTCTATCCTCCAGTGTCTTCAGGCCAATTTCCTTAACCTTTCTTTTGTAGCACATATCCCCTTTTCTCTGGGATAGTCTCTTGCAAACCTGTTGCATCATGCTCACGCTTTTATGTTGTCTCTATTTCTTGTCATGTGAGTTGGTCGCGCCTCATATACAATCTGGAGGCTGCTGTAGTCCAGTTATGGCTCGACGTATATGTTGAGAGAGATCAGAGTCTTGAACGATTTATTACTGAGGTATCGGAACTCTACTTCTAAGGCTTGCCAGACGACCGCCGTACGCTTACAGCAGGTTATTGAATGATGTGGCCTCAGAGATGTTGCTTGGCATATACTCACTCCATTGATCTTTGTTGTGGGTCTTGAGTGAGTTCTGCTCATGTCGTTTAGCTGTACTCCTTGTACATATACTGTCGCTCTTGTGGGACCTTGGCTCATTTGCGCCTTCCTCCAATCTTCGATGACTTTTAACTTGTTGGTAGGGCTTTTAAATTACAAGGAGCCAGATGCTGACCAGGCTTGTAGCCTGTTGAGGTCTCTTTGTTGTCATGCCTGATCCGTCGACCTCGATGTGATTCACTTCATTTACTTCACATCATCTGCAAACAAGGACATCTGATGAGTCTTATCTCTTCCGTTATTGTCATTTCACATATACCAAAAACAGCACAGGTCCTAAGACTGGACCCATCTGGAACACCACTTGTTCACAGGAGACCCACTCTGACACCTCATCACGTACCATGATCATTGTTGCCTCCCTGTAATTTTTCTACGTTCCCCATTGCAGTGCCTTTCCTGTTATGTATGCCTGATCCTTCTAGTTATGCATTAACCTCTTGTGAGGAAACTGTGGCGAAGGCCTTCTTGCAGTCCATGAAATGCGTATATCCACCCCTCTCTCTCTCTTGTCTATACTTCTGTCACCCTTTTATAAATCTCCGCACGGTTACACAGGAGTTTTCCTTCCCTGAAACCATGGTTGGTAGTCGATTATAACTTGTTTCTTTCCAGGTGCTCCACCACTCTACGTCCTGATGATCTTCTCCATGACTTAGCATATTATAACGTTAGTGACAGGGCTGTAGTTTAAGTTGCCTCGTTGTATGTTATCCTTTCTTTTGAAAAAATTGGGACTAATTTGCCATCTTCCATACCTCAGGTAGTCGTCCAGTTTCAAATGATGTGCTGAAGATTTTTGTTAGTGGCACTCACCACAGCATCTTTGCTCCCTCTCTAAGGACCCACAGGAGGAGATGTTGTCTGGTCCCACCGCCTTTGAGGCTGTGGTACCAGCTTCTTCACCCTCACAGTTATTGTGATACCTATCCAGAAAACTCACCCCGCTCCCTCCGGTGTTACCTCCCCCTGTTTTGCATTTCAGGTCCCAAAATTTATTATTTAACAACCCCCCCCCCCCCCAGCTCCCCACCTACCTGTTTCACTCGTGAAATACTTTCCTTTAAATCCTCTATGAGATTTGTTATGGCTCCTCAGATCGTGGCTTTATCCACGCAATTGAGTGGTCTTCTTCTGGTTTGGAGACTCTCCTCCCGGATTCATTCCTTGCTCTCGCTAGCGTATTAAAATTTGTACGCCTGACTGTTCTTTAAGTGTTGTTTGTCCTAGCGTAGTGTTGTTGTTGCTGTGTAGTGTGTATGCCTGAGCTGGTTCAGGATCTTGACGGTCGTATTATGCATATGACAAGTTTTCTACATGTATGTCGGTTGAGCTTCCCTTCTTGTCTCTCGGGGCATATGTCAGTGTTTGTGTCCCCTGATAGCTTATTCATTCTATTTTCCTGGATCTTTGTCTTAATGTACCTTTTCACTTCTAACCTAGCTGCTACGCTAGTATTTTGCCGCTCTACTCCACGTTTGGGTGAACCAGGTATTTGTTTGGTCTTCTCCATTATTTCTTGGGTTTCCTTGGGTAACTAACCTCGTGTCCTTTGCCTCCTGCATTTTGTTGTCAAAGAGCCATAATTCTTTACTGGTTTTGCCTGCCAGTTATCTCTCCATGATAAACATCTTGCAGGAAGTTGCCTCATGCCTTTAGTTCTCACTCCCTTTTGTACGTTTTGGTTTTTGTTACCCCATTACCTGTTTATTATTCGTGTGTGTCTTTAAAGTTCTGTGTCTCCACTTTGTAGCTCTCAATTATGTGTAGTCGCAAAGCAAACATATGTCTACCTCTGATCTGCATATGCTCCAACTACGGGGTGTGTTTTAGAAGTGTAATGTCCTCGAGTGTCCAAAACTACTCAAGGATCGATATATACGTGAGAGAAAGGGAAGTCCACTCGCGCGTCTCGAGATATGCTTGCGCTGGGAATCTAATCGCTCACTATGTGCCTCCTCTTGTTCTTGTATGTTGAGGTGTTCTTCTCCAGATCTATTGTTTGAGGCCATGAAGTGTTTTTCCTCAAGTTCATCATCCTTATCTTTTCAATTTCTCGTCAGGAGTGTTGGTGGGTTTCTCGACATGAACCTTTTCATGCGCTACATTTCAATGTGCATCTTGGGCTTTCTCCATAGATTTTTGGGATCCCCAAGGGCAATCCATGGTATTTCCAATCAATCTCCTATGTGACTGAAATCAACCATAAGTAGTTACTTTGCTTCCCCATGTGAGCTCTTTGGACCACCTCGTACTTTCTCTAGTGATCGACAATTGCGCTTGTTGCTCTTGTACGTATTTCAGAGTATGTGTGATGAGAGGCCTCCTGCAAGTTCTGTGGTGGGTTGCTAACTCATTACTGCAATACCTACTCTATGGCCCTATCTCAGACTGGATTTCTGTTCCCTATAATAAGTAAGTAGCTTGCGCCCCATTACCATTCCATTCCTTCCATTTTCTCAAATCACTCACCAGGTTTTAATGAGCAGTATTTGCATAACTCCTTCTCCCCCGCATTTCACTTTCATCATAGATTGATAATCTGAGGATTTGATATCGAGGTGGAAGATTGCTCCATCTGTTTTCATCCTGGTGAGCTTTGCATTTCTGTGGTTGTGCTATTATGTCTGTGGGATGTCTCCATTGATTATTTCATGCACACTTTGCAACTTATTTGTTATTATATTTGCTAATTCGTATACCACACCTTCAAACTTTTTTTTTAGAATAACTTCTGGTGGTCTGGGGGATACACTGTAGTTGGGGAGTAGTGGGAGGGGACCTGATAAGATGAAACTATGGGTGGTTGCTGTTTGGATGAGTTATGTAATTGCAGGTGGGAGGGGGGCTTTGGATATGGCACGTGGGTTTTGGGTTAAAATTGCTTAGGGGTGCATTGGGGTGTCCTGGTTGGGGAATTCTGTAAGTGGTTGTGAGGGGAGGCTGTATTTGATTTCCTCATGAGCCTGGTTTCATTGGCCAGTCACCTTCTTCACCTCTCTTTTCCTTCCTTTCATTTTTGTTCCATATCTCTCAGTGTCTGTCCTTTTGCGTCTTGTGTTCTGTCATGGTAATCATAGAACATTTCCAGTAAGCCGGATTGCTTTCTCCTGCTACTTATATGTTCCTGAAGTCAATTCTGCCTTAAAATAAAAAAAGTCACTTTCACTGGCCAGGTTCTTCTTGCAAATCCCCCCTTTTCTCAAAAAATTTGCAATTGGCAATTGCTTTTATGCTTTCAATTGCAATTTTCTCCACTTGTCTTCTGTGCTTTGTAAGTTTCCCCTTTCAACTTTCTGGAGCCCTTAAACAGAAGACTTACCTCTCCCTTTCATTCTCCCTGATCCGTTTTAGTTTCTTCCATTCCAGCTTTCCTTTCTTCAGGTTTCGTCACTATCTGTGATCCTTAGGGCCTAGTGGTTTGTTCATTTTCCTTTCAGCTTTTCCTGGGCTTCTGGTTGTGGTTCTGTTAGGGGCCCTCTACATATAGCTTAGCTCTTTTTTCATTTTCTACAGTCCCCTCGATTTGCTCCTGATGTATTCTCTCTTTTTCTCAGGCTTCCACAATGGCTTTGATAGGGGCTTCTGCTACAGGTACTCTCCTTCGTTCCCTACAGTTCCTTGTTTGTGACTGAGGTGTGTGTCGGTCTCATTATGTTCATTCCCAAATTGTTCTTTAGTTCCTTTAAGCTTGTTACCAGATTTTTCAGTTCCTCTTCTACTCTTCTGTATCCTTAGCCTCTGCTGCATCTATCCTCTCTTCCATTCTTTTGCTATGTTCTTCTAAGCTTCTTTCCCCCATTCATGTTCCCTTTTTATGAGGCTCTGCTGGCCCAATTTCTTTGCAGACTCATTCTCAGTCCCATGGTTTTCCTCTTTTCCTGCTGTATGGTACCCCCATTTTTTGTTTTGGTTGTTACGAAATAAGAAACTTATGTAATTCTGTGTGTTTGTTTGTTGGTTTGCCCTGTGGTTTGTAATGTGTGGTGTTGAGTGTGGGTCAGGCAGGGGAGGGTAGAGAGGAAAGCTGGAGGACAGTGGCAACATGGGAAAGAGGGGTGGTGAGGGATGGTTGATAGTTGAGGGGGAATATCGGGAGTGAGAAGGAGAAAGCTGACAAAGGGGAGATTGGGAATAGGGAAAATGAGAGGGGGAAAGAGGGAGAAGTTGGGGGAGAAGGAGGGTGATAGAGAAGAGGAGGATCAGGGGAAGGAGTGGGAGATAGGTGAGGGAGTAGGATCTTGTTAGAGGGCAGGGGGTGAGTGTGTGTGGTGAGTCTGTTAATGTGTAGAATATGATGGGGTTTGTAATGTGTGTGTTGTGTGTGAGTGTGTGGTCCAAGTACGGATCCGTAAATCGTCCGTTGTAAGTCTTCCTCTATTCTTTAGTGTGCGGGTTATTTGGTGTATCGTTCCGGTCGACACACGGTACTGTTCCTTTTTTTATTTATTTGTGTATGTGGATGGTGTTTGCTGTGATCTCCCTACCTGGGCTTACGTTTCACACTACCGCCATCTGTGAACCTGACTGCACTCGTCACAACCCTCCTGTGTTACCTGACTCCAGCCTCAACCCCTCTGGACCTTGACCCAAGCACCCTCGGTTGACCTGTCCACTAGCAGCCCTCTCTGTGACTGAACCCACTCAACTCTCCTGTGACTGGACCACACACTCCTGTGGACCTGACCCTACACCCTCCTGTAGACTTGACGTCCATCACCGCTGTATCTTTTGGATAGCTGACCACACTTCTATCCAGACTAATTTTTGCATCCTCTCTTATGCTTTTACTTCTTCATAGTCTAATAGCCCACTGTGATCGCGCCTTTGTTCTAGACTAAATTAGCCAATTGCCCCTCTTGTTATCATGAGTGACTGATTAGCACCCTATGTCTTTATCAAACTAGTGAGTGTTGGAACCGTTCCACAATCAGCTTGTTGGGTAATTGGAAGAACCTAACCGCACAACCATGACAATTCCAAATAGGTGGTTAATTGCCAGTAGCAGTCCTACGATAGAGTGTGTCGCCGCTCGCCGCATGATGCAATGTCTATGGGCGGAGTAGACTCCTGCCTCCGTTGTCTTGCTACGATTTTTATTATGTAGATCGTATATTTCCACTGTATATGTGTATTTGGTTTGGTACACAGATTTGCTTCACTTTATTATCTTTCTTGGGTGACTCGTGGGCATCTCGTCGCCTGGAGCACACTAGGTCTGCACACTCTGACATTTGCGCACCAAGTATCACTTTCTACTTCACTTATAAATTTGTGGCTCTTCACCCTCACAGATGTGGCTCAGGGCATAATTGTAAATCTCTTCAAGGATTGTTCGACTACACATGTCACACTTAGCACCCTTGCAGTACACTTGGGTAGTCCTCATATAATCACTTATATTCACTGAGCATGAAAGGCGTGTCTCGTTGAGCTGCCCACACCCGGTGTCCATACCTGCGTGTGTGTTGAGTGTGTTGTGTGTGTGTGGGTGTACTCACCTAGGTTCTTCACCTAGTTGAGTGGTAAGGGGTCGAGGACATGCTCCTGGCCCCGCACTCTTCAATGGTTGCTTTCTGAGGTCACTCTCCATGAACTTTGAGGCTTTATCATAACTCTGCTTAAAGTTATGTATGGTTACGCCTCTACTACAGCGTTTACCAAACAATTCCACTTTCTGACTTCTCTGTGACTGAAGAAATACTTCTAACATCCCTGTGATTTCATCTGTTGTCTTCATACTTCCAACTGGTGTTTTTCCCCTTGTTGCTGTGTCCCATTCTGAGATAACATCCTTGTCTTTGTTCTCCTTGTCAATTCCTCCTGAGTAGTTTGTATGTCTTTATCATATGTCCCCCTATCTCTCTGTCACAAAGCGTCCTAGGATGATTTTTCTAAAACTATCCTCGTAGGACATACCTTTTAGCTCTGGGGACTAGTCTTTTTTGCAATCCTTAGTACTTTCCTAGTTTCTTATGTGCTTGGCTAGGTTGTGGGTTTCTCAAATTGGATGCCACATACTCCAATATGGGCCTAAGTAAAGCGGTGTACAGGGTCCTGAAGATTCCTTATTAAGATGTCGGAATGCTGTTCTGAGTTTTGCTAGGCGCCCATTATGCTGCAGCTGTTATTTGGTTGATGTGCAACTTCAGGTGATGTAGCCTGGTGTTATCTCGTTTCCCTGCACCCCAAGATCTTTTTTCCTTGACTGAGATTTGTAGTCTCTGGCTAGACTCTGGTCTTCTTCTTTGCCCTTTCCCCAGTCATTCATGAATTTGTACTTGGTGGGGTTGAACTCTTCCGAAGTCATTTTACTGGACAGGTCTGCAGCCTATCCAGATCCCTTTGTAGTTCTGTCTGGTTCTTCGAGTTGATATCGAACTCTTCTCATCAACTTCACGTCATCGGCTCACGCAAACAGGGACACTTCGGAGTCTATTACTTCGTCATGGTCGTTTCGCGCAATTACCAGAACATCACTGGTCCTAGAAACTGACCCTGTGGGGACCCCACTGGTCACAGGTGCCCACTCTGACACCTTCGCCATGTACCATGATTCGTGCTGTCTTCATGATCAACTATTCCCTGATCCCATGTAGTGCGCTTACCCTGGTATCCCTGCTCGGTCCTCTAGTTTTTGAACTAATCTCTTGGTTGGAAAACTGTGTCAAACGCTTATGGCAGTCCAAGATAATTCATTCTACCCTCCCCTCTTTTGTTTGTCTTACTGCTGTACCATGTCATAGAACTCAGTAGGTTGTGTGACACAGGATTGTCCGTCCTGAAACCTTGTTGGCTTGTTGTTGATGAGATCATTCCTTTATAGGCTGTCCCACACTCTTCTTCTGGAAATCTTCTCATGACTTTGCATACTATACTATGTCAGTGACACTGGTCTGTAGTGTTAGTGTTTCATGTCCGTCTCTCCTTTTTCAAAGACTGGGTAACTACATTTGCTGTCTTCGTGACTCTGGCAATCTCCGTGTTTTGATAGATGTATTGATATTCGTTGTTAGGGGTAACACATAGCGATTCTGCTCCCTGCTCCTTTTTGCAAAAAGGACCCTATGGAGAGATGTATCCGGGACGAAGGCCCATTGCGTTCTTGAGGTATATGACCCAATCAGAAGCCTCTCACTTCTTCCTTGGTGTGTTGTCACTGTGTCCTCAGCTTATGGGTGAGTACCGCCCACCTCTCCGTCTTTCTGGTGCCCCTTCTGTGTCCTCTTGTGAACACTTATTTGAATCTTCTTGTTGAGTTCCTCACATTACTTCACGGTCAATTTTCTTGTTTGTCTCTCTCCTTTCTTCTTTAGCCTGTTTAACTGGTCCCTTGACTGTTTGGTTTCCTCCTGATGTAGCTGTATAACAGCTTGAGGTCTGATTTGTCTTTTGCTGCTTGTTGTTTTCATATTGGTAGTTGGGCATGCCCTTACTTGTCTGTGCATTATTGCTTTTTCTGGCCTCTACGTCTTGGTGCGCTCTATTCTCATGGGTCCTTGTCTTCTATAGTTTTCTTCCATTCCCTTGCACACTTGGTTTTTGCTCCTTTGTCCTTTGGGGGGAACCATGTGGCTCATCCTTGCTTTTTCATTATTCCTGTTTCCATTGGGTACATAACCTCTCCTCTGCCTCCTTGAAACATTTTTGTTACATATTCCATATCTCATTATAACTGGCCTCCCCTGCCAGTTCTTTGTCCACTGAACCCCATTCAGGAAGAGTTCATCATTCCCATAGTAGCATCCCCCTTTCTTGTTGTTTGGCTTCTTTCACCACTGGACCTTCCTGCTTCCCCTCCATTGTAGCTCTATGTGTATTCGAAGCTTAAACCACATGTCTGTTGGCCTCCAAGTGGTCTTTAATATGTGATGTCCTTAATATCTGCACTACTAAGATGAATACTAGGCCAGTCTGCTGGTTCATCCTCTTCTCTCGCTCTCTTCTTGTAGCTGTCCTTTTGTGTTGGTACATGAAGTTTTCCAGTTCCACCTCATCATCTTAGCCCCTCCATGTTTCCTTGGCCCCTTGTGGATTAAAGTCTCCATGATCAGGAGGCTTTGCCCTGCATGCATGTGCTCTTCTGTCCACTGCAGCCCAGGTTGTCGTCAACACAGTTGCTCTATTGTATCATCATACTTTGCCTTGGCCTTCATGATGTTCTGTGGTGTGGTTATACATCACGGCAATACTACTTTAGGACCTCCAGAAGTGAGTGAAGCATTCCTGACTATGTAATCACTTGCTTCTCCGCTGTCTCTCTCTCCAGCGCTCATCAAAATTTCAATGGTTTTTGATAGCACAGTTGCCACTCCTCCACCCCACTGTTCCGTCTCGTCTTTCCAGAGATCGGATATCCCGTTGGTAAGATAGCATTGTTATCATAATGGTATGCTTGGTTTCTGTGAGGGCTATGATGTTGTGATGCCTCTTTGATGCTCTGTGCCATCCTCCCACTTATTGTTATTCCCATCAGTGTTGGGTGTACCATCCTTAGTGAGGTTGGGAGACCGTTGCATACTGTGAGGTATTCTATAGCTGGATGTTGGGTGGGGAAGATGTGAGTATGGATTGTGAGTTTGTGTTGGGATGGTGTGATAGGGCTGTGGGTTTTGAGGATGGTGATTCTTGTGTGTGCATTGCGCTTTGCTGCTTGTCCTGCTCTGATTGACCTTGCTGATGGTTCCATCCTGTCTCCTTTCTAGCTCTTTCTCGCTTTTTTTGTCCTCTCCCTCAACTGCTGTTGTTCTGTTTGTTGTTCTGTCTCTGTCCAAGGAACACCTTCTTGTACTCTTCCGATTACTTCCAACCGTGGTTTCTCTGGAGGATACTGTTCCTCACTAGTTTCTGTCCTGGAGAATCAAACTTGATGCGGTGTTTTCTTCCCTTCAGAAGTACCCCATTATTCGTCTGAAAATTTTACCAATCTCGTCCATCTCTTCTTACACTCTATTTGTGTTGAAGGATGTCTCAATTCTCCTTTCTTTATGCTGCGTCTTTCAGTGTGTGTGTCTTTCCTCTTCTCTCCTGAGCCATGGATAAACACTGATTTTGTCATTTCCTCCTCCATTGCCTCTCCCGGGTGACTCTGGTTCCTGTCTGATATGTGGTAATTTTCTCCTTGTTTTTTCAAGTGGCTCTTGGGTAGCATTGTTGTGCCGTACTGCATTTCACCCTATCACCCTCTCCATTCTTGCACCCAGACTGCTCTCCCCTTTTCACTCCTTGGCCCCTCTTGGCAGGCTGATAGTGACCTTAACATAATCATATCTCCTTCCTTCGTTTGGCCTCTTCAGCTTCATATCTTGTGTCTTGTCGGGTCCCCAATGCCCCTCTAACTCGCTTCTAGGCCTGTTTACCTCATGCTTCTAGGACCCTTATCCTGCTCCTGCAGTTTTGACTTGATGCATCCCAATTCTTCTTCTCCTTCTACCAAACCTCTTTTCTAATTTCACAGAATAGATATGTCTCTATTTTTTCAGAAGCTCTCCTATTTTCTTTCCCACTCTTGTTCTCTTTGTCCACTGTTCCTCCATACCACTCCTCACCTTCCAGACCATTCTTATCTGATCCCATGGTTCCTTCGTGTGTGTGTAGTGTGGTGTGTGTGCGTACGTTGTGTGTGTGTGTGTGTCGTGTTGTGTGTGTATGTGTGTGTGTGTACTCACCTATTGTAGACTCACCTAGTTTGAGGTTGCGGGGATGGTCGAGTCGGCTCCTGGCCGCCTTCACTGATCGCTACTAGGTCCTCTCCCTGAGCCGTGAGCTTTATCATACCTCTGCTTAAAGCTATGTATGGATCCTGCCCCGCTACATCACTTCCAAAAACTATTCCACTTATGGACTACTCTGTGGCTGAGAAATAATTACCTAACATCCTAGTGATTCATCTGTGTCTTCAGCGTTCCAACTGATGGACCCTTGTACTGTGGTCCAATCTCTGGAACATCCTGTCTTTGTCCACCATGTCAGATTCTCCTCAGTAAGATTTGATATGTCTGTTTCATGTACCCCTATCTCACTACTGTCCTCCAGTGTCGTCAGGTTGACTTTACCCTTAAGCCTCTCCTCGTTAGGATCGCATACCTCTTAGCTCTGGGACTAGTCTTGTTGCAAACCGTTGCACTTTTCTCTAGTTTCTTTACGTGTCTTGGCTATAGGTGTGGGTGGGTCTGTCCAAACTGGTGCCACATACTCCAATATGGGCGCCCTAACGTACTCGGTGTACAGGGGTTCCTGAATAACGATTCCTTATTAGATGTCGGAATGCTGTTATGAGGTTTGCTAGGCGCCAATATGCATGCAGCAGTTCTTTGCGTTTGATGTGCGCTTAGGGAGTTGTGCCTGGTGTGTTATACTCACCCAAGATCATTTTTCTGATTGAGGTTTGTAGTCTCTGGCCCCACTAGACTGTACTCATCTTGCGCGTCTTCTTTGCCCCTTCCCCAATCTTCATGCTTTGCACTTGGTTGGGATTGAACTCCAGGAGCCAAATTGCTGGGACCATGGTCGGCGCCTGCTCCAGATCCCATTTGTAGTTCTGCCTGTCTGCGATCGATGTGAATTCTTTAATCAAATTCACGTCGTATTCTGCAAATTACAGGGAACCTGCCAGAGTCAAGTCCTTCCGTCATGTCGTTCACTCAAATACAGAAAAACAGCACTGGTCCTAGGACTGACCTGTGGGACCCCGATGTGTCCCATGTGACCCACTCTGACACCTCTCGCTCACGTACCATGACTCGCTGCTGTCTTCCTGTTCAAGTATTCCCTGACTCCCATTGTAGTACCTGCCTTGTTATCCCGTGTCTTTGGTCCTCCAGTTTTTGCACCAATTCTCTTGTGTGGTACTATGTCAATACGCCTTCTTGCCAGTCAAGGGAAAATGCCAATCCACCCCACCCCCCTCTCTCTTGTCTTACTGCGGTCTCCATGTCATAGAATCCAGTAGGATTTGGGCACTGGATTTCCGTCCCTGAAACAATAAGTTGGCTGTGTGATGAGTTCGTTCCTTTCTAGGTGTTCCACCACTCTGCTCCTGATAATTCTTCTCCATGATTTGCTCATACTATACATGACAGTGACACTGGTCTGTAGTTTTAATGCTTCAGTCTGTCGCTTTTGTAAAGATTGCGGTCTACATTTGCTCGTCTTCCATGCCTCAGGGCAAAAATCTCCCTGTGTCGGAATAGATGAATTGAATATTGTTGTTAGGGGTACACATAGCGCCTATGCTCGATCTTCAGGACCAATGGAGAAATATCTAGCTCACTCAGAATCCTCTTCACTTCTTCTTCGGGTGTGTTGTTCTGTGTCCAGCCATTGTGGTGTACCCACCTCTTCCGTCTTGTGTGTGGACGCGCTCCCACACCTCTCTTCCTCTCTTGTGAAACTTCTTTGAATTCTTGTTGAAGTTCCTCAATACTTCACGGTCATTTTTGTTGTCTCTCCTCTTCTTCCTTAGCCTGATTACCTTGTGGTCTTTTGACTGTTGTTTTCCTCCTGTGTGTGTGTGTGCGTGGTGTGTGTTGTGTGTACGTGTGCTTCTTTTTGTGTTTGCATGTATGTACGTATTTACCTGTAATTTTTTGTTAGTGTTTATTTTCTGTATTTGGAACAATGCACATTTACAACAGAACTCATTACATCTGAGGAAAATTTTCCCTCAGATGATGAAAGAGAGACTGGAACTGAACATTGTAGCGACTGTTACGTCCATAGCTGCCCCCCCCCCCAAATGACAGTGGGGCCGCACAGGGACAGTGGGGACACGCGAACAGGGACAGTGGGGTTTAACCACCAACAGGGGACAGTGAGGGCGCAACTGGACCTGTTGAGATAGGCCGATCATCTATGTACAGTGGGGGCCGCAACTGTAGGAAGCCCTGACATCGTACCATTCACTCTCAGTCATTTTCCTAAGAGAAGAATGAAATATGTCACTGTTCTGGCAAATGTTGCAGTAATTGTTGCAACCACCACTACCTCCCATCGCTACTTGTGCATGGAGAAATGTTGCAAAATTGGATAATATTAAACATCGTGATGTCTGCCATTTACACAAGAAAGAAAATGGGTCAATCCACTGGCATTTAATTATATTTATTCTCCCTTTAATTTTACATCTGTTTATTTATATTGACAGAATCAATTCTGACATAGATTATTTAGTTGATGTTTTATTTTATATAAAGGTTTCAAATGTGAGCTTAGATTATTTTTGTGGTATCACACTGTTATGTTATTTTACTGGAGAACGCATTTTCGTAAGTATTGAAACAATTGTTGGTAAATTTGATTGATTCTGTTTAAGTTTGTGTGTTACAGGTGTGGGACGAGTTTGTGTGTTTTCAGGTGTGACGAGTTTGTGTGTTACAGGTTGTGGGACGAGTTTTGTTGTTACAGGTGTGGGACGAGTTTGTGTGTTACAGGTGTGGGACGACATGACTTCGCCAAGGCTTACTAACCTGCGAAGATTTTATGAGGAAACTCAAATTTACAGTTGGAAATTATGTGACAATGTTGTTGCTATGGATAGGATGCCATTGGTTCGTTTAAAGGACCAATGGGAATACTTCAACGTAAGGTAAGCTTATATAAGTCGATTAATTGTCAAATATGTGATCGATGTTGTTTCGGTGTTATTTTCAAACAAGAATTAGCGGAATTAGATTTTCTTTGTAAATTTGCTATTTATTCATAGCTGAAGGACAAGCATGATAATGTATATCATGGTTCCTTGTCCATGTATAACAGTGTATGTATACATAGTTGTACGTATACATAGTGTATGTATCATTAAAATATTGGGAATACAAGAAGGATAATAAGAGAGTTATGAAACATCTGGATTCATTTATTGGACGCGTTTAGTTAACCAGTGACTTTATTCAATTATATGAGAGAGAGATGGTAATTATAAAGTATTGATGCTGTAGACAATTATAAGATAAGGTCATCCTATTACAAAACTCTTTACTTGTAAGACAATCGTCAGTCTTAAGCAGGTGTTTTAGATTCATGAAGACGAAAGTGATGTACACTGACTTTCAGACGGACAGCTTTCCTCTTTGTTTTATATTCTGCATTCAAATTATTTATACTTTAAAATGTATCTCGTGTGAATAACCCAAAAATGTACCTAAAGGGCCAAAAAAAATCAAGTTCAACGTACTGAATAAGCAAGTGAAAATTCGTAATGCAATTAATCTCAAAAAAAAACAGTAAAGTATAAAAAAAAAATATGTATCATTGTTTTAAAATATTAAATCAAAAAAAGTGTTTATGTTTAAATTAAGAAAATTTAATTTTAAAATTTATATTATTCGGTTACTCAGGTGAGCCTTAAAAGGGGCAGGGCACAATTGCTACTTTTGGCAATGTCGCTTAGCTGTGCTGGAAAAAAGGGGAAAGAGACTACCTCAATGAAATTAAATCCAAAAAATTTTCCCTAGAGTGATAACCTCTTCGCCCCCCCCGTCAACACAAAAAAGAGGAGGCAGAACCCCCATCCCCCATGACGGAAAAGTCAGAGCCCAGGTGAGCAAAAATTAAAGGGAAACAAGTGGGGAAAACAAAAAATTTTTCCCGTAAAGAACAGTTGCTTCCGGGGTGCTGACAGGGTGAAGCACTTAGAGAAAAGCACCCTGCCGGGGAAACCAGTGGCACCAACATTCCAACACCTCTGTCCCCAGGGGAACCCATTTTTTGTGGAGACCAACATTTCAAAGCATTTTGTCTTTCCCCATCTGGCTCGTGGGGGTTACTTTTGGAAAAAATAAGGCCACAGTTTTTAAAGGAAAAATGGTTAATCCATTTTTTGGGGAAATTGCAGAGACACTGCTTTCAGAGATCAAAAGGTTCATCAACAATTCCTTGGCTGGTTGATTCCTGAGAAATTAGCCTTTCTTTTTTGGTGCAACCTTTGTGCACTTAAAAAGAAGGATGGAGGAATTGGGCCAATTGCAGTAGGCAACACGACCCCGCCTCGTATCCAAAGCTGCTGTCCAAAGTATTCGTGCACAGGCAGCCTGATTTTAACCAAAAACCAGTTTGGGTTTTGGGGGTCTCTCAAGGAATAAAGCACGGTTCTAAAACAAGGGTGTATAAAACCCCGCCTGAGGAAAATGCAGGGGCAAAATAGATTTAAGAATGATTCAAACTCCTGAAAAAGACTTTGTATTAGCACAGTACAAGAACATTTCCTGGCCCTTTTCCCCTTTTGTTGCAGGGGAAGAAGGAATCAATGCTTCTTTTTTAGAGAGCTAAAATCGTTTATGGAGGGTGTCCAAAAAGGAGATCCTCTTGCACCATTTCTCTTCTGTATAGCAGTTGGGAAATCCAGTAGACTGACCAGCGACCAAAAACAGGGTTTCCTAGATGATGGACACTAGCAGGTAAAAAGGGGCCCCTCCACTGATTTTAACACAGAAAAGACAGGGGGACGGGAAAATGGGTCTCTCCTGACCCATCCAAATGTAAAATCATCTCAGTAAATCAACAAGTGAAAAAATCCCGTGAGATAAAAACTACCAGGAGCAGCAGTCATTGCCCCCACAAATAGTTTTGCTGGGAAACCTCTGGGAAGCAATGCCATTGACAAAATTCTCAGGAAAAAAATTTGGGAAAGTTAAAGAAAAAGGGAAAAGGAATAGGCAATCTGGACACCAACGATGCCTTGTCCCTTCTCACAAAGGCTTGAGTTGCCCAGGTTACTTTTTCCAAAGATGTGCCCCTTCATATGAAACCCTAACTGCCGAAAATGACAGTATATGAGGCAGATTTTTACGAAGTATTTTAACCTTTACTCTAGAAAGACGGGCATGGAACAAAGCTACACTTCCAGTCAGACTGGAGGATTTGTGTCCGCAAGTCATCACGATTGCGCTACTGCTTTCTGTCCTCTGACTGCATCCGGGGGCTTGTAGCAGCGATTCCCCCGAACTGAAAGGGACAAAAATTTGGAGTCCGGCCAAAGTTCTTGAGGGAGCCATGATCTGGGAAAATCTAAAGGCTCTAAAACCAACCTGCTCCCCCAAAAAAACTACAAAACAACGAACTGGGATGGTCCAAATAGTGGAAAAAAAAAACCACAACAATGCTTCAGAGTGGTCAGGGAAGGAAAAGAGCCCCCCTGGCAGTGAGGCCCCTATGCAGGGGATTTTTTGTTGGCGTTTCCCAAATCATGCCTTGGCACACGCCTCGACCCCCAAAACCTCCCCATCGGGTTGCCCTTCGCTTACCGCCCCCCATTC
The DNA here is from genome assembly GCF_026875155.1 of Cherax quadricarinatus. NCBI lineage: Eukaryota > Metazoa > Arthropoda > Malacostraca > Decapoda > Parastacidae > Cherax > Cherax quadricarinatus. Next base: position 14,975,005 of record NC_069471.1, on the reverse strand, counting down.
TCGCCGAAAACAGGTGTTTTTGTGGCAGTGAAACAGCAGCCCATTCGGGTACCAGGTCTTGTGCGCCCAAAAAAGCGAGGGAAAAATTGCAAACATGAGGAGGGTTTAAAAACATTATAAAGGGCCCAACACCGGATGCCCCGCAGTAAGGGGCCACCCCAGCTATGAGATCTGTTGGCACCAGAAGCGTCCAGAGGTTCATCTTCAAGCCTGGAGACGGGGAAGAAGGTGGTGTGGGACTTACATGTGCTCTACCTTGGCTGTTTCCCATTCCAAATTTTCCCAGGAGGAAGGAGGGGGGCTGCCAGCTTCAGGGATCCCCAAAATCTAAAAATATGGAGAAATTGCCCTCATTAATGTTTGTTCCCAAGGCTCAGGAACCCTTGGTGATGGGGAAAAAATGCATCCAATTCCTTAAGGAGCTTGGAAAAAAGACCACAGGGTAACTAGGGGTCCCAGGGCACTAGTTTTTTTGTTTCCCGCGCCCAGTGCGGCTGTTCAAAGGGCAATGCCTGCGGGATTTTGGGGACATGCCCCCGTTGGGGGTGGTGAATTTTCGCCCATAATCGATTATACACATAACAAATGTACCCAAAATGCCCCCTTTATTGTGTAAAAAAAATATTCCTCTGGGAAAAAAAAAAATGAAAAAAAGGGATAGTGGGGAATTTTGGAATATTCAAATGGCTTCAGGAAAAACCAAAAATTCTTCCCTTTAAGATTTTTTTCCCTTTCCCGGGGTATGGGTCCCCAATTTACACCAGAGGTGGACCCCGTATATTTTATATATATTTTAATATTAAATTTTTAATTTATAAAATTTTATAATATATAATATAATATAATATTTTTATATATTTTTATTTATATATTATATATTATATATATTTATATATATATTTATATATATATATATATTTTATATAATATATATATATATATTTGATATTAAGATGAAAAGCGTAAGCCCTTTTCCCCGAAAGGGGCTGCCTTTGGGTCAAAAAGTGGTCATGCTAACCCAAGGTATTGTCCATGTGGGGAGATTGGTAAAGCACTGCGTACTTGTCCTAAGGCGAGGGTTTGAGTCTCCTTCAGCCAAGATCATGTTGTGTATATTTTTGCATGCTTCGCGAATTCCCCTTTCATATATTTTTTTTTATATATATATTTTTTTTATAATTTTTTTATATATTATATATATATATATATATTTTTTATTTTATATATATATATAATATAAAATTTATATATATATATATATATATTTATAATTTTTTATATATTATATTATATATATAATATTTTTGTATATTCCAGTAGACCAGCTCCTCCCAAAGAACCAAACAGTCCCCTGGGGGAAACCCATCATGGAAAAAATCGCCAACACAATGCTCCCAAACCCCCCAAAGGGAAAAGGGCAAAGCTCGTTCCTGGCAGTGAAGGAACACACAGGAGTTTCCGTTAGTTGTTCCTAAATTTCCCCCTTGGGGACTCGACTAGACCCACAGGCCATTCGGTTGGTGTTGCTCTCGCCTAGCCGCCCCCCTCCTCCCGAACATGGTGTATTTGCGGCAGGGCGACAGCTGATCAAATTTGGACCATGGTCTCGGTGTCACACAGCAAAAGGGGTTGCTAGAATAGGTCAATGACTCAAAAGAAAGCCCGCCACAGCCCGTTGCCCGCTCAAAAAGGAACCCCCAAATGCAAGGGCTGAGGAAGTCAAAAGGTCCTGTGGGCCCCTTGCTACTTGGAAGGTGGAAAACAGATTGCCTGGGATACACATGGCCGCCACATGGCAGACACTATTGCCACCTCCTAGTGGAAGGGGGGGAGTTTTTTCCACCAAGGGAGACCCATATCTTCCCCCCAGACCAGCCATGAAGGACAACCGTCTTCCCGACCAGCAAAGGAATATCTTCCTCGGTCCTGCATGTAATTGAACCTGTACTTCCCCGGAACAGCCTGATGAATCATCTTCCCAGACCGCCTGAAGGTACCGTCTTCCCAGGGTACCAGCCTGTAAGCGAATCATCTTCAACGGGACCAGCCTGAAGCGAACCGTCTCCCCGGACCAGCCTGAAGATTCATATTCACCGGACCCAGGCCTGAAGGAACCGTCTTCCCTAGGACCAAGCTGTAGGACACATCTTCCTGCGACCAGCCTGAAGGAATAATATTAACCTTTCCTGCGTGAAGGGACCGTCTTCGCCGGACCAGCCTGAAGGAATCGTTTCCCCGGGACCTGCCTGAAGGGGGGAATCATCTTCCCCGGAACAGCATGAAGGATCATCTTCCCAGGACCAGCTGACAGGGACACGCCTTCCCGGACCAGCCTGAAGGAAACGTCTTCCCCTGGACCAGCTGAAGGCAAACATCATCACGGACCAGCCTTGAAGGGTCCGCCTTACCCGGACCAGCATGAAGAACAGTCTTCCACGGTCAAGCCTGAAGGGAATCTTCTTCACGGTCCAGCCCTAAAGGAACCTGTCTTCCCGGACAGCCTGAAGGAATCGTCTCCCCCGGAACAGCCCTGAAAGGAATCATCTTCCCCGGAACCAGCCTGAGGGAAGAGTGTTCTTCCCCGGACGGCTGAAGGAATCGTATCGTCCCCGGACCAGCCTGAAGGAACCGTCCTTTCCCGGACCAGCCTGAAGGAATTCAACCACGGACCAGAAGCTGAAGGAACTTTTCTTCCCCAGACCAGCCTGAAGGAAACCCTCATTCCCCGGACCAGCCTGAAGGGAGGAATCATCTTACCCGGGACAGCTGGAAGGAAACCGTCTTACCTGGACCTGCCTGACATTGCAGCGTCTCACACTAGTGGGAATTCTCTCCACCTGTATCACAAAAACTTACTGACATGACCAGATTCCTCTATTGGGATTTTCTCCACGTGTAAACACTCTTAATTACTGACATGGCCAGCTTTCCACTAGTGAGATTCTCTCCAACTGTAGCACCTAACTTAGGACATGATAACACGTCCACTAATGGTTTTCTCCGCCTGCTACACCTAACGTTCTGAACCTCATCTAGCTTCCCTAGCGAGATATCTCTCCACTGTAACACCAAACTTATTGACATGTGAATGTCCAATCGGAATTTCTTTACAACCTGTAACACCTAATTAACTGACATGACAGCTCCACTAGTGGATTCTGTCCACCTTTGATCACAGTACTTTCTGACATGGACAGCTTACACTAGTGGACTTATCTCAACTGTAAACACCTTAAACTTAATTACATTAATAACCGTTCGTCTTGTGGATTCTATCACCGCTAACACCACCCTAACTTAATGACATGACCAGCTTCGACTAGTGGATTCTCTCCACCTGTAACACCTAACTGACTGACATGTCCAGCGTCCACTAGTGGATTCTCCTCACCACCTGTAACGCCTAACTTGTGACCATGGCCTACGTCCACTAGTGGATTCTCACCACTGTAACACCTAACTTAACGAACATGACCAGCTTCCACTGTGGAATTTTCTCCACGTGTAACACCTAACTTACTGACATGGACTGCGTCCCACTAGTGGATTTCTCTCCCTCATGTAACCGCCTAAACTTGGTCTGACATGGCCTACGTCCACCTAAATTGGATTTCTCTCCACCTGTAACACCTAACTTACTGACATGACAGCTTCCACGTGTAACACCTAAATTACTGACATTGACCAGCTTCCATTGTGGATTCTCTCACCTGTAAAACCTAACTTATTACATAATAACGTTCTCTCCTCTGTGGATTTCTTCCACCTGTAACACCTAACATATGACATGACCAGCTTCTTCGGACTAGTGGATTTCTCTCCACCTGTTTAAACCTAACTTACATGACATGACCTGGTTCCACTAGTGGTTTCTCTCCACCTGTAACGCCTCCTAACTTGCTGAACATGGGCCTGCGCTCAACTAGTGGATTCTTCCACGTGTCAAACACCTAACTTAATGACATGACCGCTTCACTTAGTGGATTCTCTCCACACTGTAACACTACTCCTTAACTTAATAATAACCGTAACTTAGTGGTTCTCTCCCTGTAACAACCTAACTTACTGACATGACCAGCTTCGACTAGTGGTTTCTCTCCACTGAAACACCTAACTTACTGACAGGGGGACCAGCGTCCAACTAGTGGACTTCTCGCCAAATGTAAACGCCTAACTTGCTGACATGGCTGCTCCATATGATTCTCCCACCTGTAACACACTAACTAAATGACCATGACCAGCATTACCATACTAGGGTTTTTCTCTCGTGTAACCACACCTTAAATTACTGACTTGACCCAGCTTCCCACTTGTGGATTCTCTCACCTGTAGCACCTAACTACGGACATGATAACGCGTCACACTAATGGATTCTCTCGCCTGTAACAACTAACTTACTGACGATAATAGCTTCCACTAGAGGAGTTAGAATCTCTCCACTGTAACATACAAACTTACTGCCTTGAGCATCCGTCCACATCGTGAAATTCTTTACACCTGTAAACACATCAAACTTATGACCATGACCGCTTCCACTAGTTGATTCTTCCTACCTGTAGCACCTTACTCCTGACTCGACCAGGGTTCGCTTAGTGGATTCTCTCACCCTGTTACTCCTGAACTTACTGAAATGTGCAGCCTGTTCCCACTAGTGGATTCTCTCAAACTCTTGTAACACTACTTACTGAAATGAGCACATTCACTAGTGGATTCTCTCCACTGTGACACCTATCTTATGACATGTGCTAGCGTCTCATTAGTGGATTCTCTCCTCCTGAGCACCAAAACTTACTTAATGACATGAGCAGCCATCACTATTGGATTCTCTCACCTCGTAACATCTACTTATTGACATGAGCGTGTTCACTAGTGGATTCTCTCCACTGTATCGTTTAACCCTTACTGATATGACCAGCTTCCAATTGTGGATTTAATCCACGTGTAACACCTAAAATTACTGCAACATGACCAGCCTTCACTTGTGGATTCTCTACACCTATAGCACCTAACTTACGGAATGATAACAGCCCACTAATGGATTCTCTCCGCCTGGTATCACACCTAAATTACTGACGATAATTTGCTTCCACTAGAGGTAATACTACACTGTTAACACCAAACTATCTGACCTGAGCATCGTCCACTCGTGAATTCTTTACACCTGTAACACATAAGTTACTTACTTGACCACGATTCCACTAGTGGTTTCTCCACCTGTAAACGCTAACTTTGCTGACATGGACTGCGTCCACTAAGTGGATTTCTCTCCACTGTACAACCTTACTTAGCTGGACATAAACAAGCTTCTCTAGTGGATTTTCTCCTCGTTTGTAACACCTTACTTACTGACACATGTCCTGCTTTCCCACTAGTGAGATTCTATCCGCATGTACACCTAACTTACTTACAGAATAAAACCGTCCTCTAGTGGATTCTCTCCCACTGTAACACCTAACACTTACATGCATTGACCACAGCTATCGATAGTGGATTCTCTCTCACCTCTGTAAACCCTAAACTTACTGACATGACAGCGTCCACTTAGTGGATTCTCTCCACTGTATAGCCCAAACTTGCTGACATGGACTGCGTCCACTAGTGGATTCTCTTCCACCTGGTATCACTAATCTTACTGACCTGACCAGGCTTCCTCCACTAGTGGATTTTCATCACGGGTTTATCCTAAATATGTCATGTGTAGACCAGCTTCACTAGTGGTTTCTCCACCTGGTAACACCAAAACTTCTGACATGTGCATTGTACAACTCGTGAATTCTTTACACCTGTAACACATAACTTTTTTCATTACCCAGCTTCCACTTAGTGGATTATATCCACCTGTAACACCTAACTTCCTGACTCGACCAGGGTTCGCTAGTGGATTCTTTCCACCCTGTAACTCCTTACTTACTGACTCATTAGCAGCGTCCAACTAGTTGGATTCGATCCTCCTGTAGCACCTAACTTACATTTCTGACATGAGCAGCATCTCCCTCTTAGTGGATTCTATCTACTTGTATACACCTAACTTAACTTACTGACATGGCCAGTTTCCTAGTGGATTATCTCAACTGTAACCTTTAACTTAATGATATGACAGCTTCCACTAGTGGATTTTCTTCCACGTGTTGTACACCTAAAAGAGTACTGACATGACACAGCTTCAACTTGTGGATTCTCTCCACCTGTAGCACCTAACTTACGGACATGATAACCGCCACTAATGGATTTTTCCGCCTGTAACACCTTGCTTACTGCCATGTCAGTTTCCACTAGGGGATTCTCTCCCTGTAACGTTTACTTTACTGATATGACAGCTTTCACACAAGTGGATTTTCTCCAAGTTGTAAACACCTAAATTATGATATGAACAGCTTTCCACTAGTGGATTCTCTCCACCTGTAACACCTAACTTAATGACACGACCTGCCGTACAACATAGCTGGATTCCCTCTCCCCTGTAACACCTAAGGGACTGACATAAGCAGCGTCAAACTAGTGGTTTCTCCAACTGTAACACTAACTTACTGACATGTGCAACATACACTAGTGGATTTCTCTTCCTCCTCGAGAGACCTATCTTACTGTATAATCATGGCATCGTTCCGCTATTGTATTCATCTCCACCTGTAACATATAACTTACTTATGGAACATGAGCAGCATCCGCTAGTGGAATTCTCTCCGCCTGTAAAGCCTAACTCAACTGGTCATGAGAGCGTCCATAGTGGATTCTCTCCACCTGTAACACCTAACTTAGATGACATGATCAGCGTCCACATAGTGGATTACTCTCCCCTGTTACACTCTAATTTCTGACATGACGGTGTGTCCACTTGTGGAATCTCTCCACTGTAACTACCTAACTTACTACATGAGCAGCGTCCTACTAGTGGATTCTCTCCACCGGTAACACCTAACTTACTGACATGACCAATGTTCCACTAGGGGTTCTCTCCACCTGTAACACCTACTTACTGTCATGAGCAAGCGTCACTAGTGGATTCTCTCCACCTGAACACCTATCTTTTGACATGACCATGTTCCATAAGTGGATTCTCTCACCTGTTACATCTAACTTACTGACATAACAGCGTCCACTAGTGGATTCTCTCCAAACCGCTATAACAACCTAACTTACTGTACAATACGTTGAGTTTACCTGGAGGAGAGTTTCGGGCGGGAGTCAACGCCCACTCGGGCCGGTCTCGTGTACAGGCTCCTTTGTAGATCACAGAGCCTTTTCTACAGGCGCTGTTACTGTGGTTGCACGCAATACAAAGCATACGAGCCACAGCCACGCCTGGTCAGGTATCCGACTTTAGGTGGTTGTCAATGCCTGCTTGAAAACTGCCAGGGGTCTATTGGTAATTTTCATTATGTATGCTGGGAGGCAGTTGATCAGTCTCGGGCCCTGACATTATTGTATTTGTCTTTTATCGTGCTAGTAGTGACAAAAATCCCCCTGCTTTACTGAGTGGGCGGATGTTGCTTGGTTGCCCATGTCTTTTACTTTCGTTTCGAGTGATTTTCGTGTGCAAGGTCGATACTAGTCCCTCTAGGTTGTTTTCTGGTTGTATATAATCTCTTGTATCTCTTCCGCATGCGTTTCCAGGGAAGGGGAATACAGGTTCAGGATATTCTAAGCACTACCAGTAATTGAGGTGTTTTATCTCCGTTATGAGCGCTTGTGAAAAGTTACTCTGTACATTCTTCTAGGTCAGCAAATTTCACTACCTTTTAAGGTGCTGTTTGTGTGCAGCAATATTCCAGGCCTAGATAGAATAAGCCACCTGAAAGAGTGTCATCAGGGGCTTGGCCTCCCTGTTTTGAAGGTTCTCATTGTCCTCTTGTCATTTGTCTAGCAGCTGCGATTGATATAATGATATCGGGTCCTTTGAGGTGAAATCCTCCACATGGTCATCCCAGGTCTTTGGTCGTTGGTTTTTCGCTTATTTTGTGGCCGGAATGTGTTTTGTACTCTGATGAAGTTTTTAATTTCCTCGTGTTTACTATATCGGAGTAATTGAAATTTCTCATCATAGAACTTCACATTGTTTCCTGCAAGCCCATGGAAGGATTGGGTTGTGTCCGCCTGGAGCCTTGCAGTGTCTGCAATGGAAGACTCTGTCATCCATGATTCAGGTATCATCTGCAACGGGAAGACACGAGTTTTGCTGTGGGCTGAATCCTTGTCTATGTCAGATCATTAGGGTGAGAACAAGATGGGAGAGTACTGTGCCTTTTTGGAAGAGAGCTTTCACCGTAGCAGCCTCGGACTTTACTCTTGTTGACTACTATTTCTTTGTGTTCTGTTTGTTGAGGAAATTATAGATCCATCTTCCAACTTTTTCTGTTATTCCTTTAGCACGCATTTTGTGCGGCTATTACGCCATTGTCACACTTGTCGAAGGCTTTTGCAAAGTCTGTATATATTACATCTCGCATTCTTGTTGTTTTCAGTGCATCTAGGACCTTGTCGTAGTGATAAATAGTTGTGGGACAGACAGGAGCGACCACTGCTCTAAACCCATTGTTGCCGTGGGTTGTGTAAAACTGATGGGTTTCTAGATGGGTGTGATTCTTCCTTCTTAGGACCTTTCAAAGATTTTATGATTTGGGTTGTTAGTGCTATTGTCTGTAGTTCTTTGACTGTTGCTTTACTGCCCCCTTTGTGGAGTGGGGCTATGTATGTTGTTTTTTAGTAACTGGGGGACGACCCCGTTGTCCTTGGCTCCCTCCCATTTGATGGTAAAAGCTCGTGATAGGGGTGGTGGGGGCGTCTGGCTGTTCTTGATGAACACGGAGTTCCATGAGTCTGGCCCTGGGGCAGCCCTGTGCATGTGCATGTCATTTATCGCCGGTTCGAAGTCATTTGGTGTCTGGGATAACATTATGCTAGGCTTGTCGTTAACCAAATTTCTGGCTATCTCACAAAAAAAATTCATTTTGATCTTCGACTCTTCAGTCTGCGTCTAGCGGCTTGCTTAAAACTGAGTCATATTGGGAATTGAGTTCAGCCACCTAATTTCCATTGATGTCATCTGTGTAGGACCCATCTTGTTTAAGTTTAGGGGCCTCCAATTACTGCGACGTTGTTCTCGATGTTGATTTGGAATGAGAGAAGAAATACTTTGGTGTTCATTTCGATTTATTTATGGCTTTAGTTTTCCGCGACTTCCTGAATCCTCTAAGGTTCCTTTAGCTTAAGTTCGATGTTTGCATATTTCTATGTCCCAGTGACTCCCTACGCATTTCAAGATATATTGGCCTCTTTTTTATAGTTCTCTCTCGTTATTCTTTTTCGTCCCATGTAAAAGGGGATCGCCTGTCTCTTTATATTTTACATCTACTCCTCCTTTTTCTTATAAGGAATTAGCCTTGAGCATTCATCGAGTGCCACCGAGTTAATTGTTCTAGACATTAAGTTGGGGTCTTGGGTCTGCTTTAGTATATCTTACAGCTAATTATCGACAGGACTTGGTTTACTTCGTTCCCACTTTTTGTTCTTGTTATTGAAGTTGAATTTTCGTTGAAATCTCCCTCATGACTAATCTTAATTATGTAGGTTCTGGGGGGCTACGAGCATACATGGTCTGAACATAGATTAGATTCGTGTTATGAGTATATGTTTTTGATATGAGACAATTTCGTATCAGAATCATCTTTGTTAGTGATATTTCCTCCAGTCTAGTAGGCTCTATTATTTGCTGGTATCATGATTGAATTTTGTGCAGATGATTTAATAGAACTCGTGTGTGTGTGAGTTTAGTCTCGAGATGCCCTCTGGTGGTTATCACTGCAAACATTTTATTTGCTATATTCCTCCATTTTTAGGATTTGCCTTAAGTTGCATCCCAAGGAGCAAGATGTTGGGGGCGGTGCTTGAATGATTTTCCAGAAACACGTGGTCATGTTTTTAACAGCTGCTTCTGCGGAAATGCTGGGTACGTTGCCATCCGGAGGCATTGTTTAGACTCCACAATGGACTACGGTTTTTGGTTCTCGATCTTTAATGCTTAAAAACTTCCACTAAATCATTTGAGGACTATTTTATTAAAGCAGTTCTGTGCAAATCAATTGACCTCTCCGATATACAGGCTAACGCCACCCTTTTGCATGGTTCACTCTGTGCATATCTGTATAGGTTGTAACCTCGGGTTCCATATTTTGTCTGTCCAAGTGATCCTTTATGGGGGTCTCAGTGAAATCCGCGAACATGGCATTTGCTCTGGCAAGCAGTCCACGGATTGATAATAGGTATTTTGCTTGTTCGTTTGCTTGCTTTAGACCCTGTATATTTGCAAAAGAAGTATGTCATCGACTGCGTGGTATTGGTGATACTGGGGCGCTGACCTGCCTATGGTAATGTTTGTGTGAAGGACTAGGTTGGGTTGTGTATGTGTGAAGACTAGGCTGTGTTTGTGTGAAGATAGTGCTGTGTTTGTGTGAAGACTTGGATGTCGTTGTGTGATAGACTTGGCTGTGTTTGTGTGGGTAGATAGGTGTGTTTGTGGGACAGGGAAAGGACTACGGCTGTGTTTGGTGTAAGGTCTAGGTAGTGTTTGTGTGAAAGGACTAAGGCATATGTTTGTGTGAAGACTAGGCCTGTGTGTTTGTGTGAATGATCTAGGTAGTGTTTGTGTGTACAGTCTACGTAGTGTTTGTTCTGTGAAGGACTAGGTAGTGTTTGTGTGCAACATGACTAGGTATGTGTTTGTGTGAAGGCTAGGTAGTGTGTGTTGTGAAGACTGTGTTGTTGTTTTGTGCTGAAGAATAGGCTGTGTTTGTGTGAGACTAGGCAGTGTTTGTGTGACAGACTAGGATGTGTTTGTTGTGAAGACTAGGGCTGTGTTTGTGTGAAGACTAGGTGAGTGTGTTGAAGTAGGCAGAGTGTTTGTGTGAAGCAATAGCGCTGTGTTTGTGTGAAGAACTGGTAGTGTGTGTGTGAAGCTAGTAGTGTTTGTTTGTGAAGACTAGGCTGTGTTTGTGTGAAGAAGGGCTGTGTTTGTGTGTAGACTTAGGTTCAGTTTTGTGTGAAGAATAGGCTTTGTTTGTGTGGACCCCCCAGATAGGCTGTGTTTGTCGGGGAAGACCCCTAGGCAGGAGTGTTTGTGTGAAGACTAGGCGTGTTCTGTTGTGGACTAGGTTAGTGTTTTGTTGTGAAGACTAGGTAGTGTTAGTTTGAAGACGTGGCTTGTGTTTGTGTGAAAGATAGGCTGTGTTTGTGTGAAGACTAGGTACAGTTGTGTGAAGGATAGGCTGTGTGTTTGTCGTGAAGATAGGCTGTGTTTGTGTTGATAAGACTAGGAACAGTGTTTGTGGGAAGGACTAGGCTTTGTGTTTGTGTGAAAGTAAATAGGTAGTGTTTGTGTGATGTAAAGACTAGGTAGTGTTTGTGTGAAGACTAGGTAGTGTTTGTGTGAAGACTAGGCTGTGTTTTTGTGATAGTCCTAAGTAGTGTTTGTGTGAAGCACTGGCTGTGTTGTGTGAAGGACCTAGGCTTGTGTTTGTTGTGTAAGACCTAGGTTGTGTTTGTGTGAAGACTAGGTAGTGTTTGAGTGGAAAGGTCTAGTAGTGTTAGTGTGAAGAATAGGCTGTGTTGTGTGAAGACCATTAGGTAGTGTTTTGTTGTGAGGACTAGGTAAGTGTTTGTGTTGAAGAATAGGTTGTGTTTGTGTGAAGGATAGGCGACCTGTGTTTGTGTGAAGACTTGGTACTGTTTGTTGTTTAAGAGTTAAGACTAGGCTGTGGTTTGTGTGAAGATAGGCTGTGATTTGTGTGAAGATAGGCTGTGTTTGTGGGATAGACTAGGTTAGTGCCTTTGTGTGAGGACTAGGCTGTGTTTGTGTGAAGTCTAGGGCTGTGTTTGTGTGGAGAAAGGGACTAGGCTGTGTTTTGTGTGAAGAAGACTAGGTTGGTTTGTGTGAAGAATAGGCTCGTGTTTGTGTGAAGACGTAGGTAGTGTTTGTGTAAGACTAGGTAGAGTGTTTGTGTCGAAGACTAGGCTGTTGTTTGTGTTGGAAGACTTAGCGTATAGTGTTTGTGCTGAAAGGACCTAGGCTTCCTGGTGTTTGTGTGAATAGACTAGGTGTGTTTGTGTGGAAGACTTAGGCGGTGTTTGTGTGAAGTACTAGGCTGTGTTTTTGTGAAGATAGGTAGTTGTTGAGTGAAGACTAGGCTGTGTTTTGTGGAAGACTAGGTAGTGTTTGTGATGAAGACTAGGCTGTGGTTTGTGTGATGACTAGGCTGTGTTTGTCGTGAAGACTAGGCAGTTGTTGTGTGAAGACTAGGTTAGTGTTTGTGATGAAGACGAGGCTGTGTTTGTGTGAAGACTAGGCTGTGTTTCGGTGAAGACTTGGCTGTGTTTGTGTGAAGATTGGTAGTGTTTGTTGTGAAGACTAGGTAGTGTTTGTGTGAAGACTAGGCTGTGTTTGTTTGTGTGAAAGACTAGGCTGGGGATGGGGTTCACTTATCTAGGCTGTGGGGTGGGGAGCATCTGGCCAACGCAGTGGAGGGAGCTGTCGTTAGGTCCTTTAAAAAACTAGCGACCCCTCATCGGATGGTTCCTTGTGTTCGGTGAGGGGCCTCTTGCGTCGATTTAGGGAAATGGAACTGTGCCTCCAGTTCCCCGATTTAAGCCTGAATGCCTTCCACACTCCCCCCCCCCCGGCGCTGTTTATCATACGGGTTTAGGCTCGCTTCCCTTTGATTATAATAATAATAATTTTAAACTAGGAGAAATGATAGTGGTATGGAGTTTTGAGCGGGGGGGGAAATACCGGCGAAGTCGCCACCAGGGTAGTAACTTGATTACTAGTGAGAACCTAGGAATGGCACAAAATGAGGTGGATATTGGGAGGATGTAAAAAGCCAGAAATGGCACTAATTTGCAAGGACAGTAATAGGTTTAGTGGAGAAGAATTAACTGTAAGGAGCAGGATGGGTAAGTAGTGAGGAGGGAGTCATTTTAAAGAAATTTATTTCACAAATAGTCGCAGTGCTAGGAAGAAGATGCACGAGTTGAGATAGGTGATAGTGCCCCCAGGGAACATGGATGTATTTGCCATTTCTGAGACGTGGTTTTAATTCAAATGTTCGGGACATGCCTGCAAGAATGTCAAATTCAGGGTTTCAATTTATTCCAAGTTGATTGAAGTATAGGGAAGGGGGGGCGTGCGCCGGGGGGGTTGTGGCGGAGTGGAATTGTACTGTCAGAGATCGCTTGACTGTTGCATATAAAAAACGGGTATTACAGTCTGAAGTAACAACATACAGTGTCTGTTTAGTTAGAATGTTCAGTGGGGCATGAATAAATTAAATTTTAGGTCGTTGATTTACCGTCCCCCAAACCAAATTTTAGATATGGGGACCTGGGGAGGTGTCTTTCTATGGGAGGAAATTGCTTAGAGCCACAAAGTAATTCTAGTGAGGACTTTAACCTTTGTCATATTGTGATTGGAATTTCTTGACTGGGAATTTAGATTCTTACGATTTCTTTAGACAGTTGTCAAGGACAAAATTCCCAAGGGGAAATATACTGCTTGACTGAGTTCGGAAATATCAATGAATACTCTTGTTAATAATTTAGACAGTTTCTGAGGGAACCTGAGTGCTAGGCGGACCACAAAATCAATTACTTTTAGAATTGAATGGAAGTTTAGATAGTAGGGATAACTCAGTTACAGTCACAGATTTTCGCTCTTAGGCAGATTACGATGGGCTTCTTAGTGAACCACTTATTCATCTGTTGACTGGGGTAACGAATGAGAGAGAGCTAAGCAATATGACAGTTTTCTGAACACAATTACACATGCTCGCTCAAAGATACGTTTATCCCTTTATAAGGAAATTAGATCCAAATAGAAATGACCCCAATATGGATGAATAATAGGCTGGAAATATTAATAGGGCATAAGAAAGGAATTTATAGGCGTTTATCAAAAGAAGCGCGAGGGTCATCCTTATGAAACAGTGTATTGACATTAAGGGGACATTTAAAGGGGGCGATAAGAAAAGCTTAAAAAGGGACTATGGAAATTACACAGTTGCACTTCGGGATTCTTAAAACTAACCTCAGAAAAGTTTTTATCCAGGTATTTAGAACTCAATAAAGTAAGAGTATAAGATACGGTCCCCTTTAAAAAACATTAACCATACATGGGAATCCTTTACTGACCCAAAGAGAATTGAAATCTGTGCTCGTTTCTTAAATAATTATTTTCTCTCGGTTTTTACCACCAGGCGAAGACCACTAATAATATTCCGTATATTAATTTTTATAGTGGATCAGAAGAAGATAAATTATGTAACATTCAATCTGTCACTAGTGAAATGGTTGGGAAGCAGATGGACCGACTGAAGCATAATAAGTAATCCGGGTCCTGATGGAGGTTTGTTTCAAGGGTTCTTAAGGAATGCAAATTGGTAGTCTGGTGAACCATTATAACTAATATTTTATTTTACTTTCAAACGGTGTATGTTCAATCTCCTAGGTGTCTGATTTGTGGAAGATGGCTAATGTATTTACCAAATTTTTTAAAAACAGGGAACAAGTCGTTTCCGTCAAATAATTTCTCCCCATATAAGCCTGACCTACAATTGTAGGCAAAGTTGCCTAGAGTCAATTATAGTGAGATTTTTAAGAAAGGCACATATCGATAAGCATAGCTTGATTAATTAATGATTTCACTGCCATGGATTCACCAGAGGCCGGCTCTTGTATTACTAATTTCATTTTACTTTCTTCAGTTAAAAGCTTTTGAGGCTGTTGCCACCGATAAAGAATTTGATATTGTTTACTTAGATTTTAGTAAGGCATTTGATAGAGTTCGAACACCAAAAGACTGTTGAAGGAAAATTAGCAGCGCATGCATAGGGGGAAGCGGTGCTCTCTTGGATCGAGTCATGGGAATATTTTAGATAAATATGCACTGTGAAAGCAAAGTTGACTAATGTTGTAATAGGTAGGCTTTGGCCATGGTTAAAATGTATTTATGGTAGGTTGTACTAGGTAGGGCTAGGCTTGGTTAAATGTATTTCAGGTATGTTGCAACTTCGTAGGCTTAGGCATTGGTTAAATGTATTTCTGGTATGTTGTATAGGTATGGCTTAAGGATTGGTTTAATGTTTTCTGGTATGTTGTACTAGTAGGCTTTGGCTTGGTTAAATGTATTTCTGGTATGTTGATGTACTTGGTTGGCTTAGGCTTGGTTAATATGTATCGTCTGGTATGTTGTACTAGGTAGGGCTTAGCTTGGTTAAATTGTATTTATGGTATGTTGTACTTGGTAGGCTTAGGATTGGTTAAATGTATTTATGGTATGTTGTATAGGTAGGCTTTGGTTGGTTAAATGTATTTCAGGTATGTTGCACTACGTTAGGCATTAGCGCTTGGTTTAATCGTATTTCTGGTATGGTATCTGTACTAGGTCAGCTTAGGATTGGTTAAAATGTATTTTGTTTTGTTGCTTACTAGGCTAGGCTTTGGGCTTGGTTAAATGGTATTTCTGGTTTGTTGTACTTGGGTAGGATTAGGCTTGGTTAAATGTATTTCTGGGTCTGTTGTTACTAGGTAGGCTTAGGTTGGTTTTAAATGTATTTCTGGAATGTTGTACTAGGTAGGCTTAGGCTTGGTTAGATGTCATTTCTGGTATGTTGTACTTGGTAGGCTCTTAGCGCTTGGTTACAATGGATGTCTGGTATGTTGTACTAGGTAAGGTTAGACTTGGTTAAATGTATTTCTGTGTGTTGTACTAGGTAAGGACTTAGGCTTGGTTTAAATGTATTTCTTCGTTTGTTGTTACTAGATAGGCTTTGGCTTGGTTATATGTATTTCTGGGTATGTTTGTACTCAGGTAGGCTTTGGCTTGGTTTTAAAGTATTTCATGGTATATATATATATTATATATATATATATATATATATATATATAATATATAATATATAATAAAATATCTATTTTTATATATAACTATATATATGCGGATTCACCCAGCGCGAACCTCAATACAAAGGTTCTGTGAAAACAAGCCGCGTTTTTACCTTCCGTGCTAACATGCCAACAGGAACAACTTCAAGATGCTTGTTTTCTTGTTGTCTGGGCTGAGGACAATAGTTTTCACTGCCTCTACATTGTAAATAAAATGGGTTCGCAGGGTTTTTCCTTAATTTTCTTGTTAAATTGTAGGTCCACTCAATGCTTAAACACCATGGTCCAAACGCAGATATCTTACAAGGAGGAGTTGCGTGACTAATAACCACATGCCTGGTACAAACCTCTGCTTCAAATTGAAAGTGTTGATCAAGAACCTAGATGACATCTGCCAATTATGATTGAGGGTACGTTCACACTCAGGCTAAAAATGCACTGAAGATGGGCTGAAGGCCGGGACTGAAAGGGGCAGATACCCAATTCCCTAGAAAACTTTTCTCCAAAGTGGAACCTGCAGTGCACTTGTGACTGCTGGCGACCACTGTGTGTTGTCTCCCACTTAGAGGCAGCCTGCAGGTGTATTGTAGCTGCTGGCAGACCCCACTGTGTGTTGGTCTCCCACTAGAGGACCCCTGCAGTGTATTATGGACTGCTGGCGAACACTGTGTGTTGTCTCCCATAGTGGAACACTTGCAGTGTTATTATGACTGATGGCGACCACTGTTATGTTTGTCTCCCACTAGAGGAACCTGCGTGTATTATGACGATGGCGACACACACTGAGTTTGTCTCCTCATAGGAGGACCCTGCAGTGTAGTATGACTGCTGGGCCGAACCTACTGTGTTGTTGTCTACCACTAGAGGAGCCTGCAGTGTATTATGACTGATGGCGACCCATCTGTGTGTTGTCATCCCACTTGCACGGAACACTGCAAGTGTATTATGACTGTGACGACCACTGTAGTGTTGTTCACTACCCATACTAGTGGAACCTGCAGTATTATTATGACTGCTGGCGACCTCTGTATCGTTTCTCCCCCTAGAGGAACCTGCAGTGTATTATGACTGATGGCGACACCTGTGTGTTGTCTCCCACTAGAGGGGAAACCTGCGTGTATTATGACTGATTGGCGACCCACTGTGTTGTTGTATACACTTAGAGGAACCTTGCAGTGTATTTTGAATGTGGCGACCACCTGTGTGTTGTCTCCCACTTTGAGGGACCCTGCAGTGTATTCTTGACTGCTGGCAACACTGTGTGTTGTCTCCCACAGAGGAATCGCAGTGTTTATGACTGGTGGCGGACCTCTGTGTGTTGTCTCCCACTAGAGGACCCTGCGTGTATTATGACTGTGGGACACTGTGTGTTGTCTCCACTAGAGGAACCTGCGGTATTATGACTGCTGGCAACAACTGTGTGTTGTACTCCATAGAGGAACCTGCCAGTGTATTATGGACTGTGGCGACACCACTGTGTGTTGTATCCCACTAGAGGAACCTGCAACAGTGTATTATGAATGCTGGCGACCATGTGTGTTGATCTCCCACTAGGAAGGAACCTGCAGTGTATTATGACTGATGGCGTCCACTGGGTTGTTGTCTCCACTAGAGGAACCTGCCAGTGTTTATTATGACTGCTGGGACACACGGTTGTGTTGTCTCCCACTAGAGGAACCTGCGTGTATTTTTGACTGCTGGTAATAATGCAACGTAAGAAACCCAAATCTTTATTTAGGGAACACATTAATACACGGAAGTGACCAATTAATAATTTCAACATAATCAATGGCAAATTTTGTGTATATAAAGTTACTATTGTATTAAAAAAATTTTTACTTACACACAGAACTTGGTGCGGAATTTGTGGTTTTCTGATTGGGTCAGGCATCGACTATGGGTGGCTCTAACATGGACTCGGCACTCCAGGCACAAGAAAACCTGCAGTAATGGTACAAACTGGACGTCGCAAAATGTTTGAAGGACGGTTATTTATATGGTTAAATGGATTTGCTATTTAATTGTTCTGTGTTCGTATTCTGGTACATCAAAACAATTGTTTCTACTGTATAGTCCAGATCCTAGACTGTGGAAATATATAGTTTCTATCATCAGCATTTTAAAGAGGACATTTTTTTTCTGAACACGAGAGCTGCAGATGAGTGATCTCTGCATTAATTCTGTATAAAAAACTCAAATTGGTATACTTCTGCTGGTGAAGGGCTCTTGTCACATAGGACTTGATCGGTCATTCAGTCCCCGTGACCAGCCTGAACAAGAATCATCTTCCCCTGGACCAGCCTGAAGGAATATCTTCCCCCCAGACCAGCCATGAAGGACAACCGTCTTCCCGACCAGCAAAGGAATATCTTCCTCGGTCCTGCATGTAATTGAACCTGTACTTCCCCGGAACAGCCTGATGAATCATCTTCCCAGACCGCCTGAAGGTACCGTCTTCCCAGGGTACCAGCCTGTAAGCGAATCATCTTCAACGGGACCAGCCTGAAGCGAACCGTCTCCCCGGACCAGCCTGAAGATTCATATTCACCGGACCCAGGCCTGAAGGAACCGTCTTCCCTAGGACCAAGCTGTAGGACACATCTTCCTGCGACCAGCCTGAAGGAATAATATTAACCTTTCCTGCGTGAAGGGACCGTCTTCGCCGGACCAGCCTGAAGGAATCGTTTCCCCGGGACCTGCCTGAAGGGGGGAATCATCTTCCCCGGAACAGCATGAAGGATCATCTTCCCAGGACCAGCTGACAGGGACACGCCTTCCCGGACCAGCCTGAAGGAAACGTCTTCCCCTGGACCAGCTGAAGGCAAACATCATCACGGACCAGCCTTGAAGGGTCCGCCTTACCCGGACCAGCATGAAGAACAGTCTTCCACGGTCAAGCCTGAAGGGAATCTTCTTCACGGTCCAGCCCTAAAGGAACCTGTCTTCCCGGACAGCCTGAAGGAATCGTCTCCCCCGGAACAGCCCTGAAAGGAATCATCTTCCCCGGAACCAGCCTGAGGGAAGAGTGTTCTTCCCCGGACGGCTGAAGGAATCGTATCGTCCCCGGACCAGCCTGAAGGAACCGTCCTTTCCCGGACCAGCCTGAAGGAATTCAACCACGGACCAGAAGCTGAAGGAACTTTTCTTCCCCAGACCAGCCTGAAGGAAACCCTCATTCCCCGGACCAGCCTGAAGGGAGGAATCATCTTACCCGGGACAGCTGGAAGGAAACCGTCTTACCTGGACCTGCCTGACATTGCAGCGTCTCACACTAGTGGGAATTCTCTCCACCTGTATCACAAAAACTTACTGACATGACCAGATTCCTCTATTGGGATTTTCTCCACGTGTAAACACTCTTAATTACTGACATGGCCAGCTTTCCACTAGTGAGATTCTCTCCAACTGTAGCACCTAACTTAGGACATGATAACACGTCCACTAATGGTTTTCTCCGCCTGCTACACCTAACGTTCTGAACCTCATCTAGCTTCCCTAGCGAGATATCTCTCCACTGTAACACCAAACTTATTGACATGTGAATGTCCAATCGGAATTTCTTTACAACCTGTAACACCTAATTAACTGACATGACAGCTCCACTAGTGGATTCTGTCCACCTTTGATCACAGTACTTTCTGACATGGACAGCTTACACTAGTGGACTTATCTCAACTGTAAACACCTTAAACTTAATTACATTAATAACCGTTCGTCTTGTGGATTCTATCACCGCTAACACCACCCTAACTTAATGACATGACCAGCTTCGACTAGTGGATTCTCTCCACCTGTAACACCTAACTGACTGACATGTCCAGCGTCCACTAGTGGATTCTCCTCACCACCTGTAACGCCTAACTTGTGACCATGGCCTACGTCCACTAGTGGATTCTCACCACTGTAACACCTAACTTAACGAACATGACCAGCTTCCACTGTGGAATTTTCTCCACGTGTAACACCTAACTTACTGACATGGACTGCGTCCCACTAGTGGATTTCTCTCCCTCATGTAACCGCCTAAACTTGGTCTGACATGGCCTACGTCCACCTAAATTGGATTTCTCTCCACCTGTAACACCTAACTTACTGACATGACAGCTTCCACGTGTAACACCTAAATTACTGACATTGACCAGCTTCCATTGTGGATTCTCTCACCTGTAAAACCTAACTTATTACATAATAACGTTCTCTCCTCTGTGGATTTCTTCCACCTGTAACACCTAACATATGACATGACCAGCTTCTTCGGACTAGTGGATTTCTCTCCACCTGTTTAAACCTAACTTACATGACATGACCTGGTTCCACTAGTGGTTTCTCTCCACCTGTAACGCCTCCTAACTTGCTGAACATGGGCCTGCGCTCAACTAGTGGATTCTTCCACGTGTCAAACACCTAACTTAATGACATGACCGCTTCACTTAGTGGATTCTCTCCACACTGTAACACTACTCCTTAACTTAATAATAACCGTAACTTAGTGGTTCTCTCCCTGTAACAACCTAACTTACTGACATGACCAGCTTCGACTAGTGGTTTCTCTCCACTGAAACACCTAACTTACTGACAGGGGGACCAGCGTCCAACTAGTGGACTTCTCGCCAAATGTAAACGCCTAACTTGCTGACATGGCTGCTCCATATGATTCTCCCACCTGTAACACACTAACTAAATGACCATGACCAGCATTACCATACTAGGGTTTTTCTCTCGTGTAACCACACCTTAAATTACTGACTTGACCCAGCTTCCCACTTGTGGATTCTCTCACCTGTAGCACCTAACTACGGACATGATAACGCGTCACACTAATGGATTCTCTCGCCTGTAACAACTAACTTACTGACGATAATAGCTTCCACTAGAGGAGTTAGAATCTCTCCACTGTAACATACAAACTTACTGCCTTGAGCATCCGTCCACATCGTGAAATTCTTTACACCTGTAAACACATCAAACTTATGACCATGACCGCTTCCACTAGTTGATTCTTCCTACCTGTAGCACCTTACTCCTGACTCGACCAGGGTTCGCTTAGTGGATTCTCTCACCCTGTTACTCCTGAACTTACTGAAATGTGCAGCCTGTTCCCACTAGTGGATTCTCTCAAACTCTTGTAACACTACTTACTGAAATGAGCACATTCACTAGTGGATTCTCTCCACTGTGACACCTATCTTATGACATGTGCTAGCGTCTCATTAGTGGATTCTCTCCTCCTGAGCACCAAAACTTACTTAATGACATGAGCAGCCATCACTATTGGATTCTCTCACCTCGTAACATCTACTTATTGACATGAGCGTGTTCACTAGTGGATTCTCTCCACTGTATCGTTTAACCCTTACTGATATGACCAGCTTCCAATTGTGGATTTAATCCACGTGTAACACCTAAAATTACTGCAACATGACCAGCCTTCACTTGTGGATTCTCTACACCTATAGCACCTAACTTACGGAATGATAACAGCCCACTAATGGATTCTCTCCGCCTGGTATCACACCTAAATTACTGACGATAATTTGCTTCCACTAGAGGTAATACTACACTGTTAACACCAAACTATCTGACCTGAGCATCGTCCACTCGTGAATTCTTTACACCTGTAACACATAAGTTACTTACTTGACCACGATTCCACTAGTGGTTTCTCCACCTGTAAACGCTAACTTTGCTGACATGGACTGCGTCCACTAAGTGGATTTCTCTCCACTGTACAACCTTACTTAGCTGGACATAAACAAGCTTCTCTAGTGGATTTTCTCCTCGTTTGTAACACCTTACTTACTGACACATGTCCTGCTTTCCCACTAGTGAGATTCTATCCGCATGTACACCTAACTTACTTACAGAATAAAACCGTCCTCTAGTGGATTCTCTCCCACTGTAACACCTAACACTTACATGCATTGACCACAGCTATCGATAGTGGATTCTCTCTCACCTCTGTAAACCCTAAACTTACTGACATGACAGCGTCCACTTAGTGGATTCTCTCCACTGTATAGCCCAAACTTGCTGACATGGACTGCGTCCACTAGTGGATTCTCTTCCACCTGGTATCACTAATCTTACTGACCTGACCAGGCTTCCTCCACTAGTGGATTTTCATCACGGGTTTATCCTAAATATGTCATGTGTAGACCAGCTTCACTAGTGGTTTCTCCACCTGGTAACACCAAAACTTCTGACATGTGCATTGTACAACTCGTGAATTCTTTACACCTGTAACACATAACTTTTTTCATTACCCAGCTTCCACTTAGTGGATTATATCCACCTGTAACACCTAACTTCCTGACTCGACCAGGGTTCGCTAGTGGATTCTTTCCACCCTGTAACTCCTTACTTACTGACTCATTAGCAGCGTCCAACTAGTTGGATTCGATCCTCCTGTAGCACCTAACTTACATTTCTGACATGAGCAGCATCTCCCTCTTAGTGGATTCTATCTACTTGTATACACCTAACTTAACTTACTGACATGGCCAGTTTCCTAGTGGATTATCTCAACTGTAACCTTTAACTTAATGATATGACAGCTTCCACTAGTGGATTTTCTTCCACGTGTTGTACACCTAAAAGAGTACTGACATGACACAGCTTCAACTTGTGGATTCTCTCCACCTGTAGCACCTAACTTACGGACATGATAACCGCCACTAATGGATTTTTCCGCCTGTAACACCTTGCTTACTGCCATGTCAGTTTCCACTAGGGGATTCTCTCCCTGTAACGTTTACTTTACTGATATGACAGCTTTCACACAAGTGGATTTTCTCCAAGTTGTAAACACCTAAATTATGATATGAACAGCTTTCCACTAGTGGATTCTCTCCACCTGTAACACCTAACTTAATGACACGACCTGCCGTACAACATAGCTGGATTCCCTCTCCCCTGTAACACCTAAGGGACTGACATAAGCAGCGTCAAACTAGTGGTTTCTCCAACTGTAACACTAACTTACTGACATGTGCAACATACACTAGTGGATTTCTCTTCCTCCTCGAGAGACCTATCTTACTGTATAATCATGGCATCGTTCCGCTATTGTATTCATCTCCACCTGTAACATATAACTTACTTATGGAACATGAGCAGCATCCGCTAGTGGAATTCTCTCCGCCTGTAAAGCCTAACTCAACTGGTCATGAGAGCGTCCATAGTGGATTCTCTCCACCTGTAACACCTAACTTAGATGACATGATCAGCGTCCACATAGTGGATTACTCTCCCCTGTTACACTCTAATTTCTGACATGACGGTGTGTCCACTTGTGGAATCTCTCCACTGTAACTACCTAACTTACTACATGAGCAGCGTCCTACTAGTGGATTCTCTCCACCGGTAACACCTAACTTACTGACATGACCAATGTTCCACTAGGGGTTCTCTCCACCTGTAACACCTACTTACTGTCATGAGCAAGCGTCACTAGTGGATTCTCTCCACCTGAACACCTATCTTTTGACATGACCATGTTCCATAAGTGGATTCTCTCACCTGTTACATCTAACTTACTGACATAACAGCGTCCACTAGTGGATTCTCTCCAAACCGCTATAACAACCTAACTTACTGTACAATACGTTGAGTTTACCTGGAGGAGAGTTTCGGGCGGGAGTCAACGCCCACTCGGGCCGGTCTCGTGTACAGGCTCCTTTGTAGATCACAGAGCCTTTTCTACAGGCGCTGTTACTGTGGTTGCACGCAATACAAAGCATACGAGCCACAGCCACGCCTGGTCAGGTATCCGACTTTAGGTGGTTGTCAATGCCTGCTTGAAAACTGCCAGGGGTCTATTGGTAATTTTCATTATGTATGCTGGGAGGCAGTTGATCAGTCTCGGGCCCTGACATTATTGTATTTGTCTTTTATCGTGCTAGTAGTGACAAAAATCCCCCTGCTTTACTGAGTGGGCGGATGTTGCTTGGTTGCCCATGTCTTTTACTTTCGTTTCGAGTGATTTTCGTGTGCAAGGTCGATACTAGTCCCTCTAGGTTGTTTTCTGGTTGTATATAATCTCTTGTATCTCTTCCGCATGCGTTTCCAGGGAAGGGGAATACAGGTTCAGGATATTCTAAGCACTACCAGTAATTGAGGTGTTTTATCTCCGTTATGAGCGCTTGTGAAAAGTTACTCTGTACATTCTTCTAGGTCAGCAAATTTCACTACCTTTTAAGGTGCTGTTTGTGTGCAGCAATATTCCAGGCCTAGATAGAATAAGCCACCTGAAAGAGTGTCATCAGGGGCTTGGCCTCCCTGTTTTGAAGGTTCTCATTGTCCTCTTGTCATTTGTCTAGCAGCTGCGATTGATATAATGATATCGGGTCCTTTGAGGTGAAATCCTCCACATGGTCATCCCAGGTCTTTGGTCGTTGGTTTTTCGCTTATTTTGTGGCCGGAATGTGTTTTGTACTCTGATGAAGTTTTTAATTTCCTCGTGTTTACTATATCGGAGTAATTGAAATTTCTCATCATAGAACTTCACATTGTTTCCTGCAAGCCCATGGAAGGATTGGGTTGTGTCCGCCTGGAGCCTTGCAGTGTCTGCAATGGAAGACTCTGTCATCCATGATTCAGGTATCATCTGCAACGGGAAGACACGAGTTTTGCTGTGGGCTGAATCCTTGTCTATGTCAGATCATTAGGGTGAGAACAAGATGGGAGAGTACTGTGCCTTTTTGGAAGAGAGCTTTCACCGTAGCAGCCTCGGACTTTACTCTTGTTGACTACTATTTCTTTGTGTTCTGTTTGTTGAGGAAATTATAGATCCATCTTCCAACTTTTTCTGTTATTCCTTTAGCACGCATTTTGTGCGGCTATTACGCCATTGTCACACTTGTCGAAGGCTTTTGCAAAGTCTGTATATATTACATCTCGCATTCTTGTTGTTTTCAGTGCATCTAGGACCTTGTCGTAGTGATAAATAGTTGTGGGACAGACAGGAGCGACCACTGCTCTAAACCCATTGTTGCCGTGGGTTGTGTAAAACTGATGGGTTTCTAGATGGGTGTGATTCTTCCTTCTTAGGACCTTTCAAAGATTTTATGATTTGGGTTGTTAGTGCTATTGTCTGTAGTTCTTTGACTGTTGCTTTACTGCCCCCTTTGTGGAGTGGGGCTATGTATGTTGTTTTTTAGTAACTGGGGGACGACCCCGTTGTCCTTGGCTCCCTCCCATTTGATGGTAAAAGCTCGTGATAGGGGTGGTGGGGGCGTCTGGCTGTTCTTGATGAACACGGAGTTCCATGAGTCTGGCCCTGGGGCAGCCCTGTGCATGTGCATGTCATTTATCGCCGGTTCGAAGTCATTTGGTGTCTGGGATAACATTATGCTAGGCTTGTCGTTAACCAAATTTCTGGCTATCTCACAAAAAAAATTCATTTTGATCTTCGACTCTTCAGTCTGCGTCTAGCGGCTTGCTTAAAACTGAGTCATATTGGGAATTGAGTTCAGCCACCTAATTTCCATTGATGTCATCTGTGTAGGACCCATCTTGTTTAAGTTTAGGGGCCTCCAATTACTGCGACGTTGTTCTCGATGTTGATTTGGAATGAGAGAAGAAATACTTTGGTGTTCATTTCGATTTATTTATGGCTTTAGTTTTCCGCGACTTCCTGAATCCTCTAAGGTTCCTTTAGCTTAAGTTCGATGTTTGCATATTTCTATGTCCCAGTGACTCCCTACGCATTTCAAGATATATTGGCCTCTTTTTTATAGTTCTCTCTCGTTATTCTTTTTCGTCCCATGTAAAAGGGGATCGCCTGTCTCTTTATATTTTACATCTACTCCTCCTTTTTCTTATAAGGAATTAGCCTTGAGCATTCATCGAGTGCCACCGAGTTAATTGTTCTAGACATTAAGTTGGGGTCTTGGGTCTGCTTTAGTATATCTTACAGCTAATTATCGACAGGACTTGGTTTACTTCGTTCCCACTTTTTGTTCTTGTTATTGAAGTTGAATTTTCGTTGAAATCTCCCTCATGACTAATCTTAATTATGTAGGTTCTGGGGGGCTACGAGCATACATGGTCTGAACATAGATTAGATTCGTGTTATGAGTATATGTTTTTGATATGAGACAATTTCGTATCAGAATCATCTTTGTTAGTGATATTTCCTCCAGTCTAGTAGGCTCTATTATTTGCTGGTATCATGATTGAATTTTGTGCAGATGATTTAATAGAACTCGTGTGTGTGTGAGTTTAGTCTCGAGATGCCCTCTGGTGGTTATCACTGCAAACATTTTATTTGCTATATTCCTCCATTTTTAGGATTTGCCTTAAGTTGCATCCCAAGGAGCAAGATGTTGGGGGCGGTGCTTGAATGATTTTCCAGAAACACGTGGTCATGTTTTTAACAGCTGCTTCTGCGGAAATGCTGGGTACGTTGCCATCCGGAGGCATTGTTTAGACTCCACAATGGACTACGGTTTTTGGTTCTCGATCTTTAATGCTTAAAAACTTCCACTAAATCATTTGAGGACTATTTTATTAAAGCAGTTCTGTGCAAATCAATTGACCTCTCCGATATACAGGCTAACGCCACCCTTTTGCATGGTTCACTCTGTGCATATCTGTATAGGTTGTAACCTCGGGTTCCATATTTTGTCTGTCCAAGTGATCCTTTATGGGGGTCTCAGTGAAATCCGCGAACATGGCATTTGCTCTGGCAAGCAGTCCACGGATTGATAATAGGTATTTTGCTTGTTCGTTTGCTTGCTTTAGACCCTGTATATTTGCAAAAGAAGTATGTCATCGACTGCGTGGTATTGGTGATACTGGGGCGCTGACCTGCCTATGGTAATGTTTGTGTGAAGGACTAGGTTGGGTTGTGTATGTGTGAAGACTAGGCTGTGTTTGTGTGAAGATAGTGCTGTGTTTGTGTGAAGACTTGGATGTCGTTGTGTGATAGACTTGGCTGTGTTTGTGTGGGTAGATAGGTGTGTTTGTGGGACAGGGAAAGGACTACGGCTGTGTTTGGTGTAAGGTCTAGGTAGTGTTTGTGTGAAAGGACTAAGGCATATGTTTGTGTGAAGACTAGGCCTGTGTGTTTGTGTGAATGATCTAGGTAGTGTTTGTGTGTACAGTCTACGTAGTGTTTGTTCTGTGAAGGACTAGGTAGTGTTTGTGTGCAACATGACTAGGTATGTGTTTGTGTGAAGGCTAGGTAGTGTGTGTTGTGAAGACTGTGTTGTTGTTTTGTGCTGAAGAATAGGCTGTGTTTGTGTGAGACTAGGCAGTGTTTGTGTGACAGACTAGGATGTGTTTGTTGTGAAGACTAGGGCTGTGTTTGTGTGAAGACTAGGTGAGTGTGTTGAAGTAGGCAGAGTGTTTGTGTGAAGCAATAGCGCTGTGTTTGTGTGAAGAACTGGTAGTGTGTGTGTGAAGCTAGTAGTGTTTGTTTGTGAAGACTAGGCTGTGTTTGTGTGAAGAAGGGCTGTGTTTGTGTGTAGACTTAGGTTCAGTTTTGTGTGAAGAATAGGCTTTGTTTGTGTGGACCCCCCAGATAGGCTGTGTTTGTCGGGGAAGACCCCTAGGCAGGAGTGTTTGTGTGAAGACTAGGCGTGTTCTGTTGTGGACTAGGTTAGTGTTTTGTTGTGAAGACTAGGTAGTGTTAGTTTGAAGACGTGGCTTGTGTTTGTGTGAAAGATAGGCTGTGTTTGTGTGAAGACTAGGTACAGTTGTGTGAAGGATAGGCTGTGTGTTTGTCGTGAAGATAGGCTGTGTTTGTGTTGATAAGACTAGGAACAGTGTTTGTGGGAAGGACTAGGCTTTGTGTTTGTGTGAAAGTAAATAGGTAGTGTTTGTGTGATGTAAAGACTAGGTAGTGTTTGTGTGAAGACTAGGTAGTGTTTGTGTGAAGACTAGGCTGTGTTTTTGTGATAGTCCTAAGTAGTGTTTGTGTGAAGCACTGGCTGTGTTGTGTGAAGGACCTAGGCTTGTGTTTGTTGTGTAAGACCTAGGTTGTGTTTGTGTGAAGACTAGGTAGTGTTTGAGTGGAAAGGTCTAGTAGTGTTAGTGTGAAGAATAGGCTGTGTTGTGTGAAGACCATTAGGTAGTGTTTTGTTGTGAGGACTAGGTAAGTGTTTGTGTTGAAGAATAGGTTGTGTTTGTGTGAAGGATAGGCGACCTGTGTTTGTGTGAAGACTTGGTACTGTTTGTTGTTTAAGAGTTAAGACTAGGCTGTGGTTTGTGTGAAGATAGGCTGTGATTTGTGTGAAGATAGGCTGTGTTTGTGGGATAGACTAGGTTAGTGCCTTTGTGTGAGGACTAGGCTGTGTTTGTGTGAAGTCTAGGGCTGTGTTTGTGTGGAGAAAGGGACTAGGCTGTGTTTTGTGTGAAGAAGACTAGGTTGGTTTGTGTGAAGAATAGGCTCGTGTTTGTGTGAAGACGTAGGTAGTGTTTGTGTAAGACTAGGTAGAGTGTTTGTGTCGAAGACTAGGCTGTTGTTTGTGTTGGAAGACTTAGCGTATAGTGTTTGTGCTGAAAGGACCTAGGCTTCCTGGTGTTTGTGTGAATAGACTAGGTGTGTTTGTGTGGAAGACTTAGGCGGTGTTTGTGTGAAGTACTAGGCTGTGTTTTTGTGAAGATAGGTAGTTGTTGAGTGAAGACTAGGCTGTGTTTTGTGGAAGACTAGGTAGTGTTTGTGATGAAGACTAGGCTGTGGTTTGTGTGATGACTAGGCTGTGTTTGTCGTGAAGACTAGGCAGTTGTTGTGTGAAGACTAGGTTAGTGTTTGTGATGAAGACGAGGCTGTGTTTGTGTGAAGACTAGGCTGTGTTTCGGTGAAGACTTGGCTGTGTTTGTGTGAAGATTGGTAGTGTTTGTTGTGAAGACTAGGTAGTGTTTGTGTGAAGACTAGGCTGTGTTTGTTTGTGTGAAAGACTAGGCTGGGGATGGGGTTCACTTATCTAGGCTGTGGGGTGGGGAGCATCTGGCCAACGCAGTGGAGGGAGCTGTCGTTAGGTCCTTTAAAAAACTAGCGACCCCTCATCGGATGGTTCCTTGTGTTCGGTGAGGGGCCTCTTGCGTCGATTTAGGGAAATGGAACTGTGCCTCCAGTTCCCCGATTTAAGCCTGAATGCCTTCCACACTCCCCCCCCCCCGGCGCTGTTTATCATACGGGTTTAGGCTCGCTTCCCTTTGATTATAATAATAATAATTTTAAACTAGGAGAAATGATAGTGGTATGGAGTTTTGAGCGGGGGGGGAAATACCGGCGAAGTCGCCACCAGGGTAGTAACTTGATTACTAGTGAGAACCTAGGAATGGCACAAAATGAGGTGGATATTGGGAGGATGTAAAAAGCCAGAAATGGCACTAATTTGCAAGGACAGTAATAGGTTTAGTGGAGAAGAATTAACTGTAAGGAGCAGGATGGGTAAGTAGTGAGGAGGGAGTCATTTTAAAGAAATTTATTTCACAAATAGTCGCAGTGCTAGGAAGAAGATGCACGAGTTGAGATAGGTGATAGTGCCCCCAGGGAACATGGATGTATTTGCCATTTCTGAGACGTGGTTTTAATTCAAATGTTCGGGACATGCCTGCAAGAATGTCAAATTCAGGGTTTCAATTTATTCCAAGTTGATTGAAGTATAGGGAAGGGGGGGCGTGCGCCGGGGGGGTTGTGGCGGAGTGGAATTGTACTGTCAGAGATCGCTTGACTGTTGCATATAAAAAACGGGTATTACAGTCTGAAGTAACAACATACAGTGTCTGTTTAGTTAGAATGTTCAGTGGGGCATGAATAAATTAAATTTTAGGTCGTTGATTTACCGTCCCCCAAACCAAATTTTAGATATGGGGACCTGGGGAGGTGTCTTTCTATGGGAGGAAATTGCTTAGAGCCACAAAGTAATTCTAGTGAGGACTTTAACCTTTGTCATATTGTGATTGGAATTTCTTGACTGGGAATTTAGATTCTTACGATTTCTTTAGACAGTTGTCAAGGACAAAATTCCCAAGGGGAAATATACTGCTTGACTGAGTTCGGAAATATCAATGAATACTCTTGTTAATAATTTAGACAGTTTCTGAGGGAACCTGAGTGCTAGGCGGACCACAAAATCAATTACTTTTAGAATTGAATGGAAGTTTAGATAGTAGGGATAACTCAGTTACAGTCACAGATTTTCGCTCTTAGGCAGATTACGATGGGCTTCTTAGTGAACCACTTATTCATCTGTTGACTGGGGTAACGAATGAGAGAGAGCTAAGCAATATGACAGTTTTCTGAACACAATTACACATGCTCGCTCAAAGATACGTTTATCCCTTTATAAGGAAATTAGATCCAAATAGAAATGACCCCAATATGGATGAATAATAGGCTGGAAATATTAATAGGGCATAAGAAAGGAATTTATAGGCGTTTATCAAAAGAAGCGCGAGGGTCATCCTTATGAAACAGTGTATTGACATTAAGGGGACATTTAAAGGGGGCGATAAGAAAAGCTTAAAAAGGGACTATGGAAATTACACAGTTGCACTTCGGGATTCTTAAAACTAACCTCAGAAAAGTTTTTATCCAGGTATTTAGAACTCAATAAAGTAAGAGTATAAGATACGGTCCCCTTTAAAAAACATTAACCATACATGGGAATCCTTTACTGACCCAAAGAGAATTGAAATCTGTGCTCGTTTCTTAAATAATTATTTTCTCTCGGTTTTTACCACCAGGCGAAGACCACTAATAATATTCCGTATATTAATTTTTATAGTGGATCAGAAGAAGATAAATTATGTAACATTCAATCTGTCACTAGTGAAATGGTTGGGAAGCAGATGGACCGACTGAAGCATAATAAGTAATCCGGGTCCTGATGGAGGTTTGTTTCAAGGGTTCTTAAGGAATGCAAATTGGTAGTCTGGTGAACCATTATAACTAATATTTTATTTTACTTTCAAACGGTGTATGTTCAATCTCCTAGGTGTCTGATTTGTGGAAGATGGCTAATGTATTTACCAAATTTTTTAAAAACAGGGAACAAGTCGTTTCCGTCAAATAATTTCTCCCCATATAAGCCTGACCTACAATTGTAGGCAAAGTTGCCTAGAGTCAATTATAGTGAGATTTTTAAGAAAGGCACATATCGATAAGCATAGCTTGATTAATTAATGATTTCACTGCCATGGATTCACCAGAGGCCGGCTCTTGTATTACTAATTTCATTTTACTTTCTTCAGTTAAAAGCTTTTGAGGCTGTTGCCACCGATAAAGAATTTGATATTGTTTACTTAGATTTTAGTAAGGCATTTGATAGAGTTCGAACACCAAAAGACTGTTGAAGGAAAATTAGCAGCGCATGCATAGGGGGAAGCGGTGCTCTCTTGGATCGAGTCATGGGCAAAAAATTAAAATGAAAATTGTCGTATTAGTAATAATTGTTGCTATACAAATCTTTTAGATAAAGTCAGTTGAAATTCTTTAATTACTATAGTTAAATATACTGATCTTACCACCTGGAGAACACAAACATAATTATTATGGTTGAATATACTGATCTTACCACCTGGAGAACACAGACATAATTATTATGGTTGAATATACTGAGCTTACCACCTGGAGAACCCTGTCATAATTATTATGGTTGAATATACTGAGCTTACCACCTGGAAAACCTGGCTATATTTATTTTGGTTGAATATACTGAACCTTCCACCTGGAGAACCTGATCATAATTATTATTGTTGTATATACTGACATTACTACCTGGAGAACCTGGCCATAATTATTATGGTTGAATATATTGAACTTACTACCTGGAGAACCCGACCATAATTATTAGGGTTGAATATGACTCACGAAATCGTAATGACACGATTGCAAACAAACCATACCCCACGGGTTCAATCCCAGCCGGGGTATGGTAAGGTTGAATATGCAGAGCTTACCACCTGGAGAACCCGGATATAATTATTATGGTTGAATACGCTGAGCTTTCCACCTGAAGAACCTGTCCATAATTATTATGGTTGTTTATACAGAACTTACCACCTGGAGAAGCCAGCCATATTTATTATGGTTGAATATGCTGACCTTACTACTTCGAGAACCCGGTCATAATTATTATGGTTGAATACAGTGAGGTTACCACCTTGAGAACCTGCCCATTATTATTATGGTTGAATATACTGAGCTTATCAACTTGAGAATCCGGCCATAATTATTTTGGATGAATATGCTGAGCTTATCACCTGGAGAACCAGGTCAAACTTATTATGATTGAATATAGTTAGCTTACCATATGGAGAACCCTGTCATAATAATTATGGTTGAATATACTGAGTGCACCACCTGCAAAACCCGGCCATAATTATTATAGTTGAATATTCTGAACTAACGACCAGCAGAAGCCGGTCATAATTATTATGGTTGAATATACAAAACTTACCACCTTGAGAACACGGCCATAATTGTTATAGTTGAATATACTGAAATTATCACCTGGAGAACCCACTCATAATTATTATGGTTGAATATAGTGAACTTAACACCTGGAAAACCCGGCAATAATTATTATGGTTAAATATTCTGAATTTACCACCTACACAACATGGCTTTTATTATTATGCTTCAATATACTTAACTTACCACCTGGAGAATCCTGCCATAATTGTTATGGTTGAATATGCTGAACTTTGCACCTGGAGAACATGGCCATAATTATCATGGTTGAAAATACAGAACTTACCATCTGGAGAACCAGGCAATAATTATTATGGTTGAATATACTGAACTTAACACCTGGAGAAAATGGTCATAATTATTGTGGTTGAATATGTTGAATTTACCACCTGCAGAACACGGCCATAATTATTATGGTTGAATGTACTGAACTTCCCACCTGGAGAACCCGGTAATAACTATTATGGTTGAATATACTGAAGTTAGCACCTGGATATCCCGACTATAATTATCATGGTGTAATATACTGAGCTTACCACCTGGACAACCCGGCCATAATTATAGGCGGAATTAAGCATTATGCTTTTTTAATTTAACTTGTGATAATGATCTTAACACCTTGATCATTGCATATTCTATGTCATCACTGACTCATTATGACTCATAATGACTCTAACAACAAACCAGATACAGGTATTCTCCTTCATGATGGAAGTTATTCATTAGAAAAATGTAGAATATATCCTTGGTATATTTGTGTCAAATATTTGGAGTAATACTATGAGAAAAAAAAACATATATATAAAATATATTATTAATATATATTATATATATATAATTATATTATAATATTTTTATATATATATATATATATATATATATATTTTAAAATATTAAATCTAATATATTTTTTTTAATTTTAAGATTATTAATATGTCTATAGGTTACATAAATTCACAAGACATATTTTGTTAGGTTTGTGGGCAATTCAACCTTCAGATTCCCGGAGCAACATTACTCCTTTATAGAAGCGCTGCTACTTTGTTTATTTTGGCTGTAAACTTGGAGACCAGGACAAACTTAGAGACCAGAACAAACCCTTTGCACCACTCAAAGCTTGCAGAACTTGCATCAGTAAGTTGGAAAATATTTAATGTTTGCCGTTTGGAGTACAAATGGTATGGTGGGGGCAGATGAACCACCATGATGACTGCTACAATGATATGGTGGGAGCAGATGAACCACCATGATGACTGCTACAATGGTATGGTGGGAGCAGATGAACCACCATGATGACTGCTACAATGGTATGGTGGGAGCAGATGAACCACCATAATGACTGCTACAAGATAAGAGATAAGATAAGATTTCGTTCGGATTTTTAACCCCGGAGGGTTAGCCACCCAGGATAACCCAAGAAAGTCAGTGCGTCATCGAGGACTGTCTAACTTATTTCCATTGGGGTCCTTAATCTTGTCCCCCAGGATGCGACCCACACCAGTCGACTAACACCCAGGTACCTATTTGCTGCTAGGTGAACAGGACAACAGGTGTAAGGAAACGTGTCGAAATGTTTCCACCCGCCGGGAATCGAACCCGGGCCCTCCGTGTGTGAAGCGGGAGCTTTAGCCACCAGGCCACCGGGCCTGCTACAATGATGACTGCTACAATGGTATGGCGGGAGCAGATGGACCACCATAATGACTGCTACAATGGTATGGTGGGGGCAGATGAACCACCATGATGACTGCTACAATGGTATGGTGGGAGCAGATGAACCACCATAATGACTGCTACAATGGTATGGTGGGAGCAGATGAACCACCATGATGACTGCTACAATGGTATGGCGGGAGCAGATGGACCACCATGATGACTGCTACGTTTGTAAGACTAAAGTAGCTGGATTCAACAAGAAGACTAAAGATCGCGTAATATACCAAAATATTCCTTCAGCAATAAGACTTGTTCCACACTCTGAAGATATTCCTGTACCTGTACCACCTGACACATGGCAAATTTCATCAGGGTTTGATACCAGTAATTTTAAGGAGATGGAAGTAGACTATGAACCACCAACCAATGACGATCACAAACCCTTCAACCAAGTTGACCTCAGTAACTTGGTGAGAGACCTTAACCTTCCAAAATAAAGTGCACAGTTACTTGGCTCTAGACTGAAGGCACACAGACTTCTAGCTCCTGGAACCACATTCGCTTGGTACCATCATCGTGAAGTGGAATTCACTCTTTGACAAAGAGGAATCATTAGTTTTCTGTTCAAATATTTCTGGCTTTAATGAACACATGAGGAGGTCATACAGAGCAGATAAATGGAGACTCTTCACTGATTCTTCTAAAAGAAGTTTAAGGCTGCACTTCTCTACAATGGCAACACAGCTGCATCTGTGCCATAGTGTCCCAATGTCAGAAACTTACGCATATATAAAGACACTAATATCTGCAATCAAGTACCGGATTCATAATTTCTCATTTGTGGTGATTTAAAAGTTATTGCTCTCCTACTAGGTCTTCAAGGCGGATACACCAAGTATCCCTGTTTTCTGTCTTTGGGACTGTAGGCCACCAGGAACCAGCTTCTTACCCGGAAATCACAACGTGAAAACTGTGCCACTAGTTGACCCCAGGAAAATTCTGTTGCCACCACTCCACATCAAATAAGGGCTTATGAAAAATTTTGTGAAGGTCTTGAACAAGAATGGAACTGCTTCAAGTGCCTGGAGTCAACGTTTCCTCGTATAAGTGATTCGGGAAGTGATGAAGGACAAGTATTTTGATGAAGCATTAACAGGTGTCGAGGTGAATGTCTGGTTTTCATTCAAGCAGATTTTCCACAGCTTCCTGGGAAATAGGCTCTACCCCTAATATGAAAAAAAGATCCAAGCACTGATTTCAGGTTTCCAACAACTTGGGTCTAGAATGAGTGTGAAGATGTACTTTTTGCACTCACATCTTGACTATTTTCCCAACAATTTTGGGGACTACACTGAGGATATTTACAACCAGGATATTTGCACTATGGAAACTTGATACCAGGGCAAATGGAATGTCAGCATGATGGGGGATTACTGCTGGTCATTGAAACGTAATGGTCTCGATGCACAGCACAAGTGAAAATCAGAGGGGTCCTCCTCGTTTTGATTCAATATGTAGGCTAACCATTA
This sequence comes from Cherax quadricarinatus, assembly GCF_026875155.1. Classification (NCBI taxonomy): domain Eukaryota; kingdom Metazoa; phylum Arthropoda; class Malacostraca; order Decapoda; family Parastacidae; genus Cherax; species Cherax quadricarinatus. The sequence continues at coordinate 14,939,464 of NC_069471.1, read as the reverse complement.
GCAGCATATTTTTTTTAATAAAATTTGATTTGATTCATGTTGATTTGGAATTCATATTTTCTTAAAACTATCAGAATGTGCTTTTCCATGATGACTTGCTTAATTTTAATAAAGTAATAATTTATTAAAAATTCACATTTTTTATTATCATAAATTTGTATTTTATTCACAATCTTTACGTCATAGAGCAAAACGGTTTAGATATTTAGAATCAGCAGTCCAAGAATATGTAAGATCGCAACCATGAATTAAAACAAAAATTAAAAAGGTTCCAAATGCAGACCAGTGTAATGAATGTGACTGCCACAGTAGTAACCAGAGATCAGTGAATAATTATGATGATGTGAAAGTGGATAACAATATTTAAGATAAATATGCAATGTGAACAAAGTGACTAATGTTGTACTAGGTAGGCTTAGGCTTGCTTAAATGTATTTCGGGTTTAGTTGTACTAGGTAGGCTTAGGCTTGGTTAAATGTATTTCAGGTATGTTGCACTACGTAGGCTTAGGCTTGGTTAAATGTATTTCTGGTATGTTGTACTAGGTAGGCTTAGGCTTGGTTAAATGTATTTCTGGTATGTTGTACTAGGTAGGCTTAGGCTTGGTTAAATGTATTTCTGGTATGTTGTACTTGGTAGGCTTAGGCTTGGTTAAATGTATTTCTGGTATGTTGTACTAGGTAGGCTTAGGCTTGGTTAAATGTATTTCTGGTATGTTGTACTAGGTAGGCTTAGGCTTGGTTAAATGTATTTCTGGTATGTTGTACTAGGTAGGCTTAGGCTTGGTTAAATGTATTTCAGGTATGTTGCACTACGTAGGCTTAGGCTTGGTTAAATGTATTTCTGGTATGTTGTACTAGGTAGGCTTGGGCTTGGTTAAAATGTATTTTGGTATGTTTTTTACTAGGTAGGCTTAGGCTTGGTTAAATGTATTTGGTATGTTGTACTTGGTAGGCTTAGGCTTGGTTAAATGTATTTCTGGATTTTTTGTACTAGGTAGGCTTAGGCTTGGTTAAATGTATTTCTGGTATGTTGTACTAGGTAGGCTTAGGCTTGGTTAAATGTATTTCTGGTATGTTGTACTAGGTAGGCTTTAGGCTTGGTTCAATGTATTTCGGGTATGTTGTACTAGGTAGGCTTAGACTTGGTTAAATGTATTTCTCGTGTGTTGTACTAGGTAGGCTTAGGCTTGGTTAAATGTATTTCTGGTATGTTGTACTAGATAGGCTTAGGCTTGGTTATAATGTATTTCTGGTATGTTGTACTAGGTAGGCTTAGGCTTGGTTAAATGTTTTCTTGGTATATATATAAATATATATATATATATATATATATTATATATATATATAAAATATATATATATTATATATATATATACATATATATATGCCGCTTCACCCAGCGCGCTCCTCAATACAAAGGATCTGCTGAAAACAGCGTTTTTACCTTCCGTGCTAAACACTGCAACAGGAAGCAACACAAGATGCTTGTTTTCTTGTTGTCTGGGCTGAGACAATAGTTTATCACAGCCTCTACTTGTAAATAAAATGGGTGCAGGGTTTTCCTTAATTTTCTTGTTAATTGTAGGTCACTCAATTGCTTAACACCATGGTCCAACGCAGATCTCTTACAAGGAGAGTTGCGTGACTAATAACACATGCTGGTACAAACCTCTGCTTCAAATTGAAGTGTTGATCAAGAACCTAGATGACATCTGCCAATTCTGAGAGGGTCGTCCATCAGGCTAAAATGACTGAAGAGGGCTGAAGGGGGCTGAAAGGGGCAGATACCCACATCCCTAGAAAACTTTTCTCCACAAGTGGAACCTGCAGTGCATTGTGACTGCTGGCGACCACTGTGTGTTGTCTCCCACTAGAGGAGCCTGCAGTGTATTGTAGCTGCTGGCGACCACTGTGTGTTGTCTCCCACTAGAGGACCCTGCAGTGTATTATGACTGCTGGCGACCACTGTGTGTTGTCTCCCACTAGAGGAACCTGCAGTGTATTATGACTGATGGCGACCACTGTCTGTTGTCTCCCACTAGAGGAACCTGCGTGTATTATGACTGATGGCGACCACTGTGTGTTGTCTCCCACTAGAGGAACCTGCAGTGTATTATGACTGCGGGGCGACCACTGTGTGTTGTCTCCCACTAGAGGAGCCTGCAGTGTATTATGACTGATGGCGACCACTGTGTGTTGTCTCCCACTAGAGGAACCTGCAGTGTATTATGACTGCTGACGACCACTGTGTGTTGTCTCCCACTAGAGGAACCTGCAGTTTATTATGACTGCTGGCGACCACTGTATGTTTTCTCCCACTAGAGGAACCTGCAGTGTATTATGACTGATGGCGACCACTGTGTGTTGTCTCCCACTAGAGGAACCTGCAGTGTATTATGACTGATGGCGACCACTGTGTGTTGTCTCCACTAGAGGAACCTGCAGTGTATTTTGATGCTGGCGACCACTGTGTGTTGTCTCCCACTAGAGGACCCTGCAGTGTATTATGACTGCTGGCAACCACTGTGTGTTGTCTCCCACTAGAGGAATCTGCAGTGTATTATGACTGATGGCGACCACTGTGTGTTGTCTCCCACTAGAGGACCCTGCAGTGTATTATGACTGCTGGCGACCACTGTGTGTTGTCTCCACTAGAGGAACCTGCAGCGTATTATGACTGCTAAAAACCCACTGTGTGTTGTCCCCCACTAGAGGAACCTGCAGTGTATTATGACTGCTGGCGACCACTGTGTGTTGTCTCCCACTAGAGGAACCTGCAGTGTATTATGACTGCTGGCGACCACTGTGTGTTGTCTCCCACTAGAGGAACCTGCATTTGTATTATGACTGATGGCGACCACTGGTGTTGTCTCCCACTAGAGGAACCTCCCAGTGTATTATGACTGCTGGCGACCCCCTGTGTGTTGTCTCCCACTAGAGGAACCTGCAGTGTATTATGACTGCTGGTATAAGCAACGTAAAACCAACTCTTTATTTAGGAACACCATTAATACCTGAAGTGACCAATTAAAAAATTTCACATAATCAATTGGCAATTTTGTGTATTATAAGTACTATTGTATTAAAAAAATTTTACTTACACAGACTTGGGGCGGAATTTGTGGTTTTCTGATGGGGAGCATCGACTATGTTTGGGTCCCAACATGGACTGCAACTCCAGGCACCCAAAAAAACTGCAGTAATGGTACAAACTGCCGTCGCAAATGTTTGAAGGGCGGTTATTTATAGGGTAAGGATGCTATTAATTGTTGTGTTCGTATTCTGGACATCAAAACAATGTGTTTCTTACAGTATAGTCCAGATCCTAGACTGGAAATATATAGTTCCTATCTCGCAATAAAAGAGGACATTTTTTTCTGAACATGAAAGCTGCAGATGAGCTGATCTCTGGCATTAATTCAGTATAAAAAACTCCAAATTGTATACCTTCTGCTGGTGAAGGGCTCTTGTCCCAAGGACATGACTCGGTCATTCCTTCCCCGGACCAGCCTGAAAGAATCATCTTCCCTGGACCAGCCTGAAGGAATCATCTTCCCCAGACCAGCCTGAAGGAACCGTCTTCCCCGGACCAGCCAGAAGGAATCATCTTCCTCGGTCCAGCATGAAGGAACCGTCTTCCCCGGAAACCCGCCTGAAAGGGAAACATCTTCCCCAGACCCGCCTGAAGGAACCGTCTTCCCCGGACCAGCCTGAAGGAATCATCTTCCCCGGACCAGCCTGAAGGAACCGTCTTCCCCGGACCAGCCTGAAGGAATCATCTTCACCGGACCAGCCTGAAGGAACCGTCTTCCCCGGACCAGCCTGAAGGAATCATCTTCCCTGGACCAGCCTGAAGGAATCATCTTCCCCTTACCAGCGTGAAGGAACCGTCTTCGCCGGACCAGCCTGAAGGAATCGTCTTCCCCGGACCAGCCTGAAGGAATCATCTTCCCCGGACCAGCCTGAAGGAATCATCTTCCCAGGACCAGCCTGAAGGGACCGCCTTCCCCGGACCAGCCTGAAGGAACCGTCTTCCCTGGACCAGCCTGAAGGAAACATCATCCACGGACCAGCCTGAAGGGACCGCCTTCCCCGGACCAGCCTGAAGGAACCGTCTTCCCCGGACCAGCCTGAAGGAATCATCTTCCCCGGACCAGCCTAAAGGAACCGTCTTCCCCGGACCAGCCTGAAGGAATCGTCTTCCCCGGACCAGCCTGAAGGAATCATCTTCCCCGGACCAGCCTGAGGGAAGCGTCTTCCCCGGACGAGCCTGAAGGAATCATCTTCCCCGGACCAGCCTGAAGGAACCGTCTTTCCCGGACCAGCCTGAAGGAATCATCCCCGGACCAGGCTGAAGGAATCATCTTCCCCAGACCAGCCTGAAGGAACCGTCTTCCCCGGACCAGCCTGAAGGAATCATCTTCCCCGGACCAGCCTGAAGGAACCGTCTTCCCTGGACCAGCCTGACATTGCCAGCGTCCACTAGTGGATTCTCTCCACCTGTAACACCTAACTTACTGACATGACCAGCTTCCACTAAAGGGGTTTTCTCCACGGGGTAACACTTAAATTACTGACATGACCAGCTTCCACTAGTGGATTCTCTCCACCTGTAGCACCTAACTTACGGACATGATAACCGTCCACTAATGGATTCTCTCCGCCTGTAACACCTAACTTACTGACTCAATTTGCTTCCACTAGAGGAATCTCTCCACCCGTAACACCAAACTTACTGACATTTAGCTCGTCCACTCGTGAATTCTTTACACCTGTAAAAACCCAACTACGACATGACCCGCTTCCACTAGTGGATTCTGTCCACCTTTGACACAGAACTTACTGACATGACCAGCTTCCACTAGTGGATTATCTCCACCTGTAACACCTAACTTACTTACATAATAACCGTCGTCTAGTGGATTCTCTCCACCTCTAACACCTAACTTACTGACATGACCAGCTTCGACTAGTGGATTTCTCTCCACCCGTAACACCTAAACTTACTGACATGACCAGCGTCCACTAGTGGTTCTCTCCACCTGTAACGCCTAACTTGCTGACATGGCCTACGTCCACTAGTGGATTCTCACCACCTGTAACACCTAACTTACTGACATGACCAGCTTCCACTAGTGGATTTTCTCCACGTGTAACACCTAACTTACTGACATGACCAGCGTCCACTAGTGGATTCTCTCCACCTGTAACGCCTAACTTGCTGACATGGCCTACGTCCACTATTGGATTCTCTCCACCTGTAACACCTAACTTACTGACATGACCAGCTTCCACGTGTAACACCTAAATTACTGACATGACCAGCTTCCACTAGTGGATTCTCTCCACCTGTAAAACCTAACTTACTTACATAATAACCGTTTCCTCTAGTGGATTTCTCCACCTGTAACACCTAAAAATAATGACATGACCAGCTTCGACTAGTGGATTCTCTCCACCTGTAACACCTAACTTACTGACATGACCAGCGTTCCCCCTAGTGGATTCTCTCCACCTGTAACGCCTAACTTGCTGACATGGCCTGCGTCCACTAGTGGATTCTCTCCACGTGTAAACACCTAACTTACTGACATGACCAGCTTCCCCTTTGTGGATTCTCTCCACCTGTAACACCTAACTTACTTACATGATAACCGTCCTCTAGTGGATTCTCTCCACCTGTAACACCTAACTTACTGACATGACCAGCTTCGACTAGTGGATTCTCTCCACCAGAAACACCTAACTTACTGACATGACCAGCGTCCACTAGTGGATTCTCTCCTCCTGTAATGCCTAACTTGCTGACATGGCCAGCGTCCACTAGTGGATTCTCTCCACCTGTAACACCTAACTTACTGACATGATCAGCTTCCATAGTGGGATTTTCTCCACGTGTAACACCTAAATTACTGACATGACCAGCTTCCACTAGTGGATTCTCTCCACCTGTAGCACCTAACTTACGGACATGATAACCGTCCACTAATGGATTCTCTCCGCCTGTAACACCTAACTTACTGACGATAATAGCTTCCACTAGAGGAATCTCTCCACCTGTAACAACAAACTTACTGACATGAGCATCGTCCACTCGTGAATTCTTTACACCTGTAACACATAACTTATGACATGACCAGCTTCCACTAGTTGATTCTCTCCACCTGTAACACCTTACTTCCTGACTCGACCAGGGTTCGCTAGTGGATTCTCTCCCCCTGTAACTCCTAACTTACTGACATGAGCAGCGTCCAGTAGTGGATTCTCTCCACCTGTAACACTAACTTACTGACATGAGCAACATTCACTAGTGGATTCTCTCCACCTGTGACACCTATCTTACTGACATGAGCAGCGTCCATTAGTGGATTCTCTCCTCCTGTAGCACCTAACTTACTTACTGACATGAGCAGCATCCACTATTGGATTCTCTCCACCTGTAACATCTAACTTATTGACATGAGGGAGTGTTCACTTGTGGATTCCTCCACCTGTAACGTTTAACTTATGATATGACCAGCTTCCATTAGTGGATTTTCTCCACGTGTAACACCTAAATTACTGACATGACCAGCTTCCACTAGTGGATTCTCTCCACCTATAGCACCTAACTTACGGAATGATAACAGCCCACTAATGGATTCTCTCCGCCTGTAACACCTAACTTACTGCGAGTAATAGCTTCCACTAGAGGAATCTCTACCTGTAACACCAAACTTACTGACATGAGCATCGTCCACTCGTGAATTCTTTACACCAGTAACACAAAAAGTTATTACATGACCAGTTCCACTAGTGGATTCTCTCCACCTGTAAACGCCTAACTTGCTGACATGGCCTGCGTCCACTAGTGGATTTTTCTCCACCTGTAAACCTAACTTACTGACATAAAACCCGCTTCCCCTAGTGGATTTTCTCCACGTGTAACACCTAACTTACTGAAAATGCCAGTTTTCCCTAGTGGATTCTTCCCTTTTAACCTAACTTTCTTACATAATAACCGGGCCTCTAGTGGATTCTCTCCCCTGTAAAACCTAACTTACTGATTGACCAGCTTGATAGTGGATTTTTTCTCTCACCTGTAAACTAACTTACTGACTTTACAAACGTCCACTAGTGGTTTTTTCTCCAAATTTTAAGCCAACTTGTGACAGGCTTTCGTCCACTAGTGGATTCTCTCCACCTGTAACACCTAACTTACTGACATGACCAGCTTCCACTAGTGGATTTTCTCCACGTGTAACACCTAAATTACTGACATGACCAGCTTCCACTAGTGGATTCTCTCCACCTGTAACACCAAACTTACTGACATGAGCATCGTCCACTCGTGAATTCTTTACACCTGTAACACATAACTTTTTACATGACCAGCTTCCACTAGTGGATTCTCTCCACCTGTAACACCTAACTTCCTGACTCGACCAGGGTTCGCTAGTGGATTCTTTCCCCCTGTAACTCCTAACTTACTGACATTAGCAGCGTCCACTAGTGGATTCTCTCCTCCTGTAGCACCTAACTTACTTACTGACATGAGCAGCATCCACTATTGGATTCTCTCTACTTGTATCACCTAACTTACTGACATGTCCAGTTTCCACTAGTGGATTCTCTCCACCTGTAACCTTTAACTTACTGATATGACCAGCTTCCACTAGTGGATTTTCTCCACGTGTAACACCTAAATTACTGACATGACCAGCTTCCACTGTGGAAATTTTCTCCACCCCGTAGCACCTAACTTACGGACATGATAACCGCCCACTAATGGATTTTTCCGCCTGTAACACCTTGCTTACTGACATGTCCAGTTTCCATAGTGGATTCTCTCCCCTGTAACGTTTACTTACTGATATGACCCGCTTCCACTAGTGGGTTTTTTTCCACGTGTAAAAACCTAAATTACTGATATGACCAGCTTCCACTAGTGGATTCTCTCCACCTGTAACACCTAACTTAATGACACGACCTGCGTCACTTTGTGGATTCTCTCCACCTGTAACACCTAAGTTACTGACATAAGCAGCGTCCACTAGTGGATTCTCCACCTGTAACACTAACTTACTGACATGTGCAACATTCACTAGTGGATTCTCTCCTCCTGAGAGACCTATCTTACTGACATGAGCATCGTCCCGCTTTGGGATTCTCTCCACCTGTAACATCTAACTTACTTATGACATGAGCACATCCGCTAGTGGATTCTCTCCGCCTGTAACGCCTAACTCACTGACATGAGCAGCGTCCACTAGTGGATTCTCTCCACCTGTAACACCTAACTTGCTGACATGATCAGCGTCCACTAGTGGATTCTCTCCACCTGTAACACCTAACTTACTGACATGACGAGTGTCCACTTGTGGAATCTCTCCACCTGTAACACCTAACTTACTGACATGAGCAGCGTCCACTAGTGGATTCTCTCCACCTGTAACACCTAACTTACTGACATGACCATGTTCCACTAGTGGATTCTCTCCACCTGTAACACCTAACTTACTGACATGAGCAGCGTCCACTAGTGGATTCTCTCCACCTGTAACACCTAACTTACTGACATGCCCATGTTCCACTAGTGGATTCTCTCCACCTGTAACATCTAACTTACTGACATAACCAGCGTCCACTAGTGGATTCTCTCCACCTATAACACCTAACTTACTGACAATACGTTGAGTTTACCTGGAGAGAGTTTCGGGAGTCAACGCCCCCTCGGCCCGGTCTGTGACCAGGCCTCCTTGTAGATCAGAGCCTTATCAACCAGGCTGTTACTGCTGGTTGCACTCAATCAAACATACGAGCCACAGCCCGCCTGGTCAGGTACCGACTTTAGGTGTTTGTCCAATGCCTGCTTGAAAACTGCCAGGGGTCTATTGGTAATTTTCCTTATGTATGCTGGGAGGCAGTTGAACAGTCTCGGGCCCCTGACACTTATTGTATTGTCTTTTATCGTGCTAGTGACACCCCTGCTTTACATTTGGGGGATGTTGCATCGTCTGCCAAGTCTTTTACTTTCGTTTTGAGTGATTTTCGTGTGCAAGGTCGATACTAGTCCCTCTAGGATTTTTCAGGTGTATATAATCATGTATCTCTTCCGCCTGCGTTCCAGGGAATACAGGTTCAGGAACTTCAAGCACTCCCAGTAATTGAGGTGTTTTATCTCCGTTATGCGCGCTGTGAAAGTTCTCTGTAAAATTTTCTGGGTCACAATTTCACCTACCTTAAAGGGCTGTTAGTGTGCAGCAAATTCCAGCCTAGATAAAAATAAGCCACCTGAAGTTGTCATATGGTTTGGGCCCTCCTGTTTTGAAGGTTCTCATTGTCCATCATTCATTTGTCTGCAGTGCGATTATAAAAATGCTAGGTCCTTGAAGGTTAAAATCCTCCCACATGGTCACTCCCGGTCTTTGACGTTGGTTTTTCGCTTATTTTGGGGCCCGGGAATGTGTTTTGTCTCTGATAAGTTTTAATTTCCTCGTGTTTTATATGGGAGTAATTGAAATTTCTCATCATGAACTTCCATTTTTTTCCCTTTTCAGCCCATTGAAGGTTTGGGGTTGATGCCCCGGGACCCTTTGCAGTGTCTAAGGGAAAGACAGTCACCAGATTCGGGTACACCCTGCAACGGAAGACACGGTGCGGGGTGACACCCTTGTCATGTCAATTTTGGGGGTGAGAAACAATGGGAGAGAGTACTGTGCCTTATGGAAGAGATTTTTTCACCGTAGCACCCCGGACTTTACTCTGTTGACTACTATTCTTTTTGTTTTTTTTGTGAGGGAAAATTTTGATCCCTCTTCCAACTTTTTTGTTATTCCTTGCCGCATTTTGTGCGCTATTTCGCCATTGTCACACTTGTCGAAGGCTTTTTCAAAGTCTTAAATTACATCTGCATTCTTTTTGTTTTTTTGTGATTAGGACTTTCGTAGTGATCCAATAGTTAGACAGACAGGAGCGACCTGCTCCCAACCATGTTGCCCGGGTGTGTAACTGATGGGGTTTTTTTGTGGGGGGTACTTCCTTCTTTGGCCCTTTTAAAGATTTTTATGTATGGGGTGTTAGTGCTATTGGGCTGTATTCTTTGGTTGCTTTAAATGCCCCCCTTTGTGGAGTGGGGCTATGTCTGGGGTTTTTTAGAAAACTGGGGGGAACGCCCCCCGGGGTTCCATGCCCCCTCTCCTTATGATGGAAAAAAGCTCGTGATAGGGGGTGGGGGCTTCTTGCATTTCTTGATAAAAACCCACGGGGGTTCCATGATTTGGGCCCCTGGGGCAGAGTGCTTGAGAATGTCATTTATCCCCTGTTCGGGGTTTTTGGGGGGCCGATGGTTGGTTAAAAATTTTGGGGCTTTAAATAATAAAAATTTCTTTTTTTTGGATTTTGCTCCCCAGTTGGTTAGCGGCTTGAAAAAAACCCCTGAGTTTTTTTGGGCAAATTTTGGCTCCCCTTTTTCCCTTTGGGTTTGTCACGGGGTGGCCAAATGGGGGTTTGGGGGGGCCCCCTTTTGGGTTTTTTGGGAGATTTGGGGGGTTTTTGGGGTTTTTTTTTGGGGTTTTCTTTCGTTTTTTTTGGGGCTTAGTTGGGCCCCGCGTTTATGAACCTCCTCGGTTTCCTTTTGCTTAATTTAAAGTTTCCCATTTTTTTGACCGTCCACCCACGTTTTCAGTTAGGGGTTTTGGGGGGGCCTTTTGGTTTTCGGGGGCCCCGGTAAGGGTGGGGGCTCCGTTTTTAAATTCACCCCCTTTTTCTTAAAGGAATAACCCTTTTGGTTTTTTACACCCGGGTCCCCACCGGAAAAATTCTGTTGGGTTTTTTGTTGGGGTCTGTGTTGCTTAGTTATATTTTTCCCCAGTTTTTTTTCCCGGAAAAGGGGTTGGTTTATTGGCCCCCCTTTTTTTGGGTTCTTGTTTTTTAAAGGGTTAAATTTCGTGAAATCCCCCTCAGGACAAATCTCATTATGTCGGTCTGGGGCCCCGCGCATACATGTCTAAACCCTCGATTAGATTTTTGATTGAGTTTATTTTTTTTGATAGGGATGACTTTTCGTATCGATCATCTTTTTAGTGTATTCTCCGTTTTGTAGGCTCTTTTTTTTTTGCGGGGTTTTCGTTGTTTTGGGGCGGATTTTTTTTAAAAGCGGGGGGTGTGTGGAGTTTTGTCTGAGCTGCCTGGGGGTTGTTATCACTCCCCAAAAACCCTTTTTTTGCTATATTCCTAATTTTAGGTGCCTTAAGTTAAAAAATCCCCCGGGAAAGCAAGTTTGTTGGGGGCAGGAGTTTGGGCCCAAAATTTTCCCAAAAACGGGTTTGGAAAATTTTTTAACCAGGGGGGGCCGGGAATTCGGGGTTAGGGGGAAGGGGAGGCTTGAGGGACTAAAATAAACTATTTTTTGGGGGTTCCTTCAAATTCTTACGGGGTAAAAACCCCCCTTTTTTTTAAAAACCCCCAAAAATTGGGGGCTTTAAGGGTTCTGGGGGGTTGGCTTTTCAAATTGGGGAATCCCCCCCCCGAATCCCGGAAAAAACCCCCCCCCTTTTCCCCTGGTTTTCCCCCCCCGGTGGGCATTGATGGTTTGGAAACCCTGGGTTCCCTTTTTTGGGTTGGGGTTGGGGGGGGACCATGGAGGTTCATTAAAAGGGGGGGGAAAATTTTGTTTGTTGAAAACGGTTCCACGGATGGGGGTTTTTGGGGGGGCCCTTTTTTTGCCTAGGATTTTGGGGAAAAATTTAGGATTTGGTTTGGGGTTTGGTGAACTGGGGGTGTGTAGGTGGGGGTTTTTGTGGGGAAGCTAGGTGTTTTTGTGGGGAAAGATTGGCTGTTTTTGTGTGAAAAATGGTTGTGTTTGGGGGAAAGGGTTAGGGTAGGGGTTGGGGGAGAAGGGAAAGGGGGGCTGGGGGGTTTGTGTAAAAGACTGGGTTTTGGTGTTTGGGTGGGAAAGGGGGGGGGGGTTGTGTGGGGGGGTGGGGTTTTTTATTTTTGTAGGGGTTGGGGGGGGGGGTTTTGTAAGTGGGTTGGGGTGGGTAGACAGGTAGTGTTTGTTTTTGAAAAATCCCCCCGGGTTGGTTTGGGGGGGTGGTGGGGTTTTTTAGGGGGAAAAGCCCCGGGGGGGGGGTTTTGTGTTGGGGGGGGGCTGGGGTTTTTGTGTGGAGGGGGGGGGGGTTTGTTTTTGGGGGGTGGGCTGGGGGGTTTTTTGGGGAAGCCCCAGGGCGGGGGTTTGTGTGGGTAGGGGGGGGGGTTTGTGGGGAAGGGGGGGCGGGGTTTGTTTTTGGACTGGGTGGGGGGTTTTTGGGTGGGGGGGGGGTTTTTGGTAAGGGGGGGTGGGGGGGGGGCTAGGTAGGGGTTTGTGTGAAAAATTGGGGGGGGGGGGGGTTTTGTAAGACTAGGGGGGGGGTGGAAGTGGGCTTTGTTTGGGTGAATAATCTGGTCGTTTTGTAAAAGGTTTTTTTGGGGAAAACTGGGTGGGGTGTGAAGTTTGGCGGGGGTTTGTCGGGGGATTTGGGTTTGTGTTTTTTGTGGGAAAACTAGGTTGTGTTTGTTTTTGAAGGGTGGAAAATTTTGTTTGTGTAAAAGGGATTGGCTGTGTTTGTGTGAAGACTGGGGCGTTTTGTGTAAAGGGGTTACGTTTGTGTAAAGATAGGCTTTTTTGTTTGTGTGGACTAGGCTGTGTTTGGGATTTTCTAGGCGGGGGTTTGTGGGAAAGGTTTAGGGTGGGGGTTTGGGGGTTTTAAAGGGGGGCTGGTATTTTTTGGTTTGGGGTGGTGAAGACTAGGTGTGTTTTTGTAAAGACAAGGTTTTGGGGGGGTAAGCTGGGGGGGGGGGGTTTTGGGGGGGGGGAAAGGGGGTTTTTTGTGGGAAACCCCGGGGGGGCGGGGGTTGTAAACAGGCTTTTGGGGGGATACGGGGAAAGTGGGTGGGGGGGGCCCGGGGGGGTTTTTGGGGCTGGGGGGGGGGAAGTGGGGTTTTGGTGGGATTAGGTTTTTTGGGGGGGAAAGTGGGGTTTTTGTGTGGCGGGGGGGGGGTTTGGGGGCTGGTTTGGGGGGGGGGTTTGTTTGGATTAGGGTGTGTTTTTGTTTTGGGAGGGGGGTTCTTTTGGTTTAAGACGGGGGCCGGGGGTTGGGTGGGATTGGCTGTTTTTGGGCCCCCGTTTGAAGTGGGGGGGGTGGCCAAGGTTTTGGTTTGGGTGTAAAGGCGGGTTTTTGTTGAAGTAGGCGGGGTTTTTTGGGGGTTGTGAAAAGGACTGGCGGGGTTTGGGTGAAATTTTGGTGGGGGTCGTTGTGGGGGAAGACTAGGCTGTGTTTGTGTAAAGACAGGTGTTTTTGGGTGAAAAAGACTGGGGTGTTTTTGTGTGGCTAGGCTGTGTTTTTTGGAAAAAGACTGGGTGGGGTTGGGGTGTGAAGATTGGCCCTGTGTTTGTGTGAAGCTAGGTGGTTTGTGTGAGAAAGGCCCCGGGGTTTGGGGTTAAAGTTTAGGGCGGGGGGGGTTTTTTGAAAGCTGGGTAGTGTTTGTTTAAAATTTTTTAAAAGACTGGGAGACGTTTTTGGGGTGAAGACTAGGTAGTGTTTGTGTGAAGGGGATTTAGGCTGTGTTTGTGTGGACTAGGCTGTTTTTGGGAAAAAGATTTGGCCCAGTGTTTGTGTTGAAGACTAGGTGTGTTTGGGGGTAAAGGGACTAGGCTGTTTTGTGGGGAAGATGGGCCCGTGTTTGTTTATTAAAGACTGGGCCCTTTTTTGTGTAAAAGGATGGGTTAGGGGTTTGTGTGAAACTGGGTAGTGTTTGTGTGGGGGACTGGGGCTTGTTTTTTTGTGAAGACTAGGTTTTGGGGTGGGGGTTCCCACTTATCTAGGTTGTGGGGGGGGAAAGCACGGCCCAAACCCGCGGGGAAAGGGGAGTGTTGGTTTTTAAAAAACTAGGCCCCCTCATGGAAGGTTCCTTGATGTTGGTGGGGGCTCTTGATTTGGGGAAATTGGAACTGGCTCCATTTCCCCCAAATTTAAGCTGAATGCCCCCCCAACATCCCCCCCCCCCGGGGGCCCCTGTAAAATTCCAAAGGGGTTTTTTTAGCGTTTCCCCTTTTTGGATTTATTAAAAATAATTTAAACTAGGAATAGTTAGGGTAGGGTTTTTTGGGGGGGAAAAAACTGCAAAAAGTCGCGGGGTTTAGAAACCCATGAGTATAGGAGAATAGTAATAGGCAAAATGAGGTGGTATTGGAAAGCCGTGGAACTAATTGAAAAAGGACGAAATTTGGGTTTTAAAGGGAATAAAAAAAGGGGAGCAGGAAGGGAAAAAGAGAGAGGGGGGTTCATTAAAAATTTTTTAAAAAAAATTTAGTCCCCATTTCCCTGGGAAAAAAGAGGGACGAGTTTGGTTGGGTTTGAAAAGTGCAGGAAACATAGATGTTTTTTGGCCATTACTGAGACGGGGTTTTAATTCAAAAAAAGTGGGGACATGCCTGCAGAATGTCAAAATTCGGGGTTTTTCAATTTTTCCCGAAGTAGATAGAAGTATCGGGAAGGGGGGGGGGGTGGCTTTTGTATGTAGAGATCGCTTGACTTTTGCAAAAAAAGGGGTTTTTTTTTAAAAGTCTGAAGAAACCACATACAGAGTTGTTTAGATAAAAAATTTTTTCAGAGGGGAGGGAAAAATTAAATTTTTAGGTGTGATATACCGCCCCAAAAAATTTTAGATGGGACCAGGGGGGGATAATGGGGGGAAAAATTGTTAAAACCCAAAAGAAATTCTGGGGAGACTTTAACTTTAGTCATATTGTTTGGAATTTCTTGAGGGGAATTTGGGAATCAAAACGATTTCTTAGAAGTATTTTCAGGAAAAAAATCTACAAGGGGAAATAACCTCCCTTGACTTAGTTTGGAAACAAGGAACCCCTTGTTAAAAAATTTAAAAAGTTTCAGGGGAAAAAGAGTGTAGCGACCAAAAATCAATTACATTTAAATTGAAGGGAAATTTTGATAGTAGGTTTAACTCGGGAAACGCCCCAGATTTTCGCTTACCCAGTTACGATGGGCTTAGAGAACACTTATCATCGGGTTGGGAGGGGGTAAGAAGAGAGCTTCAATATGACATTTTTCTAAACCCAAAATTTCTGTTTGCTCAAAGAACGTTTATCCCTTAAAGGGAAAAATTAGATCAAATAGAAATGCCCCAAAAATGGATGAATAATGGGCTGAAATATCTACTAGGGCTAAGAAAGGAATTTTGGGCGATAAAAAGAGGCGAGGGTCATCTTATGAATCAGTTTATTGACATTAAGAGGGACATTTAAAAAGGGGAAAAAAAAAAGCAAAAAAGGGACTATAAAATTTAAAAAGTTGCTGGGGATTTTTAAAACAAACCCCCAAAAAAAGTTTTTTCCAGGGTATATAGAAAAAAAAGTCAGAGAAAAGTAGGCCCCCTTAAAAAAATTAAAAAGGGGATTTCTGCCCAAAGAGAATAAAGTGCTCGTTTTTAAATAATTATTTTCCCCGGGTTTTTACACAGGAAGCCCATTTAATAATATTCCGGTAATTATTTTTTATAGGGGATAGAAGAAGAAAATTATTTTAACATCACATTCACTAGTAAAAATGGTTGTAAGCAGATAGACCGCCCTGAAGCAAAAAAAGGGTCCCCGGGTCCTGAGAGGTTTTTTCAAGGGTTCTTAAGGAATGCAAAAGGGAAAAGTCGGGGAAAACCATTAACAAAATTTTTTTAATTTTTTCTCTTCAAACGGGGTTGTAGTTTTTGGGATATGTGGAAGAGGGCAAAATGTAATTCTTTTTTTTAAAACAGGGAAAAAAGTCTTTTCCTTTAAAAATTACCGCCCAATAACCCTTTGACCTCAATTGTAGGCAAGTTGCTAGAGTCATTTAGCTTTTTTTTTAAAGAACCCAATTCGAAAAAGCTTTAGTTGATTAATTAATGATACTCAGAAAGGTTTTCCCCCGAGGCCGGTTTGTCTAAAAATTTTTTAAAACTTTCTTCAGAAAAGCTTTTGGGGGCTGTTGCCACGTTAAAGAATTTGTATTGTTTATTTGGGTTTTTTTTTAAGGGCATTTGATTAGAGTTCCGCCCCAAAAGACTGTTGAAGAAAAGTAAGCAGTCAGGGCTTGGGGGGGAAGGGAAGTGCTCTTTTTGGATCGAGTCAGGGCTCACAGAAGGAAGCAGGGGAGGTCCTTTAA
>NC_069471.1:14881023-14922784 GCF_026875155.1 Cherax quadricarinatus | reverse complement strand
GCCACCATGAGCTCACAATGGTATGGTGGGGCAGATGAACCACCATGATGACTGCTACAATGGTATGGTGGGAGCAGATGAACCACCATAATGACTGCTACAATGGTATGGTGGGAGCAGATGAACCACCATGATGACTGCTACAATGGTATGGCGGGAGCAGATGGACCACCATGATGACTGCTACAATGGTATGGTGGGGGCAGATGAACCACCATGATGACTGCTACAATGGTATGGTGGGAGCAGATGGACCACCATGATGACTGCTACGTTTGTAAGACTAAAGTAGCTGGATTCAACAAGAAGACTAAAGATCGCGTAATATACCAAAATATTCCTTCAGCAATAAGACTTGTTCCACACTCTGAAGATATTCCTGTACCTGTGCCGGCTGAGACATGGCAAATTTCATCAGGGTTTGATACCAGTGATTTTAAGGAGATGGAAGTAGACTATGAACCACCAACCAATGACGATCACAAACCCTTCAACCAAGTTGACCTCAGTGACTTGGTGAGAGACCTTAACCTTCCAAAATAAAGTGCACAGTTACTTGGCTCTAGACTGAAGGCACACAGGCTTCTAGCTCCTGGAACCACATTCGCTTGGTACCATCATCGTGAAGTGGAATTCACTCTTTGACAAAGAGGAATCATTAGTTTTCTGTTCAAATATTTCTGGCTTTAATGAACACATGAGGATGTCATACAGAGCAGATAAATGGAGACTCTTCACTGATTCTTCTAAAAAAAGTTTAAGGCTGCACTTCTCTACAATGGCAACACAGCTGCATCTGTGCCATAGTGTCTCAATGTCAGAAACTTACGCATATATAAATACACTAATATCTGCAATCAAGTACCGGATTCATAATTTCTCATTTGTGGTGATACACCAAGGGCGGATACACCAAGTATCCCTGTTTTCTGTGTCTTTGCGACAGTAGGCCACCAGGAACCAGCTTCTTACCCGGAAATCACAACATGAAAACTGTGCCACTAGTTGAGCCCAGGAAAATTCTGTTGCCACCACTCCACATCAAATAAGGGCTCATGAAAAATTTTGTGAAGGTCTTGAACAAGAATGGAACTGCTCCAAGTGCCTGGAGTCAACGTTTCCTCGAATAAGTGAAGGCAAGCTAAAGGCAGGAATCTTTGTTGTCCCTCAGATTCGGGAATTGATGAAGGACAAGCATTTTGATGAAGCATTAACAGGTGTCGAGGTGAATGTCTGGTTTTCATTCAAGCAGATTTTCCACAGCTTCCTGGGAAATAGGCTCTACCCCTAATATGAAAAAAAAGATCCAAGCACTGATTTCAGGTTTCCAACAACTTGGGTCTAGAATGAGTGTGAAGATGTACTTTTTGCACTCACATCTTGACTATTTTCCCAACAATTGTGGGGACTACACTGAGGATATTTACAACCAGGATATTTGCACCATGGAAACTTGATACCCGGGCAAATGGAATGTCAGCATGATGGGGGATTACTGCTGGTCATTGAAACGTAATGGTCTCGATGCACAGCACAAGTGAAAATGAAAGCAGTCCTTCTTCCTTTGATACAATATGTAGGCTAACCATTAGGAGCATATTTTTTTTAATAAAATTTGATTTGATTCATGTTGATTTGGAATTCATATTTTCTTAAAACTATCAGAATGTGCTTTTCCATGATTACTTGCCTAATTTTAATAAAGTAATAATTTATTAAAAATTCACATTTTTATTATCATAAATTTGTATTTTATTCACAATCTTTACGTCATAGAGCAAAATGGTTTAGATATTTAGAATCAGCAGTCCAAGAATATGTAAGATCGCAACCATGAATAAAAACAAAAATTAAAAAGGTTCCAAATGCAGACCAGAGTAATGAATGTGAATGTCACAGTAGTAACCAGAGATCAGTGAATAATTATGATGATATGAAAGTGGATAACAATATTTAAGATAAATATGTAATGTGAACAAAGTGACTAATGTTGTACTAGGTAGGCTTAGGCTTGGTTAAATGTATTTCTGGTATGTTGTACTAGGTAGGCTTAGGCTTGGTTAAATGTATTTCTGGTATGTTGTACTAGGTAGGCTTAGGCTTGCTTAAATGTATTTCTGGTATGTTGTACTAGGTAGGCTTAGGCTTGGTTAAATGTATTTCTGGTATGTTGTACTAGGTAGGCTTAGGCTTGGTTAAATGTATTTCTGGTAGTTTTGCACTTATACAAATGATGATCAAAGTAATACGGTCACTCTCGATGGTCACTCTGACGGTCACTCTCTGATGGTCACTCTCGATGGTCACTCTCGACGGTCACTCTCGACGGTCACTCTTGATGGTCACTCTCGATGGTCACTCTCGATGGTCACTCTCGATGGTCACTCTCGATGGTCACTCGACGGTCACTCTCGATGGTCACTCTCGCTGGTCACTCTCGATGGTCACTCTCGCTGGTCACTCTCGCTGGTCACTCTCGATGGTCACTCTCGATGGTCACTCGCTTCACTCGATGGTCGCTCCGTGTCATCTCGATGGTCACTCTCGATGGTCACTCTCGATGGTCACTCTCGATGGTCACTCTCGATGGTCACTCTCGATGGTCACTCTCGATGGTCACTGTCGATGGTCACTCTCGATGGTCACTCTCGATGGTCACTCTCGATGGTCACTCGATGGTCCACTCTCGATGGTCACTCTCGATGGTCACTCTCGATGGTCCACTCTCGATGGTCACTCGCTGGTCACTCTCGCTGGTCACTCTCGATGGTCACCTCGATGTCACTCTCGATGGTCACTCTCGATGTCATCTCGATGGTCCACTCTCGATGGTCACTGCTCGATGGTCACTCTCGATGATCACTCTCGATGGTCACTCTCGATGGTCATTCTCGCTGGTCACTCTCGATGGTCACTGTCGATAGTCACTGTCGATGGTCACTCTCGATGGTCACTCTCGATGGTCACTCTCGATGGTCACTCTCGATGGTCACTCTCGATGGTCACTCTCGATGGTCACTCTCGATGGTCACTCGCTGGTCACTCTCGCTGGTCACTCTCGATGGTCACTCTCGATGGTCACTCTCGATGGTCACTCTCGATGGTCACTCTCGATGGTCACTCTCGATGGTCACTCGTGTCACTCCGATGGTCACTCTCGATGGTCACTCTCGCTGGTCACTCTCGATGGTCACTCGAGTCATCTCGATGGTCACTCTCGCTGGTCACTCTCGATGGTCACTCTCGATGGTCACTCTCGATGGTCACTCTCGATGGTCACTCTCGCTGGTCACTCTCGATGGTCACTCTCGATGGTCACTCTCGATGGTCACTCTCGATGGTCACTCTCGCTGGTCACTCTCGCTGGTCACTCTCGATGGTCACTCGATGGTCACTCTCGATGGTCACTCTCGCTGGTCACTCTCGATGGTCACTCTCGATGGTCACTCTCGATGGTCACTCTCGATGGTCACTCTCGATGGTCACTCTCGCTGGTCACTCTCGATGGTCACTCTCGATGGTCACTCTCGATGGTCACTCTCGCTGGTCACTCTCGCTGGTCACTCTTGATGGTCACTCTCGCTGGTCACTCTCGATGGTCACTCTCGCTGGTCACTCTCGATGGTCACTCTCGATGGTCACTCTCTATGGTCACTCTCGCTGGTCACTCTCGATGGTCACTCTCGCTGGTCACTCTCGATGGTCACTCTCGCTGGTCACTCTCGATGGTCACTCTCGCTGGTCACTCTCGATGGTCACTCTCGCTGGTCACTCGATGGTCACTCTCGCTGGTCACTCTCGATGGTCACTCTCGCTGGTCACTCTCGATGGTCACTCTCGCTGGTCACTCTCGATGGTCACTCTCGATGGTCACTCTCGCTGGTCACTCTCGATGGTCACTCTCGATGGTCACTCTCGCTGGTCACTCTCGATGGTCACTCTCGCTGGTCACTCGATGGTCACTCTCGCTGGTCACTCTCGATGGTCACTCTCGCTGGTCACTCTCGCTGGTCACTCTCGCTGGTCACTCTCGATGGTCACTCTCGCTGGTCACTCTCGCTGGTCACTCTCGATGGTCACTCTCGATGGTCACTCTCGATGGTCACTCTCGCTGGTCACTCTCGCTGGTCACTCTCGATGGTCACTCTCGATGGTCACTCTCGCTGGTCACTCGCTGGTCACTCTCGCTGGTCACTCGATGGTCACTCTCGCTGGTCACTCTCGATGGTCACTCTCGAATGGTCACTGTCGCTGTCACTCTATGAAAGTCACTCTCGTGTCACTCTTCATGGTCACTCTCGCTGTCACTCTCGATGTCACTTCGCTGGTCACTCTCGTGGTCATCTCATGGTACTCTCGCTGGGTCACTATCTCGATGGCCTCTCGCTGTTCACTCTCGAACACTTTGTTTTTCAATATCCATTTAATAAGAAAAATAGACTGTATAATATTGTTAATGAACATAAGATCCCACGAGAACTGTAGCTGTTTATTTAAAATCTTAAACCGTTTTGGGGCCTAGTACCTACGTTTTTTGGGGCCTAGTACCTACGTTTTTTGGGGCCTAGTACCTACGTTTTTTGGGGCCTAGTACCTACGTTTTTTGGGGCCTAGTACCTAGGATTTTTGGGCCTAGTACCTAGGTTTTTGGGGCATAATACCTACGTTTTTGGGGGCCTAGCACGTAGGATTTTTGGGGCCTAGTACCTAGGATTTTTGGGGCCTAGTACCTACGTTTTTGGGGGCCTAGTACCTAGGATTTTTGGGGCCTAGTACCTAAGATTTTTGGGCCTAGTACCTAGGTTTTTGGGGCCTAGTACCTAGGATTTTTGGCGCCTAGTACCTAGGATTTTTGGAGCCTACTACCTACGTTTTTGGGGGCCTAGTACTAGTTTTCTGGGCCTAGTACTAGATTTTGAGGCTATACTACGTTTATTGGGCCTAGTACCTAGGATTTTTGGGGCCTAGTATCTAGGATTTTTGGAGCCTAGTACCTAGGTTTTTGGGGCCTAGTACCTAGGATTTTTGGGGCCTGGTGCCTAGGTTTTTTGGGGCCTAGTACCTAGATGTTTATTTATCCATATGCTTTTCCTTTCCTGTCCATACAATGGAGATAAGGTACATAATACACTAACAGCATCAGTGGTAAAATAAGGTACATTATACACTAACAGCATCAGTGGTAAAATAAGGTACATTATACACTAACAGCATCAGTGGTAAAATAAGGTACATAATACACTAACAGCGTCAGTGGTAAAATAAGGTACATTATACACTAACAGCATCAGTGGTAAAATAAGGTACATTATACACTAACAGCATCAGTGGTAAAATAAGGTAACATAATACACTAACAGCATCAGTGGTAAAATAAGGTACATTATACACTAACAGCATCAGTGGTAAAATAAGGTACATTATACACTAACAGCATCAGTGGTAAAATAAGGTACATTATACACTAACAGCAGTCAGTGGTAAATAAGGTACATTATACACTAACAGCATCAGTGGTAAAATAAGGTACATTAATACACTAACAGCATCAGTGGTAAAAATAAGGTACATTATACACTAACAGCATCAGTGGTAAAATAAGGTACATTATACACTAACAGCATCAGTGGTAAAATAAGGTACATAATACACTAACAGCGTCAGTGGTAAAATAAGGTACATTATACACTAACAGCATCAGTGGTAAAATAAGGTACATTATACACTAACAGCGTCAGTGGTAAAATAAGGTACATTATACACTAACAGCGTCAGTGGTAAAATAAGGTACATTATACACTAACAGCGTCAGTGGTAAAATAAGGTACATTATACACTAACAGCGTCAATGGTAAAATTAGGTACATTATACACTAACAGCTCAGTGGTAAAATAAGGTACATTATTACACTAACAGCGTCAGTGGTAAAATAAGGTACATTATACACTAACAGCGTCAGTGGTAAAATAAGGTACATTATACACTAACAGCATCAGTGGTAAAATAAGGTACATTATACACTAGCAGCATCAGTGGTAAAATAAGGTACATTATACACTAACAGCGATCAGTGGTAAAATAAGGTACATTATACACTAACAGCATCAGTGGTAAAATAAGGTACATTATACACTAACAGCATCAGTGGTAAAATAAGGTACATTATACACTAGAAACACATCAGTGGTAAAAATAAGGTACATTATACACTAACAGCATCAGTGGTAAAATAAGGTACATTATACACTAGCAGCATCAGTGGTAAAATAAGTACATTATACACTAGCAGCATCAGTGGTAAAATAAGGTACATTATACACTAGCAGCATCAGTGGTAAAATAAGGTACATTATACACTAGCAGCATCAGTGGTAAAATAAGGTACATTATACACTAACAGCATCAGTGGTAAAATAAGGTACATTATACACTAACAGCATCAGTGGTAAAATAAGGTACATTATACACTAGCAGCATCAGTGGTAAAATAAGGTACATTATACACTAGCAGCATCAGTGGTAAAATAAGGTACATTATACACTAGCAGCATCAGTGGTAAAATAAGGTACATTATACACTACAGCATCAGTGGTAAAATAAGGTACATTATACACTAACAGCATCAGTGGTAAAATAAGGTACATTATACACTAACAGCATCAGTGGTAAAATAAGGTACATTATACACTAGCAGCATCAGTGGTAAAATAAGGTACATTATACACTAGCAGCATCAGTGGTAAAATAAGGTACATTATACACTAAGAGCATCAGTGGTAAAATAAGGTACATTATACACATAGCAGCATCAGTGGTAAAATAAGGTACATTATACACTAGCAGCATCAGTGGTAAAATAAGGTACATTATACACTAACAGCATCAGTGGTAAAATAAGGTACATTATACACTAGCAGCATCAGTGGTAAAATAAGGTACATTTACACTAGCAGCATCAGTGGTAAAATAAGGTACATTATACACTACAGCATCAGTGGTAAAATAAGGTACATTATATCACTAGCAGCATCAGTGGTAAAATAAGGTACATTATACACTAGCAGCATCAGTGGTAAAATAAGGTACATTATACACTAACAGCATCAGTGGTAAAAATAAGGTACATTATACACTAACAGCATCAGTGGTAAAATAAGGTACATTATACACTAACAGCATCAGTGTAAAATAAGGTACACTTATACACTACAGCTCAGTGGTAAAATAGGTACATTATACACTAAGCAGCATCAGTGGTAAAATAAAGGTACATTATACACTAACAGCATCAGTGGTAAAATAAGGTACATTATACACTAACAGCATCAGTGGTAAATAAGGTACATTATACACTAACAGCATCAGTGGTAAAATAAGGTACATTATACACTAACAGCATCAGTGGTAAAATAAGGACATTATACACTAACAGCATCAGTGGTAAAATAAGGTACATTATACACTAACAGCGTCAGTGGTAAAATAAGGTACATATATACACTAACAGCGTCAGTGGTAAAATAAGGTACATTATACACTAACAGCATCAGTGGTAAAATAAGGTACATTATACACTAACAGCATCAGTGGTAAAATAAGGTACAGTTATACACTAACAGCATAATGTAAAATAGATAATTATACACTAACAGCTTCAAGGTAAAATAGGTAATTATACCTACGCATCAGTGTAAATAAGGTACATTATACACTATCAGCATCCAATGTAAAATTAAAGTACATATACACTAGCGCACAGTGGAAATAAGGTCATTATACACTAGCAGCATCAGTGGTAAAATAAGTACATTATACACTAACAGCTCATGGTAAATAAGGTCTTATACACTAACAGCATCTGTGGTAAAATAAGTACATTACACTAGGAGCATCAGTGGTAAAATAAATACATTATACACTAGACAGCATCATGTAAAATAGTACATTATAACTACAGCATCGTGATAAAATAAGGTACATTATACTCATCAGTCATGTAAAAGAAGGTACATTAACACTAACAGCAAAGTGGTAAAATATGTACATTATACACTAACAGCATCATGGTAATAAGGTTAATTTTACCTGAACATCAGTGTAAATAAGTACATTATACCTGCAGCTCAGTAAATAAGTGTACATAACACTAGCAGCATCAGTGTAAAATAGGTAACATTATACACTAGCAGCTCAGTGGTAAATAGGTACATTATACACTAACAGCATCAGTGGTAAAATAAGGTACATTATACACTAACAGCATCAGTGGTAAAATAAGGTACATTATACACTAGCAGCATCAGTGGTAAAATAAGGTACATTATACACTAGCAGCATCAGTGGTAAAATAAGGTACATTATACACTAACAACATCAGTGGTAAAATAAGGTACAGTTGATATAAAATAATAGATTAATTGAAAGATGCATTACCTTAATGTTTTTATATATTTTGAAAATCAAATTTCAAACCAAAAGAAATATTAAATAAATAAAGTGAATGAAAAAATTTTACAATGCAAGAATTGTTGTAATTATAAATTTAATTCTTAATAGTTTTTAAATGTATATGAAAAATGTGAGCGAGTGTAAAATGCTAAATATTTTTTAATCAGAGATGATTAAGTGAATATCGTTATATCATTAGTTGATGATAGGTCATTGTCATGTCACTAGAGTTAAGTACTGAAGGGAGTCATATCGCTAATATTACTTAGCATAGCGTTAGGTTATTATTCTTACTGAATATAGTGTCATGTCAGTATTGTGTCATGTCAGTATAGTTTCATGTCAGTATTGTGTCATGTCAGTATTGTGTCATGTCAGTATTGTGTCATGTCAGTATTGTGTCATGTCAGTATTGTGTCATGTCAGTATTGTGTCATGTCAGTATTATGTCATGTCAGTATTGTGTCATGTCAGTATTGTGTCATGTCAGTATTGTGTCATGTTGATCTCATTCTGTAGCACTGGGCGACACTTTTCCTCTTGTTCTAACACCAGATCTGAAGATCATTCTGCTGTCTTTCAGATTGTTCTGTAATTAACACATATGTTTTCTAGTACTCACCTAATTGTGATTGCAGAGGTCGAGACTCAGCTCCTGGCCCAGCCTCTTCACTGAACGGTGCTAGGTCCTCTCTCTTCCTGCTCCATGCGCTTTATCATACCTCGTCTTAAAACTATGTATGGTTTCTGCTTCCGCTACATCGTTTGCCACACTATTCCATTTCCTGACAACACTGTGACTGAAGAAATACTTCCTAACGTCTCCTTGACTCGTCTGAGTCTTCAACTTCCACTTGTGACCCCTTGTTTGTGCCCCATCTCTGGAACATCCTGTCTCTGTCCACCTTGTCTATTCCACACAGTATTTTGTATGTCGTTGTCATGGTAAATGGTAAATCGTAATTAACAAATTCTTCAGATAAGAAACTTAATAAATCATCAACCGGAACTTTTGTAAACGAGGATGTAACATCAAAATTAACCATGTTAAAATCATTTAAGTCAGTCAAGGAGCTTAATTTATCAACTAAATCTATGTTGTTTTTTATCTGAAGAACTTGTTAATTACGGTTTACCATTGCCAGTTCCTACTATCATTAAACTTTTTAAACTTTGCATTGTTGATGCAAAATTTGTATTTAATGATAAGTTTTACACTCAGAAGTTTGGTATGGCAATGGGAAATCCTCTTTCACCTGTTCTTAGTAACCTATACATGGAATTTTTTTAAACAAGGTTGCTTAACACAATCCTCCCTAATAGAGCTAAATGGTTCAGATATGTTGATGATATTTTGTGTCTTATGCCCAAAAATGTAGATATACACCATTTTCTTGTTAAATTAAATAGCTTAGCCCATTCTATAAACTTTGCTGTTGAGTTTGAAGAAAATAACTCATTACTTTTTCTAGATATTTTAATTATTAAGGGTAATAATGGGAAGAATTTACTGATACATTAAACAAGTAATAAATCTTAATTCTTGGATAGAGTATTAGGTGTGTTTCACAGAGTCGGGTGTTGTCACGCATGTGTGAAGTGCAGCTCTGTTGTGGTGACTGGACCCTTTATATGCCTTCCTTTGATGTTTTGTTTTTACAGTTCTTGATAATGTGAGAAGTCGCGAAACGTGTGGCATTTCACTATTCTTTCAGATAGTTATTTTGCATATATGTATATATATATATATATATATATATATATATATATATATATATATATATATATATATTATATATATATATATATATATATATATATATATATATATATATATATATATATATATATATATATATATATATATATATATATATATATATATATATATATATATATATATATATATATATATATATATATATATATATATATATATATATATATATATATATATATATATATATATATATATATATATACATATATATATGCCGCTTCACCCAGCGCGCCCCTCAATACAAAGGATCTGCTGAAAACAGCGTTTTTACCTTCCGTGCTAAACACTGCAACAGGAAGCAACACAAGATGCTTGATTTCTTGTTGTCTGGGCTGAGACAATAATTTATCATAGCCTCTACTTGTAAATAAAATGGGTGCAGGGTTTTCCTTAATTTTCTTGTTAAGTAAAGAGAGTCCTCTTTCTTAATTGTAGGTCACTCAATTGTTTAACACCATGGTCCAACGCAGATCTCTTACAAGGAGAGTTGCGTGACTAATAACACATGCTGGTACAAACCTCTGCTTCAAATTGAAGTGTTGATCAAGAACCTAGATGACATCTGCCAATTCTGAGAGGGTCGTCCATCAGGCTAAAATGACTGAAGAGGGCTGAAGGGGGCTGAAAGGGGCAGATACCCACATCCCTAGAAAACTTTTCTCCACAAGTGGAACCTGCAGTGCATTGTGACTGCTGGCGACCACTGTGTGTTGTCTCCCACTAGAGGAGCCTGCAGTGTATTATGACTGCTGGTGACCACTGTGTGTTGTCTCCCACTAGAGGAACCTGCAGTGTATTATGACTGCTGGCGACCACTGTGTGTTGTCTCCCACTAGAGGAACCTGCAATGTATTATGACTGCTGGCGACCACTGTGTGTTGTCTCCCACTAGAGGAACCTGCAGTATATTATGACTGCTGGCGACCACTGTGTGTTGTCTCCCACTAGAGGAACCTGCAGTGTATTATGACTGCTGGCAACCACTGTGTGTTGTCTCCCACTAGAGGACCCTGCAGTGTATTATGACTGCTGGCGACCACTGTGTGTTGTCTCCCACTAGAGGAACCTGCAGTGTATTATGACTGCTGGCGACCACTGTGTGTTGTCTCCCACTAGAGGAACCTGCAGTGTATTATGACTGCTGGTGACCACTGTGTGTTGTCTCCCACTAGAGGAACCTGCAGTGTATTATGACTGCTGGCGACCACTGTGTGTTGTCTCCCACTAGAGGAACCTGCAGTGTATTATGACTGCTGGCGACCACTGTGTGTTGTCTCCCACTAGAGGAACCTGCAGTGTATTTTGACTGCTGGCGACCACTGTGTGTTGTCTCCCACTAGAGGAACCTGCAGTGTATTATGACTGATGGCGACCACTGTGTGTTGTCTCCCACTAGAGGACCCTGCAGTGTATTATGACTGCTGGTGACCACTGTGTGTTGTCTCCCACTAGAGGAACCTGCAGTGTATTATGACTGCTGGCGACCACTTGTGTGTTGTCTCCCACTAGAGGACCCTGCAGTGTATTATGACTGCTGGTATAAGCAACGTAAACCAACTCTTTATTTAGGAAAACCATTAATACCTGAAGTGACCATTTAATAAATTTCACATAATCAATTGGCACATTTTGTGTATTATAAGTACTATTGTATTAACAAAATTTTACTTACACAGACTTGGTGCGGAATTTGTGGATTTCTGATGGTAGCATCGACTATGTTGGCTCTAACATGGACTGCAACTCCAGGCACCAAGAAAACTGCAGTAATGGTACAAACTGCCGTCGCAACTGTTTTGAAGACGGTTATTTATATGGGTAAGGATGCTATATAATGGTTGTGTTCGTATTCTGGACATCAAAACAATGTGTTTCTTACAGTATAGTCCAGATCCTAGACTGGAAATATATAGTTCCTATCTCGCAATAAAAGAGGACATTTTTTTCTGAACATGAAAGCTGCAGATGAGCAGATCTCTGGCATTAATTCAGTATAAAAAACTCCAAATTGTATACCTTCTGCTGGTGAAGGGCTCTTGTCCCAAGGACATGACTCGGTCATTCCTTCCCCGGACCAGCCTGAAAGAATCATCTTCCCCGGACCAGCCTGAAGGAATCATCTTCCCCGGACCAGCCTGAAGGAATCATCTTCCCCAGACCAGCCTGAAGGAACCATCTTCCCCGGACCAGCCAGAGGGAATCATCTTCCCCGGACCAGCCTGAAGGAATCATCTTCCCCGGACCAGCCTGAAAGAATCATCTTCCCCGGACCAGCCTGAAAGAATCATCTTCCCCGGACCAGCCTGAAGGAATCATCTTCCCCGGACCAGCCTGAAGGAATCATCTTCCCCAGACCAGCCTGAAGGAACCATCTTCCCCGGACCAGCCAGAGGGAATCATCTTCCCGGTCCAGCATGAAGGAACCGTCTTCCCCGGACCAGCCTGAAGGAATCATCTTCCCCGGACCAGCCTGAAGGAAACATCTTCCCCAGACCAGCCTGAAGGAACCGTCTTCCCCGGACCAGCCTGAAGGAATCGTCTTCCCCAGATCATCCTGAAGGAATCATCTTCCCTGGACCAGCCTGAAGGAACCGTCTTCCCAGGACCAGCCTGAAGGAATCATCTTCCCCAGACCAGCCTGAAGGAACCGTCTTCCCTGGACCAGCCTGAAGGAACCGTCTTCCTCGGATCAGCCTGAAGGAATCATCTTCCCCGGACCAGCCTGAAGGAATCTTCCCCGGACCAGCCTGAAGGAACCGTCTTCCCCGGATCAGCCGGAAGGAATCGTCTTCCTCGGATCAGCCTGTTGTTGTTGGGGATAGCCAGGTTAGATACATGGATAGGGCATTCTGCTTGAAGGACAGGAGTAGGAGACAGAGGGTTTGCTTTCCTGGGGCTGGGATTGAGGACATTGTTAGCCGGCTTGACAACATCATGAACGGTAATGGGATCAATCCTATTATTTGCCTCAGTGCTGGAGGCAATGATGTAGGCAAGCGTAGAAGTGAGGATTTAGTTAGAAAGTTCAGGACATAATTAGGAAGAAGGGGGGGCTCCCTGTTATATGTGGCATTTTGCCAAGAAGAGGTGTTGGTAATGAATGGTTGTCCAGAGCAATTGGTATTAATTGTTGGCTGGATAAACACTGTAAGGATAATGCAGTACCATTCATTGACAACTGGGACAACTTCTATGGCCGAAATGATATGTATGCCCGGGATGGGGTTCACTTATCCAGGGCAGGTGTGGGTTTTCTTGCTAACTCAGTTGAGGGGGTTGTTAGGACTTTAAACTAGGACTAGTTAGAGATATGGGTTTAGAAATGATAAATAATGAGTATGGATATATTGACTTATGCTCTGATATTAAGAATCTTAATAGTAACTGTCATGGAATAACTCTGGGAAATGATAATTTCAGAAATTGTGTAAAAACAAAGATGAATAGGAAAAATGTGCAGAAGAAAAAACATATGATGGTATTTTATGCTAACAGTCGAAGTGCAAGAAATAAAATTAATGAACTACTTTTGGTAGCATGTGCTGGGAACTTTGATATCATTGCATTAACTGAAACGTGGTATGATTTAAAGAGTCGGGATATGACTGCTGAGTGTAATATTCAGGGATTTAAGTTGTTCAATGTGGATAGATGTAATGGGAAGGGGGGAGGAGTTGCATTGTATGTTCGAGAAAATATTAATTGTTGCATAAAAACAGGTATAAAAATAGATGGAACAGTAACAGAGTCTGTTTGGGTAGAGTTCGTGGAGGGTCAAGAAAAACTAATTCTAGGTGTAATATACCGACCTCCAGGCTTGGATCACGATAGAGGGAGACTTCTTTGGGACGAAATTGTTAGGGTTTCTGGACACAGTAACATAGTCATAGTAGGGGACTTTAACTTTAGTCAAATTGACTGGAATTCTTTGACAGGTAATCTAGAGTCCAGTGACTCTATGGAAACAGTTCAGGACTGTTTTATGAAACAGAGCGTAACTGAGCCTACCAGAGGTAATAATTTGCTAGACCTAGTCTTGTCAAATAAGGAAACACTCGTGAATAATCTGGAGATCACTGAAGAGCTTGGCGCAAGTGATCACAAATCCATCGCTTTTAGCATTAATTGGGAATGGAAGAATTATGATAATACAGTAAAAATCCCTGATCTTCGTTCTGCCGATTATAATGGACTTAGGGAACATCTGTCTAATCTTGATTGGGGTTATCTAGCTAATGATTTTATTGACGATAATCATACTTATGAATATGAAGGGATCTGCTTTTATGATTGTTTTCTTAATAATGTACACAGTGCCCAGAGTATATACATTCCCCAGAGAGAAATTAGGTCTAATAATAACGATCTCAAATGGGTTAACAGGAGGCTAAAGCATCTGTTAGGGGAGAAAAGGGGAATTTATAGGCGCATCAGAAGAGGAGAGGTTAACCTTACTGACCAATATGTTCAGCTTAAAAGAGAAGTAAAAAAGGCGATTAGAAAGAGTAAACGTGACTATGAAATTAGAGTTGCTAATGAATCAAAGACTAATCCAAAGGGGTTCTTTCAAGTGTATAGGACGAAGGTGAAGGAAAAAGTAGGACCTCTGAAATCTGGGAATGGACAGCTGACGGATAATGAACTGGAAATGAGTTCCTTATTTAATGACTATTTTTTGTCAGTTTTTGTACACAGGAAGATGTAAATGAGATTCCAGTAATTAACAATTATTTAGTTCCTGATGAATTTAAGTTAACTAATATTACTGTCACGAGGGACATGGTTATTAAACAGATAGACAAACTGAAACAAAATAAGTCCCCGGGACCCGATGAGTTGTTTTCAAGGGTACTTAAGGAATGCAAGATGGAGCTTAGTCAGCCATTAACGAGTGTATTCTATGCGTCCATCCTTACCAGTGTTGTGCCAGAGATGTGGAAGATGGCTAATGTGGTTCCTATATTCAAATCAGGGGATAAGTCCACTCCTTCAAATTACCGTCCAATAAGCCTGACATCTATAGTGGGCAAGTTATTAGAATCAATTATAGTGACATTATCAGAAGTCACCTTGAAGAACATAACTGATAAATGAATCTCAGCATGGATTCACGAGAGGTCGTTCCTGCCTGACAAACTTACTGACGTTCTTCAATAGAACATTTGAGGCAGTTGACAGTGATAAGGAATATGATATTGTTTATTTGGATTTCAGTAAAGCCTTCGATAGAGTACCTCACAAGAGACTCTTAAGAAAAGTGGCAGCTCATGGTATAGGAGGTAAAGTTCTAGCATGGATTGAGGCATGGCTTACCAATAGAAAGCAGAGAGTTACCATTAATGGAGTGAAATCTGAATGGGGATTAGTCACTAGTGGTGTTCCACAAGCATCAGTTTTAGGCCCTCTCTTGTTCAAAATTTACATTAGTGACCTTGATGAAGGTATTACGAGTGACATGAGTAAATTTACTGATGATACAAAGATAGGCCGTATAATTCACTCTGAGGAGGATATCAATGAACTCCAGGACAATTTGGACAAATTAATGTCTTGGTCTGAAAAATGGCAGATGAAGTTCAAGTGGATAAGTGTAAGGTACTTGCCCTTGGTAATGAAAATAACCCTCGAAGCAATAATCTAGGTGAAGTAGAGCTTGATCATACAGAATGTGAAAAAGACTTGGGAGTCATGGTAAGCAGAAATCTAAAGCCAAGACAGCAGTGCCTTAGTGTGCGCAACAAGGCCAACAGATTACTTTGATTTATCTCAAGAAGTATAAGTAACAGAAGTCCAAAAGTTATTTTACAGCTCTATACATCACTAGTGAGGCCTCATTTAGATTATGCTGCTCAGTTTTGGTCCCCTTACTACAGGATGGATATAGACTCATTAGAGAACATACAGAGAAGAATGACTAAAGTGATTTACTGTGTAAGGAACCTCCCGTATGAAGATAGACTCAAAGCCTTAAATCTCCACTCTCTGGAGAGGCGTAGAATGAGGGAAGATATTGAAGTGTATAAGTGGATGACGGGCATAAACAAGGGAGATATTAATAAAGTACTGAGGGTGTCGAACCAGGAAAGAACCAGGAATAATGGATTTAAGTTGGATAAATTTAGATTTAGAAAGGACATAGGTAAGTAGTGGTTTTCTAACAAAGTTGTAGATGCGTGGAACAGTCTTCCCAGTGGGGTGATAGAGTCTAGGACCTTGGGTAGCTTTAAGAAGAGACTGGACAAATATATGAGTGGGAGGGGCTGGGTTTGATTGGTGTCATTGGGTACGGGAGTTATTTCTAGGGAAGCTTTAGGTAGTAGTCGTTTTGATAAGGACCTGCCTCGCATGGGCCAGTAGGCCTTCTGCAGTGTTCCTCCATCCTTATGTTCTTATGCCCTAATCATCTTCCCCGGACCAGCCTGAAGGAATCATCTTCCCCAGACCAGCCTGAAGGAACTGTCTTCCCTGGACCAGCCTGACATTGCCAGCGTCTATTAGTGGATTCTCTCCACCTGTAACACCTAACTTACTGACATGACCAGCTTCCACTAGTGGATTTTCTCCGCGTGTAACACCTAAATTACTGACATGACCAGCTTCCACTAGTGGATTCTCTCCACCTGTAGCACCTAACTTACGGACATGATAACCGTCCACTAATGGATTCTCTCCGCCTGTAACACCTAACTTACTGACGTCAATAGCTTCCACTAGAGGAATCTCTCCACCTGTAACACCAAACTTACTGACATGAGCATCGTCCACTCGTGAATTCTTTACACCTGTAACACCTAACTTACTGACATGACCAGCTTCCACTAATGGATTCTCCCCACCTGTAACACCTAACTTCCTGACTCGACCAGGGTTCACTAGTGGATTCTCTCCCACTGTAACTCCTAACTTACGGACATGGACAGCGTCCACTAGTGGATTCTATTCACCTGTAACACCTAACTTTCTGACATTACCAGCATCCACTAGTGGATTCTCTCCACCTGTAACACCTAACTTGCTGACATGAGCAGCGTCCACTAGTGGATTCTCTCCACCTGTAACACCTAAGTTACTGAAACTACCAGCGACCACTAGTGGTTCCTCTTCACCTGTAACACCTAACTTACTGGCATGAGCAGCGTCCACTAGTGGATTCTCTTCACCTGTAACACCTAACTTACTGTCATGAGCAGCGTCCTCTAGTGCATTTTCTCCACCTGTAAAACCTAACTTAATGACATCAGCATCTTCCACTCTTGGATTCTCTCCACCTGTAACGTTTAACTTACTGATATGACCAGCTTCCACTAGTGGATTCTCTCTCCCTATAACTTCTAACTTACTGACATCAGCATCGTCCACTAATGGATTCTCTCCACCTGTAACACCTAATTTCCTGACTCGACCAGGGTCCACTAGTTGATTCTCTCCACCTGTAACACCTAACTTACTGACATGAGCAGCGTCCACTAGTGGATTCTCTCCACATGTAACACCTAACTTACTGACATCACAAGCATCCACTAGTGGATTCTCTCAACCTGTAACACATAACTTGCTGACATGAGCAGCGTCCACTAGTGGATTCTCTCCAACTGTAACACCTAACAAGTTACTGACTCTACCAGCGACCACTAGTGGTTTCTCTCCACCTGTAACACCTAACTTACTGACATGAGCAGCGTCCACTAGTGGATTCTCTCCACCTATAACACCTAACTTACTGACATGAGCAGCGTCCACTAGTGGATTCTCTCCACCTGTAGCACCTAACTTACTGACATGAGCAGCGTCCTCTAGTGCATTTTCTCCACCTGTAAAACCTAACTTAATGACATCAGCATCGTCCACTCTTGGATTCTCTCCACCTGTAACACCTAACTTACTGATATGACCAGCTTCCACTAGTGGATTCTCTCCACGCTGTAACACCTAACTTACTGACATGACCACAATCCACTAGTGGATTCTCTCCACCTGTAACACCTAACTTACTGACATGAGCAGCATCCACTAGTGGATTCACTCCACCTGTAACACCTAACTTACTGACACGACCAGCGTCCACTAGTGGATTCTCTCCACCTGTAACGCCTAACTTGCTGACAAGAGCAGCGTCCACTAGAGCATTCTCTCAACCTGTAACACCTAACTTGCTTACATGACCAACGTCCACTAATGCATTCTCTCCAACTGTAACACCTAACTTACTGACATGAGCAGCGTCCACTAGTGGATTCTCTCCAACTGTAACACCTAACTTACTGACATGACCAGCTTCCACTAATGGACTCTCTCCACCTGTAACACCTAACTTACTGACATGACCATCGTCCACTCGCAGATTCTCTCCACCTGTAAAACCTAACTGACTGACATGACAACCTTCCACTAGTCGATTCTCTCCACCTGTAACACCTAACTTACTGACATGAGCAGCAACCACTAATGGATTCTCTCCACCTGTAACACCTAACTTACTGACAAGAAGAGCGTCCACTCGTGGATTCTCTCCACCTGTAATACCTAACTTACTGACATGACCAGCGTCTACTAGTGGATTCTCCCCGCCTGTAACACTAATTTACTGACATAAGCGGCGTCCACTAGTGGATTCTCTCCACCTGTAACACTAACTTACTTACATAAGCAGCATCCACTAGTGAATTCTCTCCACCTGTAAAACATAACTTACTAACATGAGCAGCGACCGCTAGTGGATTCTCTCCACCTGTAACACCTAACTTACTGACATGAGCAGCGTCCACTAGTGGATTCTCTCCACCTGTAACACCTAACTTACATACTGACATGAGCAGCGTCCACTAGTGGATTCTCTCCACTTGTAACACCTAACTTACTGACATGAGCAGCGTCCACTAGTGGATTCTCGCCACCTGTAACATCTAACTTACTGACATGAGCAGCGTCCACTAGTGGATTCTGTCCACCTTTAACACCTAACTTACTGACATGACCAGCTTCTACTAGTGGATTCTCTCCACCTGTAACACCTAACTTACTTACATGATAACCGTCCTCTAGTGGATTCTCTCCACCTGTAACACCTAACTTACTGATGACACTGCACCTACTTAACCTAAATAGAATGAGCGATGTATTCTCTCCTCCTGTAACGCCTAACTTGCTGACATGGCCAGCGTCCACTAGTGGATTCTCTCCACCTGTAACACCTAACTTACTGACATGATCAGCTTCCACTGGTGGATTTTCTCCACGTGTAACACCTAAATTACTGACATGACCACAATCCACTAGTGGATTCTCTCCACCTGTAACACCTAACTTACTGACATGAGCAGCATCCACTAGTGGATTCACTCCACCTGTAACACCTAACTTACTGACACGACCAGCGTCCACTAGTGGATTCTCTCCACCTGTAACGCCTAACTTGCTGACAAGAGCAGCGTCCACTAGAGCATTCTCTCAACCTGTAACACCTAACTTGCTTACATGACCAACGTCCACTAATGCATTCTCTCCAACTGTAACACCTAACTTACTGACATGAGCAGCGTCCACTAGTGGATTCTCTCCAACTGTAACACCTAACTTACTGACATGACCAGCTTCCACTAATGGACTCTCTCCACCTGTAACACCTAACTTACTGACATGACCATCGTCCACTCGCAGATTCTCTCCACCTGTAAAACCTAACTGACTGACATGACAACCTTCCACTAGTCGATTCTCTCCACCTGTAACACCTAACTTACTGACATGAGCAGCAACCACTAATGGATTCTCTCCACCTGTAACACCTAACTTACTGAGAAGAAGAGCGTCCACTCGTGGATTCTCTCCACCTGTAAAACATAACTTACTAACATGAGCAGCGACCGCTAGTGGATTCTCTCCACCTGTAACACCTAACTTACTGACATAAGCGCGTCCACTAGTGGATTCTCTCCACCTGTAACACTAACTTACTTGACATGAGCAGCGTCCAGTAGTGGATTCTCTCCACCTGTAACACTAACTTACTGACATGAGCAGCGTCCACTAGTGGATTCTCTCCACCTGTAACACCTAACTTACTGACATGAGCAGCGTCCACTAGTGGATTCTCTCCACCTGTAACACCTAACTTACTGACATGAGCAGCGTCCACTAGTGGATTCTCTCCACCTGTAACACCTAACTTACTGACATGAGCAGCGTCCACTAGTGGATTTCTCCCACCTGTAACTACCTAACTCTATGGACTGACATGACCCGTTCACTAGTGGATTCTCTCCACCTGTAACACCTAACTTACTGACATGACACGTTCCATAGTGGATTCTCTCCACCTGTAACACCTAACTTACTGACATGACCAGCTTCGACTAGTGGATTCTCTCCACCTGTAACACCTAACTTAGTGACATGACAGCTTCACTAGTGGATTCTCTCCACTGTAACACTAACTTACTGACATGACCACCTTCCACTAGTGGATTCTCTCCACCTGTAACACCTAACTTACTTACATGATAACCGTCCTCTAGTGGATTCTCTCCACCTGTAACACCTAACTTACTGACATGACCAGCTTCGACTAGTGGATTCTCTCCATCTGTAAACCCTAACTTGCTGACATGAGCAGCGTCCACTAGTGATTCTCTCAACCTGTAACACCTAACTTATGACATGACCAACTCACTAATGGATTCTCTCACCTGTAACACCTAACTTACTGACATGACCAGCGTTCACTAGTGGATTCTCTCCACTGTAACTCCTAACTTACTGACATGAGCAGCGTCCACTAGTGGATTCTCTCCACCTGTAACACTAACTTACTGACATGAGCACATTCCCCTAGAGGATTCTCTCCACCTGTAACACCTAACTTCACTGACATGAGCAGCGTTCCACTAGTGGATTCTCTCCCCTGTAACACCTAACTTACTGACATGAGCAGCATCACTAGTGGATTCTCTCCACCTGTAACACTAATTACTGACAGAGCAGGTCCTATTTGATTCTCCCCACCTGTAACATTAACTTACGACACGATGGCGTCCCTGTGGAATTTTCCACCTGTAAAAACCTAACTTATAAATGAGAGTTCCCATAAGGGAATTCTCCCACCTGTAAAACCTTAACGTACTGACATGCCCAGCTTCCATGTGGATTGTCTCCCCCTGTAAGTTTAATTATGATATGCCCAATTCAATAGTGGATTCCTCCCCCTGTAAACTAATTAATGAACGCCAGCGCCCAAAGGGATTCTCTCCACTGTAACACCAAAATTTGCATGACCAGCGTAATAGTGGATTCTCTTACCTGTAACACCAAATTTCTGACATGTGCAAATTCCTAGTGGATTCTCTCCCCCTGTGAGCCTTCTTACTGACATGAGCGGCGCCCACTGTGGTTCTCTCCCCCTGTAACACCAAAACTTACTTACGGACATGAGCAATCCGCTGGGATTCTTCCGCTGTAACCCCTAACCAGACATGAGGGTCACTAGGGGTTTCTCTCCCTGTAACCCTAACTTGTGACGATCAGCGCCCCTAGGGTTTCTCTCCACCTGTAACCCCTAATTTACTGCAGGGGGACGGGGTTTTGTCCAAATTTTGTGGGGAATTTTCCCCCCCTGTAACACCTAACTTACTAAATGAGCAGCGCCCACTAGTGGATTCCCCAACCTGTAACACCTTTTTATGACAAACCGGCCCATGTGGTTTTCTTCCATCTATAATCCTAACTTATGACAATACGTTGGTTTACCTGGGAGATTTCCCGGGAGTCAACCCCCTCGGCCCGGTCTGTGCCCGGGCTCCTGGTAGACCAGGCCTGATAAACCGGGGCTGTTACGTGGTTGCACCAATCAAACAAAGAGCACAGCCCCCCGGTCAGGTACCGATTTAGTGTTTGTCCAATGCCTGCTTGAAAAATCCAGGGGGCTATTGGGATTTTTCCCTTTTGTATTTTGGGGAGTTGAAAACAGTCTCAGTCCCCTGACATTATGATTGTCTTTTATCGTGATGGGGCACCCTGTTTCCCTTTGGGGGATGTTGATCGTCTGCCAAGTCTTTTACTTCGTTTTGAGTGATTTTCGTGTCATGGTCGATAATGTCCCCCTGGATTTTTAGGGGTATATAATTTGTATCTCTCCCGCCCGCGTTCCCGGAATAAGGTTCAGAAACTTCAAGCGCTCCCAGTAATTGAGGTGTTTTATCTCCGTTATGTGCGCTATGAAGGTTCTCTGTACATTTTTTAGGTAACAATTTCACCTGCCTTTAAAGGTGCTGTTAGTGTGCAGCAATATTCCAGCTTAGATAGAACAAGCCACCTGAAGAGTGTCATCATAGGCTTGGCATCCCTAGTTTTGAAGGTTCTCATTGTCCATCATGTCATTTGTCTAGCAGCTGCGATTGATATAATGCTATGGTCCTTGAAGGTGAAATCCTCCCACATGGTCACTCCCAGGTCTTTGACGTTGGTTTTTCGCTCTATTTTGTGGCCGGAATGTGTTCTGTACTCTGATGAAGTTTTAAATTC
Source organism: Cherax quadricarinatus (assembly GCF_026875155.1). Classification (NCBI taxonomy): domain Eukaryota; kingdom Metazoa; phylum Arthropoda; class Malacostraca; order Decapoda; family Parastacidae; genus Cherax; species Cherax quadricarinatus. Next base: position 14,900,038 of record NC_069471.1, on the reverse strand, counting down.
CTCGTGTTTACTATATCGGAGTAATTGAAATTTCTCATCGTAGAACTTCATATTGTTTTCTGCAGCCCACTGAAGATTGGGTTGATGTCCGCCTGGAGCCTTGCAGTGTCTGCAATGGAAGACACTGTCATCAAGATTCAGGTATCATCTGCAACGGAAGACACGGTGCTGTGGCTGACATCCTTGTCTATGTCAGATATGAGGATGAGAAACAAGATGGGAGAGAGTACTGTGCCTTATGGAACAGAGCTTTTCACCGTAGCAGCCTCGGACTTTACTCTGTTGACTACTATTCTTTGTGTTCTGTTTGTGAGGAAATTGTAGATCCTTCTACCAACTTTTCCTGTTATTCCTTTAGCACGCATTTTGTGCGCTATTACGCCATGGTCACACTTGTCGAAGGCTTTTGCAAAGTCTGTATATATTACATCTGCATTCTTTTTGTTTTCTAGTGCATCTAGGACCTTGTCGTAGTGATCCAATAGTTGAGACAGACAGGAGCGACCTGTTCTAAACCCATGTTGCCCTGGGTTGTGTAACTGATGGGTTTCTAGATGGGTGGCGATCTTCCTTTCAAAGATTTTTATGATATGGGATGTTAGTGCTATCGGTCTGTAGTTCTTTGCTATTGCTTTACTGCCCCCTTTGTGGAGTGGGGCTATGTCTGTTTTTTTAGTAGCTGTGGGACGACCCCCATGTCCATGCTCCCTCTCCATAGGATGGTAAAAGCTCGTGATAGAGGGGGAAGGGCTTCTTGCAGTTCTTGATGAACACGGAGTTCCATGAGTCTGGCCCTGGGGCAAAGTGTATGAGCATGTCATTTATCGCCTGTTCGAAGTCATTTGGTGTCAGGATAACATCAGATAGGCTTGTGTTAACCAAATTCTGTGGCTCTCTCATAAAAAATAAATTTTGATCTTCGACTCTCAGCCTGGTTAGCGGCTTGCTAAAAACTGAGTCATATTGGGACTTGAGTAGCTCACTCATTTCCTTGGTGTCATCTGTGTAGGACCCATCTTGTTTAAGTAGGGGCCAAATACTGGACGCTGTTCTCGACTTTGATTTGGCATAGGAAAAGAAATACTTTGGGTTTCTTTCGATTTCATTTATGGCTTTTAGTTCTTCCCGCGATTCCTGACTCCTCTAAGGTTCCTTTACCTTAAGTTCGATGTTTGCTATTTCTCTGACCAGTGACTCCCTACGCATTTCAGATATATTGGCCTCTTTTAGCCGCTCTGTTATTCTTTTTCGTCTCCTGTAAAGGGAGCGCCTGTCTCTTTCTATTTTACATTTACTCCTCCTTTTTCTTAAAGGAATAAGCCTTGAGCATACATCGAGTGCCACCGAGTTAATCTGTTCTAGACATTAAGTTGGGGTCTGTGTTGCTTAGTCTATCTTCCCAGCTAATATCGGATAGGACTTGGTTTACTTGGTCCCACTTTATGTTCTTGTTATTGAAGTTGAATTTCGTGAAATCTCCCTCATGACTAATCTCATTATGTCGGTCTGGGGCTCCGCGCATACATGTCTGAACCTCGATTAGATTGTGATCTGAGTATATTGTTTTTGATATTGTGACATTTCTTATCAGATCATCATTGTTAGTGTATTCTCCAGTCTAGTAGGCTCTATTATTTGCTGGTTCAAGTTGAATTTTGTGCAGGGTATTTAAAAGCTCGTGTGTGGGGTGAGTTTTCGTCTGAGCTGCCTCCTGGTGTTATCACTGCAACAACATTATTTGCTATATTCCTCCATTTTAGGTACCTTAAGTTGAAATCCCCGAAGAGCAAGATATTGGGGGCAGGAGCTTGCAGATTTTCCAGACAGTGGTCAATTTTTAACAGCTGTTCCTGGAATTGCTGGTACGTTGCATCCGGAGGCTTGTAGACTACCACAATGACTAGGTTTTGGTTCTCGATCTTTACTGCTAAAACTTCCACTACATCATTTGAGGCATTAAGCAGTTCTGTGCAAACAAGTGACTCTGCGATATACAGGCTAACGCCCCCATTTTGCCTGTTCACTCTGTCGCATCTGTATAGGTTGTAACCTGGGTTCCATATTTCGTTATCCAAGTGATCCTTTATGTGGGTCTCTGTGAAAGCCGCGAACATTGCATTTGCCTCTGCAAGCAGTCCACGGATTAAAGGTATTTTGTTGTTCGTTGCTTGCTTTAGACCCTGTATATTTGCAAAGAAGAATGTCATCGGACTGGTGGTATTGGTGATACTAGGGGTGACTTTTTTTTCCGGCACTAGTATCTGTATCTGTTGGTTTGGAGTGGAGGCCATCGACTGTGGTTCCACTCCAGGAATGACTGGATTTGGTGTACGATTTCTGCCATTTCCTGCCAGTTTTTTTCCTTCCTGGCATTAAAAAACCTCTCCCTCTTGAGTGGCTGTGGCTACCCAGGTTTTCCCATGGCCTGGATGTTTTTGTCATCCCTTTTTGTCACCTTTAGATGGTGTGCCTGGCCAATTAAAGTAATAGCACAGTCTTTCTTGTACAGAAGAGGGGACACATTTCAGGGTGAAAAAGCTTACAGGAAGTGAGTTTGCATTTTCTGTTGTCATATTGGCACGGCATTTTCTAGGGTGTTAAGAAGTATGCACGTCCAATCTGTTTTTCCAGATTTCCCATACCTACAGATACCAAGTGCATCGTATGTGCCAGGCTTGGTTTCCGTTTGCCTTAGGGGTTTCTGTGACTGTATTCCATCTGTTGGTGCATGTTTGCCTGGCTCTTTCTATCCTCAATAGCACTGAACAAAGGAGCTCGCCAGATGTTTTTGGTAATGCATCCTTCATAATGCTAAGTGGAGTCCTTGTTTGCTATATCCGGTGGTATTACTAGTTTAGTAATATGGTTTCTCTTGTCTTAGACTTACACTTGTTTCTCACTACAACTTCTGTCTCCCTCGAGGTCATTTATATGCCTTCCATTCATGCTCTACATTTACTGACTACCTGGACAGCACCTCCATCCTCACCTTTACTGTCTACCAGGACTTGCATGTACATCTAACCATTACATGTCTATCAGGACAGCACCTCCATCCTCACCATTTACTGTCTCGAGGACAGAACATCCCGCTTCAACCATTACTGTCTCCCAGGTACAACATTATCAGCCCCACATTTATGTCTACCAGGGCAGCACTCAGCCTTACAGTCTTATCTGACTACAATGGCCAGCAAACAAGGCGTACCTACCAGCCCGGACTTTATATTTTTCATCTGTTATAGAATGCTTCCAGGTTTTTTATGAAGGCTGCTTTGGATGTTTCCTCATTTTAATACCAATCCGTGATTTTAGTCCTCAGATTTGCTCTCATTTGGCATACACGCAAAAACACTCCCTGATTTATATATGCTTGTAGTAGTTCTTGGATATCTGCACAGGGGCGTGACACCAATTTCACAATAATGGGCAAATAATCCATGTGGAAAAGCCGTTTGTTTGCTGTACGGCAGGAATCACAGAGACTTCTAATGTGGTTTGAATGATTGATTTACTGTAATTCTGCTAGTATCCTTTTGAATATTCTACTAATACCTCCTTAAAGTGAAGCTTAGCTATTTATATTTCTATTTCTAACTGTACTTTGTATATTAGGACAGCTTACCGGTGTACATTCCTGTTTTATATTTTTTGTTTGTGTTTGATAAGGGCGCTTAAAACCCCCGTTGTTTACTAGTCTGTTTTATTGTCCGACGAAAATCCGGTTGAAAAAATCCGGTAAGGGTTCGGACCTGCCAAGGTTCGGAACTCAAGCCGGACTGATCAGTGGGTTATTTATTTTAAAACATATTGGTCGGTGATTTTGCTTCACATGAAGGAACTACTGTAAATTATTTAACGAGTAATTGTGATTTGATTGATACAAGAACGTTATAACTTGCGTTGTTGAAGAACAGCGTGATGCTGGCAGCTCTACCAAAAAAAATTTGGATTGAACGGTCGAGTCTCAACCCTTGTTTATCGATCACTGTATTTGCTGTTCTAGATTTTTTGTCTCCACACTAAAAAAATGATATCTTTCACTATAGTTGAACTGGTGGAATTATTGGAGGAAAAGGACGGCTTTTTTTGCCAGTAATATTTGCTTTTAGTTGTGATATTGAGACCGATGGTAATACAGGTTATATGAATGTCAGTCTATTAACGTTCTGGTATTTCAAGAAAGAGAAAAGCTAATGATTTGAAGGTCACTCCACTCCACTAAGTACATTATATTACTGAGTTATTTGCTACAACAAACACTGTATTTGCTATTCACTGGTATCACTAGATTATATGTGAGGTTACACTAGCACAGCCCCAGGAAGATTATATGTGAGGTACATAGCAGGCACAGGAAGATTTTGTGAGGTACACTAGCAGGCCAGGAAGGCTTATTTGTGTGCGTACATAGCAGCTGGGAAGACTTTTGTGAGTACACTTAGCAGGCCAGGAAGATTATATGTGAGTGTTACACTTAGCAGGCCAGTGGAAGATTATATGTGAGGTTTACAACTAGCAGGCAGGAAGATTATATGTGAGGTACACTAGCAGGCCAGGAAGTTTATAATGTGAGGTACCTTAGCAGGCCAGGAAGCTTATTGTGAGGTACACTGCAGGGACAGGAAGACTATATGTGTGGTACACTAGCAGGCAGGAAGATTATATGTGAGGTACACTAGCAGGCTGGGGAGTTTATATAGTGAGGGTACACTAGAAGGTCAGGAAGATTATATGTGAGGTACACTGCAGGCAGGAGATTACATTGTGATACGGTACATAAGCAGGCAGGAAAGATTATTTGTGAGGTTACCATATGCAGGCAGGAAGATTATATGCTGAGGTACACTAGCAGGCTAGGAAGATTATATGTGAGGTACACTAGCCTGGCCAGGAAGATTATATGTGAGGTACATAGCAGGCCGGAAGATTGTTATGTGAGGTACATAGCAGGCAGGAAAGATTATATGTTGAGGTTATCACTAGCAGGCCAGGAAAGATTATATTGTGAGGTACACTTGTAGGCGGATGATTTATGTGAGGTACATAGCAGGCCAGGAAGATTATATGTGAGGTACACTAGCAGGCGGGGAAGGGTGAAAAATTATATGTGTGGTACACTAGCAGGTCTTGAAGATTATATGTCTGAGGTTACACTAGCCAGCCAGGGAGATTATATGAGGTACCAATAGCAGGCCAGGAAGAATTATATGTGAGGTACAATGCAGGCCAGGAAGATTATATGTGATGGTACAATAGCAGGCCCAGGAAGATTATATTGTGATGGTACACTAGCAGGCAGGAGATTAGATGGAGGTACATAGCAGGCCTGGAAGAATTATTTGTGAGGTTACAATAGCAGGGCCAGGAAGGATTATATGTGAGGTCCACTAGCGGCCGGGATGTTTATATGTGAGGTTACACTAGCTGGCCAGGATGATTATAGGTGAGGTACACTAGAAGGGCCAGGAAGATTATATTGGAGGTACACTAGCAGGCCAGGAGATTATAATGTGGGTACACTAGCAGGCAAGGAAAGATTATATGTGCAGGTACACTAGCAGCCAGGAAGATTAAGTGAGGTACACTAGCAGGCAGGAAAGATTATATGTGAGGTACATTGAGGCTAGGACAGATTATATTGTGAGTACATGCAGGAAGGAAGATTATATTGTGAGGTTTACACTAGCAGGTCAGGAAGATTATATGTGAAGGTATATAGCAGGCAGGAAGATTATATGTGAGGTACACTAGCAGCGCCAGGAACGATTATTTGTGAGGTACACTTGCAGGCCAGGAAGAGTATATGTGAGATACACTCGCTGGCCAGGAAGATTATAGTGAGGTACACTAGCAGGCCAGGAAGATTATATGTGAGGTATACACTAGCAGGCCAGGAAGATTAATATGTGAGGTACCACAGCAGGCCAGGAAGATTATATGTGAGTACACTAGCAGGCCAGGAAGATTATGATGTCCTTTGTGTAGTGAGGGTAACAAATAGCAGGCCAGGAAGATTATATATGTGAGGTACACTAGCAGGCCGGGAAGATTTTTGGTGAGGTTACACTAGAGGCAGAAGATTATATGTGAGGTACACTAGGCAGGCCAGGAAGATTTATGAGGTTACACTAGCAGAGCCAGGAAGATATATGCGAGGTGACACTAGAGGCAGGACAGATTATATGTGAGGTACACTAGGAGGGCCAGGAAGCATTATATGTGAGGTACACTAGGCAGGCAGGAAGATTATATGTGAGTACACTAGCAGGGCAGGAGATTATATGTGAGGTACACTAGCAGGCCAGGAAGATTTATGTGAGTTACACTAGCAAGGCCAGGAAGAATTATTGTGAGGTACACTAGCAGGCCAAGGAAGATTATATGTGAGGTACATAGCAGGTGGCGAAGAATTATTGTGAGGTACACTAGCAATTCAGGAGAACTTATATGTGAGGTACACTAGCAGGCCAGGAGAAGATTATATGTGAGGTACCACTAAGCAGGCAGGAAGATTATTGTGAGGTACACTAGCAGGCCAGAGGAAGATTATATGTGAGGTTACACTTAGCAGGCAAGGAAGATTATAAGTGAGGTTACACTAAGCAGGCCAGGAAGATTATATGTGAGGTTCACTAGCAGGCCAGGAGATTATAATGTGAGGTACACTAGGCCAGGCCAGGAAGATTATATGTGAGGTACACTAGCAGGCCAGGAAGATATATATGTGAGGTGACACTAGTAGGCAGGGAAGGATTTATGTGAGGTTACAATCAGCAGGCCAGGGAAGGGAAGATTATATGTGAGGTAAACTGGCAGGCCGCGAAGATTATTTGTGAGGTCCACTAGCAGGTCATGAAGATTATTTGTGAGGTACACTAGCAGGCCAGGAGATTATATGAGGTACATAGCAGGCCAGGAAAGATTATATGTGAGGTACACTAGCAGGCCAGGAGATTATATGTGGGTACTATAGAGGCAGGGAAGATTTATGTGAGGTACACTAGATGCCAGGAAGATTATATGTGAGGTACACTAGCAGGCCTGGAAGATTATATTTGAGGTTACAATAGAGGCCAGGAAGATTATATGTGAGGGTATCACTAAGCATGCCGGAAGATTATATGTGAGGTTACAATAGCAGGCTGGATGATTATATGTCGAGGTTACACTAGCAGGGCCAGGAAAGTTTTTATGAGAGTACACAGCAGGCCAGAAGTTTATATGTGGGGTACACTAGCAGGCAGGGAAGATTATATGTGATGTACACTAGCAGGCCAGGAAGAGTATATGTGAGGTACACTTCGCAGGCAGGGAAGATTATATGTGAGGTCCACTAGCCAGGAAGGAAGAATTATATGTGAGGTTTTACACTAGCAGGCTAGGAAGATTTATATGGAGGTACACTAGCAGGTCAGGAAGAATATATGTGAGGTACCACTATGAGGCCAGGAAGATTATATAAAACGTGAGGTTTACACTAGCAGGCCAGGAAGTTTATTTGTGAAGGTACACTTAGCAGGCCAGGGAAGATTATATGTGAGATCACTAGCCAGGTCCAGGAATATTATTATGTGAGGTTACACTAGCAGGGCCAGGAAGAATTATATGTGGGTACACTAGCAGGGCCAGGAAGTTGTATTTGTTGAGGTTACACTAGCAGTCCCAGGAAGATTATATGTGAGGTACACTAGCAGGCCAGGAAGATTATATGTGAGTACAATAAGCAGGCCCAGGAAGATTATATGTGAGGTACACTAGCAGGCGGGAAGAAGATTATATGTGAGTACACTAGCAGGGCCAGTGAGATTATATGGTGAGGTACACTAGCAGGCCAGGGAAGATTATATGAGGTCTACACTAGCAGGCCAGGAAGATTATATGCGGAGGTACACTAGCAGGCAGGTAGATTATATGTGAGTACACTAGCCTGGCCAGGAAGATATATATGTGAGGTACAATAGCAGGGCCAGGAAGATTTATATGTGATGGTTCAGGCTGGCCGGGAAGATTATATGTGAGGTACACTAGGGCCAGGTAGATTATGTGTCGAGGTTACACTAGAGGCAGGAAGATTATATGAGGTTACACTAGCAGGGGCCAGGAAGATATATGTGAGGTACACTAGCAGGCCAGGAAGATTATATGTGAGGTACACTAGCAGGCCAGGAAGATTATATGTAAGGTACACTAGGAGGCCAGGAAGATTATATGTGAGGTACACTAGCAGGCCACGGATAGATTATTGTGAGGTACACTAGCAGCCAGGACAGATTATATGTAAGGTCACTAGGAGGCCAGGAAGATTATATGTGAGGTACACTAGCAGGCCAGGAAGATTATTAAAACAGCTGACCTGTGTGGTAAGTTTCTGGCGACTTCTGGCACCTGCATCTGTAGGCTTATCACTTCAGTTTGAATTACACCTGTTTTAAATGACACTTTATCATTTATTATCTATATACTAGGGTGCCACTGTAGTATACACAATAACACTATGTATACACAATTATCAGGGAGACTTTCTTCCCTCTAAGGAAAGTTATATTATTATTATGTTGCATACGGCACACTAGGCCTATGATTGCCCTCGGGCAGTAAACTCTGCTAGGTAGTGCACACTAATCCTCCTGCTTCCACTAGTGGATTCTCTCCACCTGTAACACCTAACTTGCTGACATGACCAGCGTCCACTAGTGGAGTCTCCCACCTGTAACACCTAACTTGCTGACATGACCAGCGTCCACTAGTGGAGTCTTCCACCTGTAACACCTAACTTGCTAACATGACCAGCGTCCACTAGTGGAGTCTCCCACCTGTAACACCTAATTTGCTAACATGACCAGCGTCCACTAGTGGAGTCTCCCACCTGTAACACCTAACTTGCTGACATGACCAGCGTCCACTAGTGGAGTCTTCCACCTGTAACACCTAACTTGCTGACATGACCAGCGTCCACTAGTGGAGTTTTCCACCTGTAACGCTGCCGACAACGACTTCGCAAAACTTGTCTCCATGATATATATCCTTCTACCGTTCACATGCTTTACTTTCACCAAGATTGATGGAGTGGACTTAGTACCTTCCCAAAACTGAGGGGACCTGATTACCTCAAACTCCTTTCATCTGTTCGAACAAAAACAATTTCAAAGACGTTGCTTTTGTGCTAAACTGAAGCTATTCCAGTCCCTCGATACCAAGGATGAGTTGCATCTGAGTTATATAACCAATCTTCTGCTTGTTCCTCTCCGGTTGAGCCCTTCCCATAAATAATAATATTAAATAATATTAATAATGATAACAATTAATATAATAATAATAAATAATAATAATAATAATAATAAAAATAATAACATAATAATATTAATAAACAATTAGTAATAGTGCTAATAATTAATAATAATGTCTAATAATAATAATAATAATAATATTAATAATTAAAATAATAAAATAATAATAATAATATTAATAATGTTAATAATAATAGTAATAATAATAATAAAAATAATAATAATAATAATAATAATAATAATATAATAATAATAATAATAATAATAACAATAATAACAATCATAATAATAATAATAATAATAATAATAATAATAATAATAATAATAATAATAATAATAATAATAATAATAATAATAATAATAATTAATGAAAACAACAACATAATAATAATAATAATAATAATAATAATAATAATAATAATAATAATAAATAATAATAATAATAATAATAATAATAATAAAAATAATAACAATAATAATATTAATAACAATAGTAATAGTGCTAATAATAATAATAATAAATAATAATAATAATAATAATAATAATAGTAATAATAAAATAATAATAATAATAATAATGATAATAATAATATAATAATAATATAATAATAATAATAATAATATAATAATAATAATATAATAATAATAATAATAATAACAATCATAATAATAATAATAATAATATTAATAATATTAATAATAATAATAATAATAATAATTATTAATAATAAAAATAATACATAATAATATTAATAACAATAGTAATAGTGCTATAATAATAATAATATAATAATTAATAATAATAATAATAATAATAATAATAATAAAAATAATAATAATAATAATAATAATAATGATAATATAATAATATAATAATAATAATAATAATAATAATAATAATAAATAATAATAATAATAATAATAATAATTAATAGTAATAATAATAAAATAATATAATAATAATAATAATAATAATAATAATAATAATAAATATAATAATAATAATGAAAATAATAACAAATTAACAAAAATAACAATAAAAACTATAATAAAGTGAAAATCAGTTGTCATGGCAACAACGTTGTTATGTGAGATGTGTTCAACTGGACTGGAAAGACTGGATAAACTGGTAACACATCTAATGAAGAGAAAATAGGAAACACGAAGATTGATCCACAAGACAAGATCTGATCAAGAGTAACAGAATGCGAGAATAACAATCATGGGGTCGATATTAGAGGCAGATTGTCTTGGAAGTATACAAGTATAGAACACTCTAAGACAGAGTTACAGTTTACTTGGAAGTATACAAGTATAGAACACTCTGAGACAGAGTTACAGTTTACTTGGAAGTATACAAGTATAGAACACTCTGAGACAGAGTTACAGTTTACTTGGAAGTATACAAGTATAGAACACTCTGAGACAGAGTTACAGTTTACTTGGAAGTATACAAGTATAGAACACTCTGAGACAGAGTTACAGTTTACTTGGAAGTATACAAGTATAGAACACTATGAGACAAAGTTACAGTTTACTTGGAAGTATACAAGTATAGAACACTCTAAGACAGAGTTACAGTTTACTGGGAAGTATACAAGTATAGAACACTCTAAGACAGAGTTACAGTTTACTTGGAAGTATACAGTATAGAAACACTCTGAGACAGAGTTACAGTTTACTTGGAAGTATACAAGTATAGAACACTCTGAGACAGAGTTACAGTTTACTTGCAAGTATACAAGTATAGAACACTCTAAGACAGAGTTACAGTTTACTTGGAAGTATACAAGTATAATTTCCTCACTAACAGAACACAGAGAGTAGTCGTCAACAGAGTAAAGTCCGAGGCAGCTACGGTGAAAAGCTCTGTTCCACAAGGCACAGTACTCGCTCCCATCTTGTTCCTCATCCTCATATCCGACATAGACAAGGATGTCAGCCACAGCACCGTGTCTTCCTTTGCAGATGACACCCGAATCTGCATGACAGTGTCTTCCATTGCAGACACTGCAAGGCTCCAGGCGGACATCAACCAAATCTTTCAGTGGGCTGCAGAAAACAATATGAAGTTCAACGATGAGAAATTTCAATTACTCAGATATTATAAACATGAGGAAATTAAATCTTCATGAGAGTACAAAACAAATTCTGGCCACAAAATAGAGCGAAACACCAACGTCAAAGACCTGGTAGTGATCATGTCGGAGGATCTCACCTTCAAGGACCATAACATTGTATCAATCACATCTGCTAGAAAAATGACAGGATGGATAATGAGAACCTTCAAAACTAGGGAGGCCAAGCCCATGATGACACTCTTCAGGTCACTTGTTCTATCTAGGCTGGAATATTGCTGCACACTAACAGCACCTTTCAAGGCAGGTGAAATTGCCGACCTAGAAAATGTACAGAGAACTTTCACGGCGCGCATAACGGAGATAAAACACCTCAATTATTGGGAGCGCTTGAGGTTCCTAAACCTGTATTCCCTGGAACGCAGGAGGGAGAGATACATGATTATATACACCTGGAAAATCCTAGACGGACTAGTACCGAACTTGCACACGAAAATCACTCACTACGAAAGCAAAAGACTTGGCAGACGATGCACCATCCCCCCAATGAAAAGCAGGGGTGTCACTAGCACGTTAAGAGACCATACAATAAGTGTCAGGGGCCCGAGACTGTTCAACTGCCTCCCAGCACACATAAGGGGGATTACCAACAGACCCCTGGCAGTCTTCAAGCTGGCACTGGATAAGTCAGTTCCTGATCAGCCGGGCTGTGGCTCGTACGTTGGTTTGCGTGCAGCCAGCAGCAACAGCCTGGTTGATCAGGCTCTGATCCACCAGGAGGCCTGGTCACAGACCGGGCCGCGAGGGCGTTGCCCCCCGGAACATTCTCCAGGGAAACTCCAGGTAAATAGAACGCTCTAAGACTGAGTTACAGTTTACTTGGAAGTATACAAGTATAGAACACTCTGAGACAGAGTTACAGTTTACTTGGAAGTATACAAGTATAGAACACTCTGAGACAGAGTTACAGTTTACTTGGAAGTATACAAGTATAGAACACTCTGAGACAGAGTTACAGTTTACTTGGAAGTATACAAGTATAGAACACTCTGAGACAGAGTTACAGTTCACTTGGAAGTATACAAGTATAGAACACTCTGAGACAGAGTTACAGTTTACTTGGAAGTATACAAGTATAGAACACTCTGAGACAGAGTTACAGTTTACTTGGAAGTATACAAGTATAGAACACTCTGAGACAGAGTTACAGTTTACTTGGAAGTATACAAGTATAGAACACTCTGAGACAGAGTTACAGTTCACTTGGAAGTATACAAGTATAGAACACTCTGAGACAGAGTTACAGTTCACTTGGAAGTATACAAGTATAGAACACTCTGAGACAGAGTTACAGTTTACTTGGAAGTATACAAGTATAGAACACTCTGAGACAGAGTTACAGTTTACTTGGAAAGTATACAAGTATAGAACACTCTGAGACAGAGTTACAGTTTACTTGGAAGTATACAAGTATAGAACACTCTGAGACAGAGTTACAGTTCACTTGGAAGTATACAAGTATAGAACACTCTGAGACAGAGTTACAGTTCACTTGGAAGTATACAAGTATAGAACACTCTGAGACAGAGTTACAGTTTACTTGGAAGTATAAGTATAGAACACTCTGAGACAGAGTTACAGTTTACTTGGAAGTATACAAGTATAGAACACTCTGAGACAGAGTTACAGTTTACTCTGCTCTTGGTTCCGCTTATGATGACCCTCGTCCATGATCAAATGAATAAAATTACCTTCTCATCTGTCTACTTTCACACTCATGATAAAACTTCATAAGACACAGTGAATGTAGCATACTATCCCAGGGTAACCTGTACCGTCAACAACATACTATCCCAGGGTAACCTGTACCGTCAACATACTATCCCAGGGTAACCTGTACCGTCAACATACTATCCCAGGGTAACCTGTACCGTCAACATACTATCCCAGGGTAACCTGTACCGTCAACATACTATCCCAGGGTAACCTGTACCGTCAACATACTATCCCAGGGTAACCTGTACCGTCAACATACTATCCCAGGGTAACCTGTACCGTCAACATACTATCCAGGGTAACCGTACCGTCAACATACTATCCCAGGGTAACCTGTACCGTCAACATACTATCCCAGGGTAACCTGTACCGTCAACATACTATCCAGGGTAACCTGTACCGTCAACATACTATCCAGGGTAACCTGTACCGTCAACATACTATCCCAGGGTAACCTGTACCGTCAACATACTATCCCAGGGTAACCTGTACCTTCAACAACATACTATCCCAGGGTAACCTGTACCTTCAACAACATACTATCCCAGGGTAACCTGTACCATCAACAACATACTATCCCAGGGTAACCTGTACCATCAACAACATACTTTCCCAGGGTAACCTGTACCGTCAACATACTATCCCAGGGTAACCTGTACCGTCAACATACTATCCCAGGGTAACCTGTACCGTCAACATACTATCCCAGGGTAACCTGTACCGTCAACAATATACTATCCCAGGGTAACCTGTACCGTCAACAATATACTATCCCAGGGTAACCTGTACCATCAACAACATACTATCCCAGGGTAACCTGTACCATCAACAACATACTATCCCAGGGTAACCTGTACCGTCAACAATATACTATCCCAGGGTAACCTGTACCATCAACAACATACTATCCCAGGATAACCTGTACCATCAACAACATACTATCCAGGGTAACCTGTACCGTCAACAACATACTATCCCAGGGTAACTGTACCATCAACAAATACTATCCCAGGATAACCTGTACCATCAACAACATACTATCCCAGGGTAACCTGTACCGTCAACAGCATACTATCCCAGGGTAACCTGTACCATCAACAACAAACTATCCCAGGATAACCTGTACCATCAACAACATACTATCCCAGGGTAACCTGTACCGTCAACAACATACTATCCCAGGGTAACCTGTACTGTCAACAACATACTATCCCAGGGTAACCTGTACCGTCAACAACATACTATCCCAGGATAACCTGTACCATCAACAACATTACTATCCAGGGTAACCTGTACCGTCAACAACATACTATCCCAGGGTAACCTGTACCGTCAACAACATACTATCCCAGGGTAACCTGTACTGTCAACAACATACTATCCCAGGGTAACCTGTACCGTCAACAACATACTATCCCAGGGTAACCTGTACCGTCAAACAACATACTATCCCAGGGTAACCTGTACCGTCAACAACATACTATCCCAGGGTATCCTGTACTGTCAACAACATACTATCCCAGGGTAACCTGTACTGTCAACAACATACTATCCCAGGGTAACCTGTACCGTCAACAACATACTATCCCAGGGTAACCTGTACCGTCAACAACATACTATCCCAGGGTATCCTGTACTGTCAACAACTCACTATCCCAGGGTAACTTGTACCGTCAACAACATACTATCCCAGGGTAACCTGTACCGTCAACAACATACTATCCCAGGGTAACCTGTACCGTCAACAACATACTTATCCCAGGGTAACCTGTACTGTCAACAACATACTATCCCAGGGTAACCTGTACCGTCAACAACATACTATCCCAGGGTAACCTGTACCGTCAACAACATACTATCCCAGGGTAACCTGTACCGTCAACAACATACTATCCCAGGGTATCCTGTACTGTCAACAACATACTATCCCAGGGTAACCTGTACCGTCAACAACATACTATCCCAGGGTAACCTGTACCGTCAACAACATACTATCCCAGGGTAACCTGTACCGTCAACAACGTACTTGACCATATTACATACATTAGCGTTAATGGTTTCTCACTTCGTCACTGTTATCCATATAAAGTAAATAGTTCGGGTACGATGCTTTATATTACCTGTGATGTCGTTGTTGTCTATAAGACAGAGTTCAGATATTTTTTATTTTTTTAGCTATACATATAACGGGAAAAATACTCACAAACGCAAAATAATAAGATCTTTTATTGAGTAAGTTTGTACTCACACAGTGGACTTGTCAAGACACAAACAGATCTAACTGAGATAAAACAATTTGATAAAGTTCACTTTGTGGGCGAAACGTAGTCAACAAGGAATCACGTTATACTGTGCTTGTGTCTGTTTTTCCATCTTGTCGGAACTGTACCAATTATCTCTATGCATATATTTTTTAGATCATCGGCATCGCATATCACTTTTTCTTTGTGTAAAGACTAGGCTGTGTTTGTGTGAAGACTAGGCTGTGTTTGTGTGAAGACTAGGCTGTGTTTGTGTGAAGACTAGGTAGTGTTTGTGTGAAGACTAGGTAGTGTTTGTGTGAAGACTAGGCTGTGTTTGTGTGAAGAATAGGTAGTGTTTGTGTGAAGACTAGGCTGTGTTTGTGTGAAGACTAGGCTGTGTTTGTGTGAAGACTAGGCTGTGTTTGTGTGAAGACTAGGTAGTGTTTGTGTGAAGACTAGCTGTGTTTGTGTGGAAGACTAGGCTGTGTTTGTGTGAAGACTAGGCTGTGTTTGTGTGAAGACTAGGCTGTGTTTGTGTGAAGACTAGGCTGTGTTTGTGTGAAGACTAGGCAGTGTTTGTGTGAAGACTAGGCTGTGTTTGTGTGAAGACTAGGCTGTGTTTGTGTGAAGACTAGGCAGTGTTTGTGTGAAGACTAGGTAGTGTTTGTGTGAAGACTAGGCTGTGTTTGTGTGAAGACTAGGCTGTGTTTGTGTGAAGACTAGGCTGTGTTTGTGTGAAGACTAGGTAGTGTTTGTGTGAAGACTAGGCTGTGTTTGTGTGAAGACTAGGCTGTGTTTGTGTGAAGACTAGGCTGTGTTTGTGTAAAGACTAGGCTGTGTTTGTGTGAAGACTAGGCAGTGTTTGTGTGAAGACTAGGTAGTGTTTGTGTGAAGACTAGGCAGTGTTTGTGTGAAGACTAGGCTGTGTTTGTGTGAAGACTAGGCTGTGTTTGTGTGAAGACTAGGTAGTGTTTGTGTGAAGACTAGGCTGTGTTTGTGTGAAGACTAGGCAGTGTTTGTGTGAAGACTAGGCTGTGTTTGTGTGAAGACTAGGCACACGAAACTTGCACACGAACTTGCACACGAAAATCACTCACTTCGAAAGCAAAAGACTTGGCAGACGATGCACCATCCCCCCAATGAAAAGCAGGGGTGTCACTAGCACGTTAAGAGACCATACAATAAGTGTTAGGGCCCCGAGACTGTTCAACTGCCTCCCAGCACACATAAGGGGGATTACCAACAGACCCCTGGCAGTCTTCAAGCTGGCACTGGACAAGCACCTAAAGTCAGTTCCTGATCAGCCGGGCTGTGGCTCGTACGTTGGTTTGCGTGCAGCCAGCAGCAACAGCCTGGTTGATCAGGCGCTGATCCACCAGGAGGCCTGGTCACAGACCGGGCCGCGGGGGCGTTGACCCCCGAAACTCTCTCCAGGTAAACTCCAGTGTTTGTGTAAAGACTAGGCTGTGTTTGTGAGGTTCATGCTGGTCGAGTTCCACAATTTAAACCTGATTCACGATACTCAGCTTCAAGCAGGAGAACGAACACCCTAATATCTGTTGTACAATAGATCTGAACACAGTAATCGGTATCAACAAGAGACAACAAAAATTGCAAAATACTACTGTTGCAAAATCCTCAATTATCACTCAGTTTAAAATTTTCTCTAGAGCGAAGAGAAAGCAGTTCAGTGGTCTGAAGTTACTTACACTTTGTACTTCTTATTCTTCTTGATTCGCTGGTACTCTCCCGGCCCGGGCCTTTTTCCAAGTGGTGGCCCGGCCTTGGCTCCCTTTCTCGGGAGTATCTCAGACTAATATCTGCCATGGGAGGAGGTACAAGTACCTCCCCATCGTTGGGACCAACTGTCCCCAGTCCTAGCCACATTACCCGCCCTCACGGGGCTTGTATGGAGAAGCTAGACCTCTCTGGTCTACCATCCCCGCCTCAGGGGAGCTAATGGGAATAGCAGTCTTGTGAGCTGCAAGCTTTGGCTCAGGCACCTACCCTGCCCTGGAGGAGCTGGGCATGGTGTCGATCATTTACACTTTATAAATGCATTAATTTTAATGTCCCTACATTTAAATTTAATTTGTATTGTTCTTTTGTATTATGGGAGAGTATTTTATAAAGAGCCATATATTTTATTGTTTCGATTAACATTATTTTGAAAAATTTGAAGTAATTTCGTATTTATTGAACATTTTAAAGTGAAGAAAATTATTTTCATTTATTTTTGTTATCATATTTTTGGTCTGCACTTAAATTGTTTAGTAAATGAAATATCTGGACATATGTTGTAAAGTATATATTATTTACAGGTTGTAAGAAGCTGCCTGGGAACACAGCTGGTAGACTGGTGCTAACATCAACCTGGCTGGTGGCCATCATTCTGGTGGCAACATATACGGGAAACTTGACAGCATTCCTCTCTATTCCTCGCATAGAGAAACTGCCTCAGACGATCAGGGATATGATAGACATGGGATACGACTTATCTATCAGTTATGGATTCTCACAATATGAAAAACTGAGGGTTAAGAATATATATGTTTCTCATTATTATATTTAATTTACTTTTGTAGTATATTCAAAAGCCTAGATCAACAAATTATGTTACGTAATTACAGAAATGTTCCATCTAATACTTTTGATACAGCGTCCTTCATTATTTTACCATTTTGTTAAAGTTGTGAAGGATTTAATCTGTAGTAGAAATATAATATTATGTGTTTTTGTCTCTCAACAACGAGTAGAATAATACCAGGGCTAAATTCTGTGGTAAGGAATCCCTTCTTCCTGGAAACCAAAATGATCTGATCCTATACTACGGCCTATGTGGAGAAACTTCAGCAGTTACCGTAGAGACTAAGGACATTAAACATATGGTAGACTGTTCTGCGAATTCTAAACATTGTAGAAATCTCTGGTCGGTTCATGCATGCAGGAGATGAGATGAAAAGCTGAAAGCCACCTGCCTGAAAGCTGGCTGCCTTGGACCAAAACGTCTAGCGTTAGCTGGGCGCCAAGGTATTGTACAGTGTGGTACGGTGGTAGAGAACTGTTTACCTTGTTGCAGGGTTCGTAGGTTAGAGTCTCCTTTGGCCTCAGATTAGTGATTGTGAATATTTTGTGAAAATGCATTCATTTTATTATCACACCGGCCGATTCCCACCAAGGCAGGGTGGCCCACCAAGGCAGGGTGGTCCACCAAGGCAGGGTGGTCCACCAAGGCAGGGTGGTCCACCAAGGCAGGGTGGTCCACCAAGGCAGGGTGGCCACCAAGGCAGGGTGGCCCGAAAAAGAAAAACTTTCACCATCATTCACTCCATCACTGTCTTGCCAGAAGGGTGCTTTGCACTACAGTTTTGAAACTGCAACATTAACACCCCTCCTTCAGAGTGCAGGCACTGTACTTCCCATCTCCAGGACTCAAGTCCGGCCTGCCGGTTTCCCTGAACCCCTTCATAAATGTTACTTTGCTCACACTCCAACAGCACGTCAAGTATTAAAAACCATTTGTCTCCATTCACTCCTATCAAACACGCTCACGCATGCTGCTAGAAGTCCAAGCCCTCGCACACAAAACTCCTTTACCCCCCCCCCTCCAACCTTTTCCCAGGCCCAC
>NC_069471.1:14800950-14880523 GCF_026875155.1 Cherax quadricarinatus | reverse complement strand
AATGGGGGATACCCCCCCCTTTTGGATATGGAATTTCTAGGTGCAGGCAGGTACTAAAAAACGATTGAATATGCAGAATTTAAAAGGCCCCGGGGTTGCACGTGGTTTTCTGAGGGGAAGTCAAAGGGGCAAACGGCCTAAAGCCTTAGGGAAGTTGAAGATCGATATATGCTGCAACACCAAGTAAGTTATCCTTTATACGTGCATAAGGCGAGTTTTTTTTGCAACATCAATCATTTGTAAAAATCTGTCCTATAAGCCACTTGTGAGGCTGAGGTACCCAACTCAGAGCTCCATGTCAACAGAGTTTGCCCGGGTAGGCGACTCACTTGGAGGCAGTCCACACAAATTTTGACAGTGTATATCAATGGTTTATCCAGTTATTTCTCTGACTGGTTAAGTCGTGACAGTCAGTAGAAGATTTGTTGCCTTACGCGACTTCCACATGTTAGAACTTTTTCCTCGCCTATTCTTCTCATACTCCTTGACAATAAGTCTTGGTGTGGGGGAGTGTGAGGGAAAAGTTCAACAGATAAGAGTAGCGAGTGAGTATATGGTAACTATAGTTTGATTGCCAGCTGCTTGTTAAGGTAGTGTCTTTTCTAGCTCCCGCTATCCCCCCCCCCTTTCTCCTCACCCCGAAAGGTGATGTGTGGGGCTCCGGCCAAACAGTAATCACTCGACTCACAACTGTAAGTAAAAGCCTCTGCTCCTATTCTAGTGAATATTGGTTGAAAGCTTCACTTTTGACCAATAATAAACTTAGTCCTTTCATTTTTTAAGCTCCCATGAGACTTTTAGATAATCACCACCTTTTTTAAATATTTTACACTTATCATGGAGAGTGATTTCTTAAGCAGTGGGTAACCTGTCTCTCTTTCCAGCTTGGAATGACAGATCGGGTCACCTGCAAACCAACGAGAAGTGTTGAAGGAGACGGACTGAAACCAGTCTTGAGACGTCACTTTATGATCTACCTACCTGATTAATTGTACAGGACACTACCCCTCATCTTTGCAGCGGTAAAGAACCTGCGTTCCTGTCATCGGGACTGACTATTTAAGGCTATAGACTCTGTGAAGAACTAGTCATTTGGTTGTCGCTCAATACCTGTGGCCCCTCCCCCTATCATTAACGGCTACAATTTCTACAAGACGGTGTCAACATCAACCAGACACCCCAGTTTACTTGTACATATTTGCGTTGAAATCAAATGGCAATTTTTCATTCTATTTTTCATTTTTCTTTCTAGTAGGATACACCCTCATGTTTCAATGTTTTATCTTTGCATTAATAAATAATGAAGTGTTTATCTTTGTGAATTATTATTTTTTTTTCTATTCATTAATTTTCATGAGGAGGAGCCAGCCTTGGTAATACTGTCGAAGTTTTTACTGGGCTGAGTAAGCCTTCACCAAATGTATTCTCCAGTCTAGTAGGCTCTATTATTTGCTGGTTTAAGTTGAATTTTTGTGCAGAGATTTAAAGCTCGTGTGTGTGTGAGTTCTCGTCTGAGCTGCCTCCTGGTGTTATCAAAAGCAACAACTTATTTGCTATATTCCTCCATTTTAGGTGCTTTAAGTGAAATCCCCCGGAGCAAGATGTTGGGGGCAGGAGCTGGCAAATTTTCCAGACGTGGTCAATTTTTAAGAGCTGTTCCTGAATTGCTGGGGCGCTGCATCTGGAGGCTTGTAGACTAACCCCAGACTAGGTTTTGGTTCTCGATCTTTACTGCCCAAAAATTCCAGTACATCATTTGAGGCATTTAGCAGTTTTTGTGCAAACAAGTACTCTGCAATATACAGGCCAACCCTCCCCCCTTTTTACTGTTCAGTCTGTCGCATCTGTATAGGTTTAACCTGGGATCCATATTTCGTTGTCCAAGTGATCCTTTATGGGGGTCTATGTGAAAGCCGTAAAACATTGCATTTGCCTCTGCAAGAAGTCCATGGATGAAAGTATTTTGTTGTTCGTTGCTGGCTTTAGACTCTGTATATTTGAAAAGAAGAATGTCCTTGGACTGGTGGTATTGGTGGTACTGGGGGACTCTTTTTTTTCCGGCATTAGTATCTGTATCTGTTAGTTTGGAGTGGAGGCCATCGACTGTGTTCCACTCCAGAATGACTGGATTTGGTGTACGATTTCTGCCATTTCCTGCCAGTTTTTTTTCCTTCCTGGCACTGAAAAGCCTCTCCCTCTTCAGTGGCTGTGGCAAACCCAGTTTAAATCCTAGGCAACTCATCAATGCACCTCGATAAACTGGCTAATGCTACCACCCCGCCCCGGAGAATGCACCCTGCATACAGATTCATGTGTTCCATAGAAATTGTTCCATTTCTCTTCTTGAAATTTTTTTAAAATACTAAATATGACTGGAACTCCTTCCTTAGACTTAATTAAATTAAATATTTCCAGTCCTGTACTTATCTAGAAGCTCCTGTTTCCTCTCCTTCAAAACTTTCTTTTCCCACCAGCAATGAAGCGGTAATTGGTTTATTCAAATTACCTGTTGTGATATTATCCAACCTGTTGACTATGCCCAACACCACTTCTGGGAAACTCACTCTCTGTCTCATCTTCCTATCTCTATTACAGAAGGCACATAGATGTATTTTACAGTGAGTCACAGATCTCATGAATTTCCTGCCTTTATTAAAGAGTAGTAGTTGTACCGGGTATCCTCACTGACCATTAAAAGTACGTTTGTCCTAGTAAAAAGAGAATTGATTTCCTACCTTCCAACCTTTCCCACTTTGATATTTTATCCTCTACAGAAAATTTCTATCCACTTGTAACGTCTGCCAGTCTGCTCCTCACTGCTGGAAACCCCTGTTTCCCTCACTAACTCCATCCACCTCACTTTCAGTGTTATACTTATTAAGGAGAATTTTCAGCTTCTTATTTCCCTTCTTGAGAAGTTGAATCCCCTTCTTCAGCACCTTGATGCTCTATAATACTCTAAAAAGCTCTATAAAATTTTCCCAGGAATATTGTAGAGTACAGTTGCGACTCGTCATGACCACTGACCTAACATCTTTCACCTCTACAGTACAATGTTTACATGTATGATATATGACGACTCATCATTATTGTTCCTGCTTTGTCTCTGCTCCCAAACTAATTTCTCTTTCTGTTAGTTTCGGTAATTTAGTTTGTGCGAAAACAGTAATTATTAACCTAGAAATCATATTAAAGAAAATAATTTTTTGCAATAATTTAAAAAATTTAAATTATTTGTTACCTGATTTAGCGTATAAGTCCTGGAGAATTAATATGCTTGGCCAGCTACTGCAAGAAAAATATAATAATATGAGTATGTTATAGACTCGTGTTTTTTTCTCCTAACGTAAATATACAAAAATTAGACTTCTTTTATTAATGGTAATGAATTACTGCTACTACTAATGCTAATACTCTTATTACTACTACCACCACCACGACTACTACTACTAAAAACTATTACTACTACTACTATTAATTATATTATTATTTATTATTTATTATTTATTATTATTTTATTATTATAAATTTTTTTTAATAAAAATTATTTATTATATTATTATTATTTTGACATTATATTATTTTAGTTACACTTCTAGACTCACTTATAACTACTGATGTTATTAAACATTATAATTATAAGTTCCAATTTGTAAATTATTCTTTGACCAAAAGTACCAAGTAAAAAATAAGTTTTTTTTGTCTAGGACACTTTCTGAATAACGAAGTTTTTTTAAAATATGTGGAAAGCAGTGGACATCGATCTGGCAAACGATAAAATAAATTTAATATATAATATATATATAATATATATATAAAATATATATAATAAAATAATATATAAAATATATATATATAACAAGTCGGCCGTCTCCCACCGAGGCAGGGGGACCCAAAAAAGAAAGAAAATCCCCAAAAAGAAAATACTTTCATCATCATTCAACACTTTCACCACACTCACACAATTATCACTGTTTTTGCAGAGGTGCTCAGAATACAACAGTTTTTGAAGCATATACGTAATAAAGATACACAACATATCCCTCCAAACTGCCAATATCCCAAACCCCCCCTTTAAAGTGCAGGCATTGAAATTCCCCTTTCCAGACTCAAGTTCGACTATATAAAATAACCGGGTTTCCCTGAATCCCTTCACTAAATATACCCTGCTCACACTCCAATAGATCGCAGGTCCCAAGTATCATTCGCCTCCATTCACTCCTATTGGGAAAACGCTCACGCACGCCTGCTGGAAGTCCAAGCCCCTCACCCACAAAACCTCCCTTACCCCTTAATTCCAACCTTTTCGAGGACGACCCTTACCCCAAACCCTTCCTTCCCTACAGGTTTTAACGCTCTCCATGTCATTCTACTTTGATCCATTCTCTCTAAATGACCAAACCACCTCAACAACCCCTCTTCGCCTCTGCTAATACTTTTTTTAACTCCACTCCTTCCCAAATTTTCCCACACTCCGATTTTCTCAAAAATTTTTTACACCACAACATTGCCCTTAACAGGACATCTCCACTGCCCCAACCGCCCCTCCTCGCTGCTGTTTTTACCCCCAACTTCACATCCATAAAGAGTTTTTGGTCTACTATACTTTCATACTTTCCCCTTTTTTCCCTCCAAGATAACTTTTTTGCCCCACATATACCTAAACAAACCCTTTTTTCCCTCATAAATTTCTATGTTTAACCCATCCTTCAAAACCATCTGCCGACACGTCAACCCCCCAAGTATCTAAAAACTTTCACTTCTTCCATACTCCCCTCCCCAATTTGAACCCAATTTTTTTTTATCTAAATTTTTGATACCTCACACCTTACCTTTTCTATGATCATTAAACCTTTACACACACTCCCAAACCTCATCCACTAACCTTTGAAATTTTTTCTTTGAACTCCCATAACACAGTACATCAGCAAAAAGCAACTGTGTCTTTCCCCTTTTTGTTTTAAATTTCCCCCAAAATTTAATCCCACCCCTCTCCCGAACCCCCTAGCATTTACTTCTTTTAAACCCATCTAAAATAATTAAACAACCATGGACATTACACACCCTGTCTAAGCCCCTTTTTTCCCGGGGAAGTAATCTCCCTCTCTTCACACACCCTAACCTGAGCCTCACTACCTCAAAAAATTTCTTACAGCATTAGTAACTTCCCACCTACCCATATATTTGCAACATCTGCCACTTTGCTCCCTATCCACTCTACATATGCCTTTTCTAAATCCATAAATCAAAAAACTTCTCTACCTTTTTTTAAATACTGTTTCACATACATGCTTCATTAAAACACTATCTACACATCCCTCCCCCCACTAAACCTCCTTGCTCACCCAGTTCACTTTCTGTCTTCCCCTCAATTTTTTAAATTATAACCCTACCGTGCCTTTTTCCGGAATACCATAAACTTATTCCCAAAAATTTTTTTACAATCTCTTTTGTTCCCCTTCCTTTTATATAAAGGGACTATACAGCTCTCTGCCAATCCCAGTTCCCTTTTCCCCCTTTTTTCATACATTTATAAAAACAAAAAATACCAACCACCCCAAACCCTTTAATCTTCCCCACTTTTAACTTTCTGTCATGACCCCACAGTTCCAGCGAGGGGTCATGAAAAAATGAAATGCCTCACGACCTCCCCCACACTCACATCCGTTCTTCTTCACTCCTAAAAGAGGGTATCCTCCCTGGCCAGTCATGAAATTTACCGCTTCCCTTTTTTTCGTCACATTTAAAAGTTCCTCAAAATATTCTCCCCTCTACCCAAAACCTCCTCCCCCCCATCTGCTAACTCCCCTACTCTTTTTTTTTAACTGAAAATCCATTCTTCTCTGGGCTTTCTTAACTTTTTTAAACCCAATCCAAAAAATTTTCTTATTTTCTTAAAAATTTTTCTTGACATCCCTCCCCATCATCACCCGCTCTCCTTTTGCATCCTCACCACCTCTTCCCCTTTCTTTTAACTCCCATATCTCTACTCTTCTTATAACCTTCTGCTTTGAAAAACCTCTCATAAGCAACCCTTTTTCTCTTTTATCCACCCTTTACTTCATCTTTCCCCCAATCACTCCTCTTTCCTCCTCCCCCCCCCTCCTATAACCACAAAATTTTGCCCCACATTCTAATACTGCATTTTTAAAAAATTCCAACCCTCTTTAAACCCCCCCCCACACCCTTTTTTTACTAGCTCACCTTTCTGTCAATAGTCGCTTATATCTCACCCAACTTCCCCCCTCCCCTTTTTCATACACTTTCACCTTCCTCTTTCTTCTTTTTGCCACCTTCCTCTTTCCCCCTCTACCCTTTCCTAACTATGCACAACTAAATAATGTCCAATTGTCATTGCCCCCATAAACATGTACATCCCGGAGCCACCCCCAACCTTTTATCCACCAATACAAATCAAAAAAACTACTTTCATTATGTTCTTATCATACCCCCATACTTTTTTTTCCTCTTTTTTCATAAAAAAATATATTATTTATTACCAAACCTCTTTCTACACAAGCCAATTAAAAGGGTCCCCCCCCTTTTCCCTTTTTCCCCTGGCACCCCAAATTTACCTACTACTCCCCCACAACATTTTTGCTCACTTTTGCATTGAAATCCCCAAAACCACCATTACCCAACTTGATTCAAACTCCCCACGCATTCACCAAAAATTTCCCAGAATCTTCTCTCCCTCTACATTCTCATTTCTCCAGGGGCAAACGCTTACTAAAAACCCACTTTTCCACCAACCTTTATTTACTCCACATAATCCTTGAAATTTAAAACATTTTTAATCCCTCTTTTTTCCCGCCATATCTTATCCTTCAACATTATTTCTACTCCTTCTTTAGTTCAACTCTGTTTGAAATCCTAAACCCAATTCCCATTTATTCCCCTCCAATGAAAAATTCCCCCCCCCCTTCAGCTTTGTTTCCCCTTAAACCAGGGCATCCAGTTTCTTCTCATTCAAACACCACAATCACTCTTTCTTTTCATCTCACAACACCACACACATTCAACTCCCCCTTTGACAATTTTCTTCTTATTCTTTTAGTAATTATTACAGGAAAGGGTTACTAGCCCCTTTTTCCCGCATTTTTGTTGATTTTACAACCGCATGGTTCGGAAAGGGAAAAATTTTTATTTCCCCCTTCCCCCTGGGTATAAAAGGAAAAGTAAAAACAAGAACTATTTAAAATAAAAAACAAAGAAAAATCAGATGATGTGTATAAATAACATGTACTGATGTGTAGTTGACCTAAGTGTAGTAAATACAAGACTTTCCGTAATCTTGCATATTTTTGAGACAGACAAAAACCCACAAACCAACCATCATGTAAAACAATTCAGGCTTTTTATTTCCACCTCACTTGGCAGGGCGGTAGTACCTTCCCGGGGTTTGCTGTCTACCAAACCACTTTTATATATATATATATATAATATATATATATATAAAAATATAATTATAAAAAATATATATATATATATATTAAATAATAATATAATATATATACATAAAAATATAATATATATATATAAAAAATAATATAATATATATAAATATATATATATATAATATATATATATATATATTATAATAATATTCGTGCCGAAAAGGAGAACTTGCAACTTTGGGTTTAAAAAGTAACGCTCTCTTGCCCTATAGGACAATGAAAATTTTGTATGCAATAATTTTTGCCCAAAAACATTTTAAAAACCCAACAAAAAAAATATATTCACTGTTTTAGTATTTAATACGTAAACAAATCTAAAATACATTTTTTTGGGGTTTTGGGTAAAATAAATTTCGCTTGTTATAATAAGGTTAGGTAAGTTTTCTAAGTTCCTTTTGGTGCAAAATTATAAATTTTTACATTAACATTAATGAAAAAAATGTATCTTTAAACGTATAAGAGAAAATTTTAGAAAGGATTTAAATTTTAAATGAGTTCTTTCTAATTGACCAGTTTTACATTTTCCCGGCACGACATATATATATATATATATATATATATATATAAAATATATATATATATATATATAATATATATTATATATATATATATATATAAATATATATATATATATATATATATATATAATATATATAATATATATATATATATATATATAATATATATTTATATATAGGGAATCGGCCAGTGTGATTATTATTATTATTATCACACTGGCCGATTCCCACCAAGGCAGGGTGGCCCGAAAAAGAAAAACTTTCACCATCATTCACTCCATCACTGTCTTGCCAGAAGGGTGCTTTACACTACAGTTTTTTAAACTGCAACATTAACACCCCTCCTTCAGAGTGCAGGCACTGTACTTCCCATCTCCAGGACTCAAGTCCGGCCTGCCGGTTTCCCTGAATCCCTTCATAAATGTTACTTTGCTCACACTCCAACAGCACGTCAAGTATTAAAAACCATTTGTCTCCATTCACTCCTATCAAACACGCTCACGCATGCCTGCTGGAAGTCCAAGCCCCTCGCACACAAAACCTCCTTTACCCCCTCTCTCCAACCTTTCCTAGGCCGACCCCTACCCCGCCTTCCTTCCACTACAGACTGATACACTCTTGAAGTCATTCTGTTTTGCTCCATTCTCTCTACATGTCCGAACCACCTCAACAACCCTTCCTCAGCCCTCTGGACAACAGTTTTGGTAATCCCGCACTTCCTCCTAACTTCCAAACTACGAATTCTCTGCATTATATTCACACCACACATTGCCCTCAGACATGATATCTCCACTGCCTCCAGCCTCTCCCTCGCTGCCAACTTTCCAATCACCCATGCTTCACACCCATATAAGAGCATTGGTAAAACTATACCTCAACATTCCCCACTTTGCCTCCAAGGAAAAAAGTTCTTTGTCTCCACAGACTCCTAAGTGCACCACTCACCCTTTTCCCCTCATCAATTCTATGATTCACCAAATCTTTCATAGACCCATCCGCTGACATGTCCACTCCCAAATATCTGAATACATTTCACCTTCTCCATACTCTCTCCCTCCAATCTGATATCCAATCTTTCATCACCTAATCTTTTTGTTAACCTCATAACCTTACTCTTTCCTGCATTCACTTTAAATTTTTTCTTCTTTTGCACACCCTACCAAATTCATCCACCAATCTCTGCAACTTCTCTCAGAATCTCCCAAGAGCACAGTGTCATCAGCAAAGAGCAACTGTGACAACTCCCACTTTATGTGTGATTCTTTATCTTTAACTCCACGCCTCTTGCCAAGACCCTCGCATTTACTTCTCTTACAACCCCATCTATAAATATATTAAACAACCAAGGTGACATCACACATCCTTGTCTAAGGCCTACTTTACTGGGAAATAATTTCCCTCTTTCCTACAACACAAAACTTGAGCTCACTATCCTCGTAAAAACTCTTCACTGCTTTCAGTAACCTACCTACTACACCATACACCTGCAACATCTGCCACATTGCCCCCCTATCCACCCTGTCATACGCCTTTTCCAAATCCATAAATGCCACAAAGACCTCTTTAGCCTTATCTAAATTCTTTTTCACTATATGTTTCACTGAAAACACCTGGTCCACACACACCCCTACCTTTCCTAAAGCCTCCTTGTTCATCTGGTATCCTATTCTCCGTCTTACTCTTAATTCTTTCAATAATAACTCTACCATACACCTTACCAGGTATACTCAACAGACTTATCCCCCTAAAAATTTTTTGCACTCTCTTTTGTCCCCTTTGCCTTTATAAAAAGGGGAACTATGCATGCTCTCTGCCAATCCCTAGGTACCTTACCCTCTTCCATACATTTATTAAATAATTGCACCAACCACTCCAAAACTATATCCCCACCTGCTTTTTTACATTTCTATCTTTACCCATTAATCCCGGCTGCCTTTCCCCCCTTTCATTTACCTACTGCCACGAACTTCCCCCACACTCACAACTGGCTCTTCCTCACTCCTACAAGATGTTATTCCTCCTTGCCCTATACCCCGAAATCACAGCTTCCCTATCTTCATCAACATTTAACAATTCCTCAAAATATTCCCTCCATCTTCCCAATACC
Source organism: Cherax quadricarinatus (assembly GCF_026875155.1). Classification (NCBI taxonomy): domain Eukaryota; kingdom Metazoa; phylum Arthropoda; class Malacostraca; order Decapoda; family Parastacidae; genus Cherax; species Cherax quadricarinatus. Next base: position 14,870,441 of record NC_069471.1, on the reverse strand, counting down.
TCTAAATCTCCCCTTTAATAACTCTCCTCTCCATTTTTAACTGACAAATCCATTTGTTTTATAGCTTCCTTAAATTGTAATCTCCCCTCCAAAACTTTTCTTATTTTCAACAAAATTTGTTGATAACATCCACCCACTCTCTCATTTGCTCTCTTTTTTCATTGCTTCACCACTGTCTTAACCTCTCTCTTATCTAACCTTCTCATATGCAACTTTTCTCCCTTACTACTCTCTTTACATCAACATTCCACCAATCGCTCCTCTTCCCTCCTGCAGCCACTTTCCTGTAACCACAAACTTCTGCTGAACACTCTAACACTAAAATTTTTAAACCTACCCCATACCTCTTCGCCCCATTGCCTATGCTCTCATTAGCCCATCTATCTTCCAATAGCTGTTTATATCTTACCCTAACTGCCTCCTCTTTTTTGTTTATAAACCTTCACCTCTCTCTTCCCTGATGCTTCTATTTTCCTTGTATCCCATCTACCTTTTACTCTCAGTATAGCTACAATTAGAAAGGATCTGATATATCTGTGGGCCCCCCTATAAACATGTACATCGTGAAGTCTACTCAACAGTCTTTTATCTACCAATACATAATCCAACAAACTACTGTCATTTTGGGCCCCACATCATATCTTTTATAAATTATTTATCCTCTTTTTCTTAAAATAGTATTACCTATAACTAAACCCCTTTCTATACAAAGTTCAATCAAAGGGCTCCCATTATCATTTACACCTGGCACCCCAAACTTACCTACCACACCCTCTCTAAAAGTTTCTCCTGCCCTTTAGCTTTCAGGTTCCCTACCACAAATTTCTCTCTCATATATATATATTATATATATAAATATATATATATATATATATAATATATATATATATATATATATATATATATAATATATATATATATATATATATATATATAATATATATATATTTATATAATATAAAAATATATATATATATATATATATAATATATATATATATATATATTATATATATATAAAATAATATATATATATATAATATATATAAAAATAAATAAATGCAACAAGATCACAGTAAACAGGGGATATCAGAAATGCAAAATAACCACTGTGAAAGGATAGTGAAATTCCAGCGCTTTCGTGACTCCTCGGATTATCAAGGAACTATAAAGACAAAACATCAAAGGAAGGCATATGAAGGGTCTAGACTACACCTCACCATCACATTCCACAACAAAGCAACACCTGACGCGCGACAACACCCGACTCAGTCACAAATGCTTCTGACAAAAATAATTTTTGGCGAACATTACCCTGTAAACATTTTTCAGAACTAAGAACATTTGTCCAGAGTTACGTCCGTCGTTATGGAAACACGTAAAGATACGACCAAACACGTAAAGATACGACCAAACACTTTCATCCAAGAAATTGATTAACAACTAACTGAGGTCGTGACTGACTGATTCACATTTGAAGAATTATCTGCTGCTCTCAGTAACTAATTTAACTACAAATATTACAAGCTAAGAGAAATTAAACCCAACTTATAAGTCTTAATAAAGTAATGCTTATATATTGTCTTTTTATTAAATAATTTTATGTTAAAATGGTAAATATGTCCATATTTACATATTTTTTAAAGCACTGACCATACGACAGGTGGGGTTAGAACCCCACCCGTGGAGTGGGGTTCTAACCCCACAAAACTACAGACCGACTAACGAGTCCAGTGGCTAACGCGTCCAGACCGACTCGTTATCCACTGGATGAATATTATTGTGGCTAGCTGACCCAGTGGCTAGCTGACCCAGTGGCTAGCTGACCCAGTGGCTAGCTGACCCAGAGGCTAGCTGACCCAGTGGCTAGCTGACCCAGTGGCTAGCTGACCCAGTGGCTAGCTGACCCAGTGGCTAGCTGTCCCAGTGGCTAGCTGTCCTAGTGGCTAGCTGACCCAGTGGCTAGCTGACCCAGTGGCTAGCTGACCCAGTGGCTAGCTGTCCCAGTGGCTAGCTGTCCTAGTGGCTAGCTGACCCAGTGGCTAGCTGACCCAGTGGCTAGCTGACCCAGTGGCTAGCTGACCCAGTGGCTAGTGCGTCGGTGTGGAGTTTTGAGATTATCTGGCCACGGGTTCTAACCCCACCCGTGGTATGATTTATTTGCAATCATGTCATTATGCGTCGTAAGGCGCATCTGAACTAGAGCGTGAGAAAAATGGTTCATTAAATGAAAAAATGTTGGCCGTCGTGCGCTATGTGAAGACCAGCTGCAGCAGGTGAGTTATATGGACTTACCTATGAGAGAGATGCGCTGTGTTAGGGCCATTTGTATGAATCTGTCTTCAGGTTCGTTATATATGTCATGACGAAACACTGCTCGGTGGAACAGGTATTGTTGATCCTTGCTGGGAGACGTCTGCAAGCACAACACAATGTGATAACCATTTACACCTGTAATATTCACCAGATTAAATTTATGCTTAAATTAAGACATCAAAGTTACTTTCTTGAGCGGAATATAAACTGATAATGAGAGTTATTTGTATTAAAATATATATATAAATATATTATATATATATATATATATATATATATATATATATATATATAATATATATATATATATATATATATACATATATAAATATATATATATATATATATATATATATATATATATATATATATATATATATATATATATATATATAGTATATATAAAACACTGATCTCTGGCTGAAGGAGACTCGAACCTACGAACCTTGGAAAAAGTACGCAGTGCTTTACCAATCTCACCACACTGGACCAATACCTTGGAGTCCAGCTTGCGCTACACTTTGATCCAAGGCAGCCAGCTTTCAGGGAGAAGGCTTTACAGCTTTTCATCTCATCCCAGCTGGCAGCCTTGGATCAAAGTCTAGCATAAGCTGGACTCCAAGGCATTGGTCCAGTTTGGATAGATTGGTAAAGCAAAGCGTACCTTGTTCCAAGGTTCGTAGGTTCGAGTCTCAGCCAGAGATCAGTGTTTGTGTATATTTCGCCTGCTCTTGCGAATTCCTTATATATATATATATATATATATATATATATATATATATATATATATATATATATATATTATATATATATATATATATATATATATATATATATGTCGTGCCGAATAGGCAGAACTTGATATTTATATATATATATATATATATATATATATATATATATATATATATATATATTATATATATATATATATATTATATATATATATATATATATATAAATATATATATATATTCGTGCCGAATAGGCAGAACTTGATATTTTGACTTAAATAGCAACGCTCATCTTGCCATATAGGACAAGTAAAAATTTGTGTATGCAATAATTTCGCAGAAATCGTTCTGAACCTAACGAAAAAAATATATTTCATTGTGTTTGTTTAGTATTAAATTACTGTAAAAGTATTTAAAATATATTTAGCTGGGTTAGGCTAAAATAAATTGCACTTGTTATAATAAGGTTAGGTAAGTTTTCTAAGATTCTTTTGGTGAAAAATTAAAATTTTTTACATTAGCATTAATGAAAAAAATATATCTTTAAACGTATTAGAGAAAATTTTAGAAAGGACTTAATTTTAAATGAGTTCTTGCTAATTGACCAGTTTTACATATTCCGCACGACATATATATATATATATATATATATATATATATATAATATATTATATATATATATATATATATATATATATATATATATATATATATATATATATATATATATATATATATATATATATATATATTACGTTTTAAAATGAAAAGACTGCAAAACTAAATACGTAATCTAATGGTGAGAAGGTCAAATATATCCAATGTCAAAATATTTACTTTACTTAAGTGAGTGTTGGATTACGATGATAGACGTGGGAGAGACTTGTTGGAGTCGTGGTAGTGTGGGAGGAGAGTAGACATGTATGTGTATATGTAGAGTGTAGACATGTATGTGTATATGAGGAGAGTAGACATGTATGTGTATATGAGGAGAGTAGACATGTAAGTGTATATGAGGAGTGTAGACATGTATGTGTATATGTGTAGTGTAGACATGTATGTGTATATGAGGAGAGTAGACATGTATGTGTATATGTGTAGTGTAGACATGTATGTGTATATGAGGAGAGTAGACATGTATGTGTATATGAGGAGAGTAGACATGTAAGTGTATATGAGGAGTGTAGACATGTATGTGTATATGTGTAGTGTAAATGTATGTGTATATGAGGAGTGTAGACATGTATGTGTATATGAGGAGAGTAGACATGTATGTGTATATGAGGAGAGTAGACATGTAAGTGTATATGAGGAGTGTAGACATGTATGTGTATATGTGTAGTGTAGACATGTATGTGTAATGAGAGAGTAGACATGTATGTGTATATGAGGAGTGTAGACATGTATGTGTATATGAGGAGTGTAGACATGTATGTGTATATGTGTAGTGTAGACATGTATGTGTATATGAGGAGAGTAGACATGTATGTGTATATGAGGAGTGTAGACATGTATGTGTATATGAGGAGCGTAGACATGTATGTGTATATGTGTAGTGTAGACATGTATGTGTATATGAGGAGAGTAGACATGTATGTGTATATGAGGATGTAACATGTATGTGTATATGAGGAGTGTAGACATGTATGTGTATTGTGTAGTGTAGACATGTATGTGTATATGAGGAGAGTAGACATGTATGTGTATATGAGGAGTGTAGACATGTATGTGTATATGAGGAGCGTAGACATGTATGTGTATATGTGTAGTGTAGACATGTATGTGTATATGAGGAGAGTAGACATGTATGTGTATATGAGGAGTGTAGACATGTATGTGTATATGTGGAGTGTAGACATGTATGTGTATATGAGGAGAGTAGACATGTATGTGTATATGAGGAGTGTAGACATGTATGTGTATATGTGGAGTGTAGACATGTATGTGTATATGAGGAGTGTAGACATGTATGTGTATATGTGTAGTGTAGACATGTATGTGTATATGAGGAGAGTAGACATGTATGTGTATATGAGGAGTGTAGACATGTATGTGTATATGTGGAGTGTAGACATGTATGTGTATATGTGTAGTGTAGACATGTATGTGTATATGTGTAGTGTAGACATGTATGTGTATATGAGGAGTGTAGACATGTATGTGTATATGTGTAGTGTAGACATGTATGTGTATATGAGGAGAGTAGACATGTATGTGTATATGAGGAGTTAGACATATATGTGTATATGAGGAGTGTGTAGACATGTATGTGTATATGTGGAGTGTAGACATGTATGTGTATATGAGGAGTGTAGACATGTATGTGTATATGAGGAGTGTAGACATGTATGTGTATATGTGGAGTGTAGACATGTATGTGTACATGAGGAGTGTAGACATGTATGTGTATATGTGGAGTGTGGACATGTATGTGTATATGAGGAGTGTAGACATGTATGTGTATATGTGGAGTGTAGACATGTATGTGTACATGAGGAGTGTAGACATGTATGTGTATATGTGGAGTGTGGACATGTATGTGTATATGTGGAGTGTAGACATGTATGTGTACATGAGGAGTGTAGACATGTATGTGTATATGTGGAGTGTGGACATGTATGTGTATATGTGGAGTGTAGACATGTATGTGTACATGAGGAGATGTAGACATGTATGTGTATATAAGGAGTGTAGACATGTATGTGTATATGAGGAGAGTAGACATTTATGTGTATATGAGGAGTGTAGACATGTATGTGTATATGAGGAGTGTAGACATGTATGTGTATATGAGGAGAGTAGACATGTATGTGTATATGAGGAGTGTAGACATGTATGTGTATATGAGGAGTGTAGACAAGTATGTGTATATGAGGAGTGTAGACATGTATGTGTATATGAGGAGTGTAGACATGTATGTGTATATGAGGAGTGTAGACAAGTATGTGTATATGAGGAGAGTAGACATGTATGTGTATATGAGGAGTGTAGACATGTATGTGTATATGAAGAGAGTAGACATGTATGTGTATATGAGGAGAGTAGACATGTATGTGTATATGAGGAGTAGACATGTATGTGTATATGAGGAGAGTAGACATGTATGTGTATGTGAGGAGTGTAGACATGTATGTGTATATGAGGAGTGTAGACATGTATGTGTATATGAGGAGTGTAGACATGTATGTGTATATGAGGAGAGTAGACATGTATGTGTATATGAGGAGAGTAGACATGTATGTGTATATGAGGAGAGTAGACATGTATGTGTATATGAGGAGAGTAGACATGTATGTGTATATGTGGAGTGTAGACATGTATGTGTATATGAGGAGTGTAGACATGTATGTGTATATGAGGAGAGTAGACATGTATGTGTATATGAGGAGAGTAGACATGTATGTGTATATGAGGAGAGTAGGTACGTGAGGTGAGTGTAGCGGTGTATCGTAGATGTGTAGCAGGTGCATAATGGTGTGTTGCAGGAGTAACTTGTAAGTGTTGGCTGTAGATGTGTGTTATAAGTACATGTTGTAGAGGTGTGTTATACGTACATGTTGTAGAGGTGTGTTATAAGTTTATGTTGTAGAGGTGTGTTATAAGTTTATGTTGTAGAGGTGTGTTATAAGTTTATGTTGTAGAGGTGTGTTATATCTATATGTTGTAGAGGTGTGTTTATAAGTTTATGTTGTAGAGGTGTGTTATATCTATATGTTGTAGAGGTGTGTTATAATTTATGTTGTAGAGGTGTGTTATATCTATATGTTGTAGAGGTGTGTTATAAGTTTATGTTGTAGAGGTGTGTTATATCTATATGTTGTAGAGGTGTGTTATAAGTTTATGTTGTAGAGGTGTGTTATAATCTATATGTTGTAGAGGTGTGTTATAAGTTTATGTTGTAGAGGTGTGTTATATCTATATGTTGTAGAGGTGTGTTATAAGTATATGTTGTAGAGGTGTGTTATATCTATATGTTGTAGAGGTGTGTTATAAGTTTATGTTGTAGAGGTGTGTTATAAGTTTATGTTGTAAGGTGTGTTATAAAGTTTATGTTTGTAGAGGTGTGTTATAAGTTTATGTTGTAGAGGTGTGTTATAAGTATATGTTGTAGAGGTGTGTTATATCTATATGTTGTAGAGGTGTGTTATAAGTTTATGTGTAGAGGTGTGTTATAAGTTGATGTTGTAGAGGTGTGTTATAAGTTTATGTTGTAGAGGTGTGTTATAAGTTTATGTTGTAGAGGTGTGTTATAAGTTTATGTTGTAGAGGTGTGTTATAAGTATATGTTGTAGAGTGTGTTATAAGTTTATGTTGTAGAGGTGTGTTATAAGTTTATGTTGTAGAGGTGTGTTATAAGTTTATGTTGTAGAGGTGTGTTATAAGTTTATGTTGTAGAGGTGTGTTATAAGTTTATGTTGTAGAGGTGTGTTATAAGTTTATGTTGTAGAGGTGTGTTATACTATATGTTTATAGAGGTGTGTTATAAGTTTATGTTGTAGAGGTGTGTTATAACTATATTTTTATAGAGGTGTGTTATAAGTATATGTTGTAGAGGTGTGTTATAACTATATGTTATAGAGGTGTGTTATAAGTTTATGTTGTAGAGGTGTGTTATAACTATATGTTATAGAGGTGTGTTATAAGTTTATGTTGTAGAGGTGTGTTATAACTATATGTTATAGAGGTGTGTTATAAGTTTATGTGTAGAGGTGTGTTATAACTATATGTTTATAGAGGTGTGTTATAAGTTTATGTTGTAGAGGTGTGTTATAAGTTTATGTTGTAGAGGTGTGTTATAACTATATGTTATAGAGGTGTGTTATAAGTTTATGTTGTAGAGGTGTGTTATAACTATATGTTATGGAGATGTGTTATAATCAAACAAATACTTTTTTTTTAGGAGTTGCATCCTACCTAATTGTTCTTTCATTTTCTATAGATATTTGAATGATATTTGCTACTGAGACACCGCGAGCCATGACTATATACGATGCAAGGTCAGCATAACATGCGTCATAAAGCTGAGACACCGCGAGCCATGACTATATACGATGCAAGGTCAGCATAACATGCGTCATAAAGCTGAGACACCGCGAGCCATGACTATATACGATGCAAGGTCAGCATAACATGCGTCATAAAGCTGAGAACACCGCGAGCCATGACTATATACGATGCAAGGTCAGCATAACATGCGTCATAAAGCTGAGACACCGCGAGCCATGACTATATACGATGCAAGTCAGCATAACATGCGTCATAAAGCTGAGACACCGCGAGCCATGACTATATACGATGCAAGGTCAGCATAACATGCGTCATAAAGCTGAGACACGCGAGCCATGACTATATACGATGCAAGGTCAGCATAACATGCGTCATAAAGCTGAGACACCGCGAGCCATGACTATATACGATGCAAGGTCAGCATAACATGCGTCATAAAGCTGAGACACCGCGAGCCATGACTATATACGATGCAAGGTCAGCATAACATGCGTCATAAAGCTGAGACACCGCGAGCCATGACTATATACGATGCAAGGTCAGCATAACATGCGTCATAAAGCTGAGACACCGCGAGCCATGACTATATACGAAGCAAGGTCAGCATAACATTCGTCATTAAGCTGAGCCACCGCGAGCCATGACTATATACGATGCAAGGTCAGCATAACATGCGTCATAAAGCTGAGACACCGCGAGCCATGACTATATACGATGCAAGGTCAGCATAACATGCGTCATAAAGCTGAGACACCGCGAGCCATGACTATATACGATGCAAGGTCAGCATAACATGCGTCATAAAGCTGAGACACCGCGAGCCATGACTATATACGAAGCAAGGTCAGCATAACATTCGTCATTAAGCTGAGCCACCGCGAGCCATGACTATATACGATGCAAGGTCAGCATAACATGCGTCATAAAGCTGAGACACCGCGAGCCATGACTATATACGATGCAAGGTCAGCATAACATGCGTCATAAAGCTGAGACACCGCGAGCCATGACTATATACGATGCAATGTCAGCATAACATGCGTCATAAATACACAATGCTTTTTGCATATTAAATCTTCTAATTAAGAGTTTTTAATTTACCTAAATGAAGTTATTCTTCTAATCGTTTCAGCAGAGAACTCTTGAAGACGTCCACTAACGTAAGTAAGGTGTTCTTAACTCAAGGCAATGGATATTTCTACCTTGGATTGGACCTTAATTCCTCACAATCTTTACGACGAAAATCTGAATGAGTTCTGTGTTACAAAAAACGCGATTCTAAAAGCTTAGAGATCTCCAGTGAATACTAGAAAGTACTGCCCTTCTAGCATCCAGCCTGTTACTGGGTTTTCGTAACAAGTAGTCAGTATCCTGGTCCAATTATCCATTAGAATTCACTATGAATTATTAGTGCTTTAGGATTACAACTGGTAGGTTACTAACTAGAGAAAATAAAATTTAATAAATTTATTAAGTATTTTCTAGAGGTATATTATTAAATTGAATTAATCAATTCAAACAAATTAATAATAATCAAAATAATAATAATCACTTCTCTCGTTTACAGTATTATTGTGCTGAAAGCACATATCTCATTTAAATTAACATTTAATAAGATATCACAAATATGTACAAGTAAGTTTGTGTGTATGTGTGTAAGTTCTCTAAGTAGTTCGCTATGTCTCACGACTCGACTAGACTTAAACAAGTGACTGACAAAGTCCTCAAATAAACTAACTTCTTGAGCAACTGGCAATCAGAACAGTCTTCTTGAACAACAAAAAGAATGCTAAGCCCAATAGCAATATAACAAGCAACTGCGACACAGAATCAGGAACAAGGAGATAATGTAATGATGCTAAGTAGGGACCATCTGCAGATCCTCCACAAAAGTCACAAAACTCCCATACTACTGAATCTAAGTTCAGCATAAGAAATTCCCCGACTGTGATAATACACAGATACCAGTACAAGTTAGGTCAGAAGCTTCAGCTCAGGACCTGAGTTGTTTAGAGTGTCTATGTGACACACAACCTCAGTACAACGTCGAAAATCACTAAGTCTATACAATGTTCTGTGAACAGTCTCCAGAACTAACAATAATGAAACAAGAGACGATCTTCCAACAAGGTCCTATAAGGGAGATTTAGGCACTTTGTCTGGAATACGTCCAACCACCCAGCGAGTCTAGACCAGACTGAATACTTCAGGCGAGGTGAGGACACCCCCCCTCGATCACGTGATAGCTCCATGTACAGCTGCTGCTCAGTAACAGAAGCCGGCAGTCTAACGAGCCACAAGCGATAATTACAGTAGTTAGACATTCAAGACTGGAACTGAACACATATGTTACATCCTACCTCACAAAAGGAAGCTAAGTCAAATAACAATATACAGCAATACATTTACGATTTAGCTATTATCGCAAATACAAGCAATATAAAATTATATGAAAAGATAATAATTATATATATACATATTAATCATTGCAACCCATTCAGGGGTTGCAACATTCTGTGGGAGGGAAAATAACCAAGAATATACCAATAAAGTCAGTGGACCCTCAGAGAGTGTCTGCTTTATTTCCATTGGTACTTTTATTGCTCTTCCTCTGGACACGACCCATGACAGTCACTTAACACTCACCTACAACACTTTATCCAGTGTTAACACGACCCATGACAGTCACTCAACACTCACCTACAACACTTTATCCAGAGTGTTAACACGACCCATGACAGTCACTTACACTCACCTACAACACTTTATCCAGAGTGTTAACACGACCCATGACAGTCACTTAACACTCACCTACAACACTTTATCCAGAGTGTTAACACGACCCATGACAGTCACTCAACACTCACCTACAACACTTTATCCAGAGTGTTAACACGACCCATGACAGCCACTCAACACTCACCTACAACACATTTATCCAGAGTGTTAACACGACCCATGACAGTCACTCAACACTCCCTACAACACTTTATCCAGAGTGTTAACACGACCCATGACAGTCACTCAACACTCACCTACAACACTTTATCCAGAGTGTTAACACGACCCATGACAGTCACTCAACACTCACCTACAACACTTTATCCAGAGTGTTAACACGACCCATGACAGTCACTCAACACTCACCTACAACACATTATCCAGAGTGTTAACACGACTCATGACAGTCACTTAACACTCACCTACAACACTTTATCCAGAGTGTTAACACGACCCATGACAGTCACTCAACACTCACCTACAACACTTTATCCAGAGTGTTAACACGACTAATGACAGTCACTTAACACTCACCTACAACACTTTATCCAGAGTGTTAACACGACCCATGACAGTCACTCAACACTCACCTACAACACTTTATCCAGAGTGTTAACACGACCCATGACAGTCACTTAACACTCACCTACAACACTTTATCCAGAGTGTTAACACGACCCATGACAGTCACTTAACACTCACCTACAACACTTTATCCAGAGTGTTACACGACCCATGACAGTCACTTAACACTCACCTACACCACTTTATCCAGAGTTTTAACACGACCCATGACAGTCACTCAACACTCACCTACAACACTTTATCCAGAGTGTTAACACGACCCATGACAGTCACTTAACACTCACCTACAACACTTTATCCAGAGTGTTAACACGACCCATGACAGTCACTCAACACTCACCTACAACACTTTATCCAGAGTGTTAACACGACCCATGACAGTCACTAACACTCAACTACACCACTTTATCCAGAGTGTTAACACGACCCATGACAGTCACTTAACACTCACCTACAACACTTTATCCAGAGTGTTAACACGACCCATGACAGTCACTTAACACTCACCTACAACACTTTATCCAGAGTGTTAACACGACCCATGACAGTCACTTAACACTCACCTACAACACTTTATCCAGAGTGTTAACACGGCCCATGACAGTCACTAAACACTCACCTACAACACTTTATCCAGAGTGTTAACACGACCCATGACAGTCACTTAACACTCACCTACAACACTTTATCCAGAGTGTTAACACGACCCGTGACAGTCACTTAACACTCACCTAACAACACTTTATCCAGAGTGTTAACACGACCCATGACAGTCACTTAACACTCACCTACAACACTTTATCCAGAGTGTTAACACGACCCATGACAGTCACTCAACACTCACCTACAACACTTTATCCAGAGTGTTAACACGACCCATGACAGTCACTCAACACTCACCTACAACACTTTATCCAGAGTGTTAACACGACCCATGACAGTCACTCAACACTCACCTACAACACTTTATCCAGAGTGTTAACACGACCCATGACAGTCACTTAACACTCACCTACAACACTTTATCCAGAGTGTTAACACGACCCATGACAGTCACTTAACACTCACCTACAACACTTTATCCAGAGTGTTAACACGACCCATGACAGTCACTCAACACTCACCTACAACACTTTATCCAGAGTGTTAACCTCTGTCTCTGTACATAGAACCTGATTTATTTTTATAACGTAATTGTTGCATGTACCTGTGTTGCTACAACTACTACTACTATTACTACTAATACTACTACTACTAGTAAAAAAAACTAATAATAATGATAATAATAATAATAATAATAATAATAATAATAATAATAATTAATTATTTATTATTATTATTTATCATTATTATTATTATTATTATTAGTAGTAGTAGTAGTATTGTAGATAGTAGTAGCAGTAGTAGTAGTAGTATGTAATAGTAGTAGTAATTAGTAGTAGTAGTATCATCATTAGTTATTATTATCACAATAAACATAAATAATTAATATTACCTAGGGAGTGGCAGAGAGCATGCATAGTTCCTTTGTATAAAGGCAAAGGGGATAAAAAGAGTGCAAAAATTATAGGGGGATATATAGGTGTTAGAGAAAGGTAGGGGTGTAGTGGACCAGGTGGTTTTGCAGTGAGAAACATATAAGTGAACAGTATTTAGATAAGGCTAAAGAGGTCTTTGTGGCATTTATGGATTTGGAAAAGGCGTATGACAGGGTGGATAGGGGGGCAATGTGGCAGATGTTGCAAGTGTATGGTGTAGGAGGTAGGTTACTGAAAGCAGTGAAGAGTTTTTACGAGGATAGTGAGGCTCAAGTTAGAGTATGTAGGAAAGAGGGAAATTTTTTCCCAGTAAAAGTAGGCCTTAGACAGGGATGTGTGATGTCACCGTGGTTGTTTAATATTTATAGATGGGGTTGTAAGAGAAGTAAATGCGAGGGTCTTGGCAAGAGGCGTGGAGTTAAAAGATAAAGAATCACACACAAAGTGGGAGTTGTCACACAGCTGCTCTTGCTGATGACACTGTGCTCTTGGGAGATTCTGAAGAGAAGTTGCAGAGATTGGTGGATGAATTTGGTAGGGTGTGCAAAAGAAGAAAATTAAAGGTGAATACAGGAAAGAGTAAGGTTATGAGGATAACAAAAAAATTAGGTGATGAAAGATTGAATATCTGATTGGAGGAGAGAGTATGGAGGAGGTGAACGTATTCAGAATATTTGGGAGTGGACGTGTCAGCGGATGGGTCTATGAAAGATGAGGTGAATCATAGAATTGATGAGGGAAAAAGAGTGAGTGGTGCACTTAGGAATCGGGTGGGGGACAAAAAACTTTGTCCTTGGAGGAAAAGGGGGAAGGGAGGGAATATATTTTTAAAACCAAACGCCATTATATGGGTGAAAAGGGGGGTGGGGATGAATTTTTGCAGCGAGGAGAAGGTGGAGGAAAGGGGGAAAATGTAAATGTCTGGGGGCAATGTGTGGTGTAATATAATGCAGAAAATTTCTATTTTGGAAGTTAGGAGGAGGTGGGGGTTTAACCAAAACGGGTTGTCCAAGGGCGGGGGAAGGGTTTTTTGAGGTGGTTCGGACAGTAGAGAGAATGGAGCGAAACAGAATACTTCAAGAGTGTATCAAATCTGTAGTGGGAAAGGGAAAGGGGGGGAAGGGGGCCGGGGGTAGGAAAAAAGGGTTTGGGGGGAGGGGGTTGGGGGTTTTGTGGGGGGGGGGTTTTTTGGGGGGGAAATTTGGGTTTTGGGGTGTTTTTTTTTTTTTTTTTTTTTTTTTTTTTAAATGGTGGGGTTTTGGGGTTTTTTTTTTTTTTTTTTCTTTTTTTTCCCTTTTTTTTAAAATTTTTTTTTTTTTTTTTTTTTTTTAAAAATTTTTTTTTTTTAACCCTTTTTAATTTAAGGGTTCAAAGGGAAAACCTTTGGGGGGGAAAAAGGCCGGGCTTGAGTCCTGGAGATGGGAAAATACAGTGCCGGCCCCCTCTGAAGGAAAGGGGGTTAATGTTCAGTTTAAAAATGTAGTGTAAAGCACCCTTCTGGCAAAAACAGGATGGAGTGAATGATGGTGAAAGTTTTTCTTTTTCGGGGCCCCCCTGCCTTGGTGGGGGTCGGGCCCCCGTGTGAAAAAAAAATAAAATTAATAAATAACAAAAAGGGAAAAATACCGTGCGGAACTTTACAATAAACCCCCAAAAAAAGAGACGGGACTTACGACGAAAGTTTCGGTCCTAAATTTGGGCCATTTCCCAAAATCAACTAAGAGAAAGGAGAGGGAAAGGGGGGAGTATATATAGCCATCAAGATAATTACGGGGGCAAGAAAGGGGAAAAAGGAAAGGAAAAGAGGGAAGTGAAGAGGGAGTAATAAGAGTTGTGTCATCAAAAAAACTAAGGGAAAAAGGAGCACAAAACCGTGTTTTTGGGCTTGTCGACAAACAAGCTCTTTTTGTCTGTCAGAGATCACAATCATCCTATTGATGGTCTGCTAAAATGTTACACTACTTCAACTTTCACAGTCCCCGTCGGTTGATCCCCCTTATACAAACTTTCCTTGTATGATCTTAGTCCGCCTTCGTTTCTGGGGATGATTCCTTTCCCTTTAAATTTGAAAAATTTTCAAACTTCGAAATGCGTCACTATGCCATTCCGTGCCCCGTGCTCCCCATACTTCGCGTACTCCCCCGCGGTCCACCGCGCTCCGCCCTGCTCTGCCGTGCTCCTCCTCTCCTCCGGCTCCCCCGTGCCCCCCGTGCTCCTCCGTGTCCTTTTCCGTGGATCTCACGGTTTCTTTTTCGTGCAGAACTTTAAACTGCGGGAGTGAACTTTTAAAATAATTCCCCCCAGCACTTGGAACTAACTCAGAACCAGCTCCCAAGGGGAAATTTGGCCCAGGGGGAACTATAGCCCAGGGGGCCGTTGAGAAAAAATGTAACTTAGAACAAATATGGAGAAGAAAGAAATGCCCTGATAATAGAGTGTCTTTTGTGGTATCTGTATACACATTGGACCCTAGGCATATCACATGGTACCGTTGGGGATACACAGTGGTACCCTAGTGTATAACGTGGTACCGTAGTGTATATCACAGTGGTACCGGGTATATCACCCGTGGACCCTAGTGTAATCACAGTGGTACCGAGGTATATACAGTGGTATGTAATGTATTTCACAGGGTACCCTAGTGCTATCACTGGGACCGTAGTGTATTCCAGTGGTGTAGTGTAATCACAGTGGTACCGTAGGGCAATCACAGTGGGGACCCTAGTGTATTCACTGGTTTTCCCTATGTATATCACGTGGTCCGTAGTTATATCACGTGGTACCGTGTGTATTCACAGGGTACCCTAGGTATATCACAGTGGGACCCAGGTATATCACAGTGGTACCTGTCTATATCACAGCGATATCTAGTGTATAACAGTGGACCGTAGTGTTTCACAGTGGTCCATAGTCTATATCACAGCGGTATCTAGTGTATATCACGTGGTATCGTGTGTTTAAACACTGGTCCCTAGTGTAATCACAGTGGTCCTAGGTATACACAGTGGTACCCTAGTTTATCACAAACGGTATCGTAGTGTTATACAGCGGTTGGTGTTTCCAGGGGTTGGTGTATACAAGGGTTCCCTAGTGGAATCACGTGGTACCTAGTTATATCACAGTGGGCCATAGTCTAATCACAGCGGTATCGTAGTGATTCACAGCGGGATCGAGTGTTTCCATGGTCGTAGTGTATTCCGTGGTACCGTAGTGTATATCCAAATGGTACCATAGTGTTTTTCACAGTGGTACCATAGTGATATCCGTGGTCCATAGTGTATTCACAGCGGTTCGTATGATTCCATGGTACTGTATTTTATATCACATGGTACCGTAGTGTATGTCACAGTGGTACCGTAGTATCTGAGGGGCATGGGACCTGCGGGCCTACCTGCCTAAGCTCTGGGGGTTCGTGGGTGTTACCAGCACCTGGTTGTTGCAGTGTTTTTTGAATCTCAGGGTTTAAGTGTTGAAGAAGGAGATTCTACTTCTTCAGGAGGAAAATAGGAAGCTGAAGCTTCGCATAGATGAGTTTGGGAGCGAGTGTGAGAAGGATTTAGCTGGTAAGGAGGGAATGGTCACCAGCAGTGAGAGTGACAGCCGCTTTAAGTGTCAAGTGGTTCACAGTTCAGGAAGAAGGAAGATGAGGAGAGTTAATAGAAAAGATGTGAAGGTAGGAAATCGATTCTCTGTTCTCCAAGACGAGTGTACTTCAGTGGTTAGTGAGGTTGAAGGTACCACTGATTCCCCTGCAAATCAAGGTAAGAATATTTTAATAGTAGGCAATATATGGACCTGCATTTTGTAACAGAGACAGAAAGGTCAGACAGAGAGTGTGTCTTCCTGGAGCTGGTGTTGGTGACATAGTCAGCAGGTTGGATAATATTATGGCAGGTAATGGGAACAAGCCCATTATCTGTCTTAGTGCTGGGAGTAATGACATTGGGAAGGGCAGGAGAGAGGAGCTGCTGGATAAGTACAGGTCAGCCATAGAAGTAGTTAGGTCTAAGGGAGGGATCCCAGTCATATGTAGCATCTCGCCTAGAAAGGGAGTGGGCAATGAATGGATGTCTAGGGCAATTGATATAAATTGCTGGCTAGACAGGTACTGCAAGGAACTTGCAATCCCATTCATTGATAACTGGGACCTATTCTTTGGCAAACTTGATATGTATGCAAGGGATGGGGTTTATCTATCTGGGGATGGAGTGGTTGCATTAGCCAATTCAATTGAGAGGGTAATTGATGACTTGTCTAGGAATTTAAACTGATAGATTATAGAGGTATTGGTGTGTAGCTTTAAAAAAAGGTTGGATAAATACATGAGTGGATGTGGGTGGGTGTGAGTTGGACTTGATAGCTTGTGCTACCAGGTCGGTTGCCGTGTTCCTCCCTTAAGTCAATGTGACCTGACCTGACTAGGTTGGGTGCATTGGCTTAAGCCGGTAGGAGACTTGGACCTGCCTCACATGGGCCAGTAGGCCTTCTGCAGTGTTCCTTCGTTCTTATGTTCTTATGTTTTGGGGAAACAATCAGTCTGCATCATTAGGGTTAAAAACAGCAGTTATTACCGGGATACCTCAGGGATATGTTTAAAAGACAATATTCAAAATAAAGTTTCTAGTAATGGCAAATCAATTGATCAACAAACAAAGAGAGATAGTAGAGGGCAACGAGTGACTAGCTCCCTTAAGGTTTACTATACAAATAGTAGGAGTTTAATAAATAAGATAGATGAGCTAAGATTACTTGTAAGTGCAGGTAATATAGATATTATTGGTATAACAGAGACCTGGTTCAACCTGAAAGATAGAGAAATGCATTCTGAATGCAACATACAGGGTTATAAACTATTCCACACTGACAGGATCAACAGGAAGGGTGGTGGAGTGGCCATGTTTGTCAGAGAAAATTTTAATTGTTGTCTTAGACATGATATAAGATTAGAAACATCGAACACAGAATCTGTTTGGCTACAGTTTCTTGAGGGTCGTGACAAATTAATTTTGGGTGTGATTTATAGGCCCTCAAACCTTGATAGGGAGTGCAGTAAACTGTTATGGGACGAAATTCATAAGGCATCTAGATATGAAAATGTTGTGATGATGGGAGATTTTAACTTTAGACAAATTGATTTGAACAATATGACAGGAAATCTTGAGTCTAGTGACTTTCTTGATACGGTTCAGGATTGCTTTTTATAACAGGTTGTGACAGAACCAACTAGAGGAAACAATCTGCTTGACTTGGTTCTTGCCAACAAAGATTCACTAATTAATAATCTTGAGGTCAATGATGAGCTTGGAGAAAGTGATCACAAATCACTTAGTTTCAATATATCATGGAATTACCCAGATAACTGCAATCAAATCTCTGTCCCAGATTTTCGCTTGGCCGACTTCATGGGACTGAAAAATTACCTGGCTGGGCTAAATTGGGATATCCTGACTATGGGTCAGGTAGGTGATCTTTGCTGCCAGTATGACGTTTTTCAGAGCATAGTTCTAGGTGCCCAGACAACTTTTGTACCGAGTAGGGAAATTAGATCTAACAAAAATGATCCCAAATGGATGAATAGATTAAAACATCTCATTGGTCAAAAGAGAGGCATATATAGGCGTATCAAAAGAGGGGATGGGCAGTTAAGAAATCAATATATTCAATTAAAGATAGAAATAAGAAAAGCAAGAAGGGATTATGAGGCTAAGGTTGCAAGGGATTCAAAGACTAACCCAAAAGGGTTCTTTCAGGTATACAGAAGTAAGATTAGGGAGAAGATTGGCCCACTTAAGAGTAACTCAGGTTAGATCACTGACAGTGATAAGGATATGTGTGAAATTCTCAGTACCTACTTCCTCTCAGTTTTCACCCAGGAAAATACTAGCGATATTCCTGAAATAATAGATTATATAGAACAGGATAATAAACTATGTACGATTGCGGTAAGTAGTGACATGGTCCTCAGACAAATAGAGAAACTAAAACCTAACAAATCCCCAGGCCCTGATGAACTGTTTGCAAGGGTGTTAAAGGAATGTAAAGAGGAACTTAGCATACCTTTGGCTAATCTTTTTAACATATCACTACAAACTGGCATAGTGCCTGATAAGTGGAAAATGACAAATGTAATACCTATTTACAAGGCAGGTGACAGATCCTTGGCTTCGAACTATAGACCAATAAACCTTACATCCATAGAGGGAAAATTTATGGAATCAATAATTTCCGAAGCAATTCGTAGCCATCTTGACTGGCACAGATTGATTAATAAATCTCAACACGGTTTTACAAAGGGGCGTTCCTGTCTTACGAAGTTACTAACTTTTTTCACTAAGGTGTTTGAGGAGGTAGATCATGGTAATGAATATGATATTGTGTATATGGACTTCAGTAAGGCTTTTGATAGAGTTCCACACCAGAGGCTATTGAGGAAATTTAAGGCACACGGAATAGAAATTTTTTCCTGGGTAAAGGCATGGTTGACAAATAGACAGCAGAGGAGAGAAATCAGAATGGGGGCATGTCACAAGCGGTGTTCCTCAGGGGTCAATGTTTGACCCGTTGTCATTCACAATTTACGTGAATGACATAGATGAGGGAATAAATAGCGACATAAGCAAATTTGCTGATGACACCAAAATAGGCCGTCCACTTCATTCTAATGAGGACATTAGAGCACTCCAGGATGATTTGAATAGACTGATGCAATGGTCGAAGAAGTGGCAGATGCAGTTTAATATTGACAAATGCAAAGTTCCAAATGTTTGACAGTTAAATAACTATGCCACATATGAACTAAATAATGTAGATATTAATACTACTGTTTGCGAAAAGGATTAAGGAGCTCTGGTTAGCAGTAATCTAAAACCAAGACAACAGTGCATTAGTGTTAGCAATAAAGTTAACAGAATTCTTGGTTTCATATCTAGAAGTATAAATAATAGAAGTCCTCAGGTTTTTCTTCAACTCTATATATCTTTGGTTACGCCTCATTTAGACTATGCTGCTCATTTCTGGTCACCGTATTACAGAATGGATATAAATGCTCTGGAAAACGTACAGAGGAGGATGACAAAGATGATCCCATGTATCAGAAATCTTCCCTATGGGGATAGACTGAGGCCCTGAATCTGCACTCTCTAGAAAGGCGTAGAATTAGGGGGGATATGATAGAGGTGTATAAATGGAAAGCAGGATTAAATAAAGGGGATGCAAATAGCGTCCTGAAAATTTCCAGCCAAGACAGGACTCGCAGCAATGGTTTCAAGTTGGAAAAATTCAGATTTAGGAAGGATATAGGAAAGTACTGGTTTGGTAATAGAGTTGTGGATGAGTGGAACAAACTCCCCAGTACAGTTATTGAGGCTAAAACGTTGTGTAGTTTTAAAAATAGGTTAGATAAATGCATGAGTGGGTGTGGGTGGGTGTGAGTTGGACCTGACTAGCTTGCGCTGCTGGGTCTGGTGCCGTGCTCCTTCCTTGAGTGGAGGTGACCAGACTTGGTGGGTCATTGGGCTAATCCGATGGGGATGGGTCATTACTCTAATCTGGGGGGGGGGACATAGACCTGCACCGCATGGGTCAGTAGGCCTGTTGCAGTGTTCCTTCTTTCTTATGTTCTTATGTTCTAAAACCCCAGGAGCTAGTGATCAACCTTAAAACCCCAGGAACAAGTTAATGATTCAAATCGGACCTACACGTGACCACATTTTTTATTCCCATAATTGTGGGTAACTGTTTATTGTCCCAGTGGTTATCTTACAAAAAATATGTTAGTCATTGTTGGGAGATAATGCTGGAAAATGTACAAGACCTTCCTGTCTCTTTGAGTTTTTCCTGGTGAAAGACTTTATTGCTGTGAGTTGGAAGTTTGATTACATTCAAGAAGTTTTTGTGTTACTACCAATAAATTACTAGTCCCTTGGAAGTTTTTGTGTTACTACCAATAAATTACTAGTCCCTTGGAAGTTTTCGTGTTACTACCAATAAATTACTAGTCCCTTGGAAGTTTTTGTGTTACTACCAATAAATTACTAGTCCCTTGGAAGTTTTTGTGTTACTACCAATAAATTACTAGTCCTTGGAAGTTTTTGTGTTACTACCAATAAATTACTAGTCCTTGGAAGTTTTTGTGTTACTACCAATAAGTTACTAGTCCCTTGGAAGTTTTTGTGTTACTACCAATAAATTACTAGTCCCTTGGAAGTTTTTGTGTTACTACCAATAAATTACTAGTCACTTGGAAGTTTTTGTGTTACTACCAATAAATTACTAGTCCCTTGGAAGTTTTTGTGTTACTACCAATAAATTACTAGTCACTTGGAAGTTTTTGTGTTACTACCAATAAATTACTAGTCCCTTGGAAGTTTTTGTGTTACTACCAATAAATTATAGTCCCTTGGAAGTTTTTGTGTTACTACCAATAATTACTAGTCCCTTGGAAGTTTTTTGTGTTACTACCAATAAATTACTAGTCCTTGGAAGTTTTTGTGTTACTACCAATAAATTACTAGTCCCTTGGAAGTTTTTGTGTTACTACCAATAAATTACTAGTCCCTTGGAAGTTTTTGTGTTACTACCAATAAATTACTAGTCCCTTGGAAGTTTTTGTGTTACTACCAATAAATTACTAGTCCCTGGAAGTTTTTGTGTTACTACAATAAATTACTAGTCCCTTGAAGTTTTTGTGTTACTACCAATAAATTACTAGTCCCTTGTAAGTTTTTGTGTTACTACCAATAAATTACTAGTCCCTTGGAAGTTTTTGTGTTACTACCAATAAATTACTAGTCCCTTGGAAGTTTTTGTGTTACTACCAATAAATTACTAGTCCCTTGGAAGTTTTTGTGTTACTACCAATAAATTACTAGTCCCTTGGAAGTTTTTGTGTTACTACCAATAAATTACTAGTCACTTAGAAGGTTTGTAATAAAGTATTGAATGTTTACAGGAAGTCTTTACCTTTCTGATGTCAACGGAAAACAAAAGCTTTTCCACATGAAGATTTCAAATAAGTATTATTTGGAAAACTCTGTAAATTACCTAAACACATTTGATGTTTATTTCCCATAAAGAACAGATGTGGTGTTGTTATAAGACCGGTGGTCCCTGACCGTGATAATTTAATAACAGAGAGTGAAGAACAAGTAAAGCAATCAGTAATGTTAAGAACATATGAACATAAGAAAGAAGGAACACTGCAACAGGTTTACTGACCCATGCGGAGCAGGTCCATGTCCCCCCCTGGATTATCCCAATGAGCCACCCCCCCGGATTTGCCCAGTGACCCTCCCAGTTTGGTCACCTCCACTTCAGGAAGGAGCACGGGGCACCAGACCCAGCAGCACAGCTAGTCAGGTCCAACTCACACCCACCCACACCCACTCATGTATTTATCTAACCTATTTTTAAAACTACACAAAGTTTTAGCCTCAATAACTGTACTTGGGAGTTTGTTCCACTCATCCACAACTCTATTACCAAACCAGTGCTTTCCTATATCCTTCCTGAATCTGAATTTTTCCAACTTGAAACCATTGCTGCGAGTCCTGTCTTGGCTGGAAATTTTCAGCATGCTATTTACGTCCCCTTCAGCATAAAGCATGTACCAGAAGTTATTTCTGAACACGCATATATACCAATTATCATTAATATTTACTGTATATACTTAAAACAATTATAGATACCGAGTTATAAATGTTTTAAAAATAGTTTACAGCTCCTTCACCCATTCTGAGGCCACAGAATGGGTGACAATTTCCATCCCCATGGCCAAAATTTCCATCCCCATGGCCACAATTTCCATCCCCATGGCTAAAATTTTCATCCTCATGGCCACAATTTCCATCCCCATGGCCACAATTTCCATCCCCCTGGCTAAAATTTCCATCCCCATGGCCACAATTTCCATCCCCATGGCAAAAATTTCCATCCCTATGGCCACAATTTCCATCCCCATGGCTAAAATTTCCATCCCCCTGGCTAAAATTTCCATCCCTATGGCCACAATTTCCATCGCCATGGCCACAATTTCCATTCACCTTGGCCTTGTGGCCTAGTGAGGGGTTCCGGGTTCTACTCCCGGCGAGGGTGAATACATTGGATGTGTTTCCATACACCGATTGTCTATGTTCACCCCTTAGTATAAAATGGGTACCTGGGTGTTAGTGGACTGGTGTGGGTTGCATCCTGGGTGTTAGTGGACTGGTGTGGGTCGCATCCTGGGTGTTAGTGGACTGGTGTGGGTTGCATCCTGGGTGTTAGTGGACTGGTGTGGGTTGCATCCTGGGTGTTAGTGGACTGGTGTGGGTTGCATCCAGGGTGTTAGTGGACTGGTGTGGGTCGCATCCTGGGTGTTAGTGGACTGGTGTGGGTTGCATCCTGGGTGTTAGTGGACTGGTGTGGGTCGCATCCTGGGTGTTAGTGGACTGGTGTGAGGTTGCATCCTGGGTGTTAATGGACTGGTGGTGGGTTGCATCCTGGGTGTTAGTGGATGGTGTGGGTTGCATCTGGGTGTTAGTGGACTGGTGTGGGTCGCATCCTGGGTGTTAGTGGACTGGTGTGGGTGGCACCTGGGTGTTAGTGGACTGGTGTGGGTCGCATCCTGGGTGTTAGTGGACTGGTGTGGGTCGCATCCTGGGTGTTAGTGGACTGGTGTGGGTCGCATCCTGGGTGTTAGTGGACTGGTGTGGGTGGCATCCTGGGTGTTAGTGGACTGGTGTGGGTGGCATCCTGGGTGTTAGTGGACTGGTGTGGGTCGCATCCTGGGTGTTAGTGGATGGTGTGGGTCGCATCCTGGGTGTTAGTGGATGGTGTGGGTCGCATCCTGGGTGTTAGTGGATGGTGTGGGTGGCATTCCTGGGTGTTGTGGACTGGTGTGGGTGGCATCCTGGGTGTTAGTGGACTGGTGTGGGTTGCATCCTGGGTGTTAGTGGACTGGTGTGGGTTGCATCCTGGGTGTTAGTGGACTGGTGTGGGTCGCATCCTGGGTGTTAGTGGACTGGTGTGGGTCGCATCCTGGGACAAAATTGACTAATTTGCGGAAAATGCTCAGCATAACAAGCAGCTTTGTATACAGTAGTATGTCACTGATGTCAGCTATAGTCTGTATACCTTGTACATGTACTTGTAAAAATATAGATTTTATTATAACAAGTTATTTACCATAAAGCTTTTGCTTGCTAAACACCATTACTAGTGGCAGGAATGTATCAACAATGTATAAGTCATGTCTAACACCATTACTAGTGGCAGGAATGTATCAACAATGTATAAGTCATGTCTAACACCATTACTAGTGGCAGGAATGTATCAACAATGTATAAGTCATGTCTAACACCATTACTAGTGGCAGGAATGTATCAACAATGTATAAGTCATGTCTAACACCATTACTAGTGGCAGGAATGTATCAACAATGTATAAGTCATGTCTAACACCATTACTAGTGGCAGGAATGTATCAACAATGTATAAGTCATGTCTAACACCATTACTAGTGGCAGGAATGTATCAACAATGTATAAGTCATGTCTAAATTTATATACAACTGAAACAGTTTACAAATTCTTAATTTACGTGTATTCCAATGATCACATATGAGGTGCACATTAGAGACTATCTTTCAAGTTCCACTTTATGTACATGAATGGGGCATCACAGGCTCAGAATTAGGGAGGATATGACTGAGGTGAATAAATAGAAAACAGAATAAATAGAGGGGATGTAAATAAAGGGCTAAAAGTATTTAACCAAGACAGGACTCGCATGAAAGAGTTTTATTTGGAAAAAATTAAATTTAAAAATGATATAATAGGGAACAGGATTGGTAGAGTTGTGTAACAAACTCCGAGTAACGTTATTGTAGCTAAAATGTTATGTGCTTTTAAAAACTGTCTGTGTGAGTAGCTGGGTCACTAGCGCACTCAGCTCACACACTCAGGTCCGGGGTTCTAATCTCCTCCGGTACGGCTGGAAAGCATTAGGGACGTGTTTCCATAAGACAAATGCTGTCCCTGTTCACCAATCAGTTCAAAATGTGTACCTGGGTGTTAGTGGACTGGTGTGGGTCGCATCCTGGGACAAAACTGACCTAATTTGCCCGAAATGCTCAGCATATGGTCAGCTATAGTCTGTATACCTTGTACATGTACTTGTAGTAAATAAAGATAATAATATTATATATATTTTATATATATATATATATATATATATATATATATATATTTATATATATATATATATATATATATATATATTATATATATATATATTTATATATATATAATATATATATATATATATATATATATATATATATATATATATATATATATATATATATTTATATATATATATATATATATATATATATATATATATATTATATATATATATATATATATATATGTATATGAATGCATTTTCACAAAATATTCACGAAATATTCACAATTTACTAATCTGAGGCCAAAGGAGACTCTAACCTACGAACCCTGCAACAAGGTAAACAGTTCTCTACCACCGTACCACACTGTACAATACCTTGGCCCCCCAGCTAACCTGACTTTTTGGCCCAAAGGGCGCCGCTTTCAGGCAGGTGGCTTTCGCTTTTCATCCATCTCCCTTGCAGATAACCGCCAGAGATTTCTACAAATTTTAAAAAATTCGCAAAAAACAGTCTCCCCAAATGTTTTTGTCCTTAGTCTCTACGGTAACTGCTAAAAGTTTTCCAATGGGCCGTATATAGGATCAAACATTTGGTTTCCAGGAAAGAAAATTCCTTCCACGAATTAGCCCGGTATTATTCTACTCTTGTTGGAAAAAAAACACATAATTTTATATTTCTGCTACAGTTTAAATCCTTCACAACTTTAAAAAAATGGAAAAAAATAAAGGGGGTGATAAAAAGTTTTAAAGGGAACATTTCTGTAATTAGAAAACAAATTTTTTTTGACTGGGGTTTTTGAATATACTACAAAATTAAATTAAATATAATATAGAAACATATATATTCTTAACCCTCATTTTTTCATATTGTAGAATCCAAAACTGATAGATAAGTCGTATCCCATGTCATATATCCCTATCGTCTGAGGCTTTTTCCCTATGCGGGGAAATAGAGGGGAAGCTGTCAATTTTTCCCGTATTTTTGCCACCAGAATGATGGCCCCAGCCAGGTTGATTTTAGCACCAGTCTACCACTGTGCCCCCCAGGCAGCTTTTTACAACCTGAAAATAATATATATTTACAAAAATATTCCAGATATTTCATTTACTAAACAATTTTAAGTGAGACCAAAAATATTAACAAAAAAATGAAATAATTTTTTTTCACTTTAATATGTTAAATAAATGCGAAATTACTTCAAATTTTTCAAAATAATTAATCGAAAAAAATAAAAAATGCTTTTTAAAAATACTCTCCCAAAAATACAAAAGAACAATACAAAATTAAATTTAAAGTGGGGACATTAAAATTAATGCATTTATAAAGTGTAAATGATAGACAACCCAGCCCACCTTCCAGGGCAGGGTGGGCCTGAGAAAAAGCTTGCAGCCCAAGACTGCCTTTTCCCATTAGCTCCCCTGAGGCGGGGTGGTAAACCGAGAGGTCTAGTTCTCCATAAAGCCCCGTAGGGCGGGTAAGTGGCGGGACTGGGGAAGTTGTCCCAACGATGGGGGGTATTGTACCTCCCCCCCAGGGGCAATATTAGCTGAGATACCCCGAAAAAGGGACCCAAAAGGCCGGGGCCACCATTTGGGAAAAAGGCCCCGGGGGGAGAGTACCAGCGAATCAAGAAGAATAAGAAGTAAAAAGTGTAAGTAACTCAACCACTGAACTGCTTTCTCTTCGCTCTAGAAAAAATTTTTTTAAACGAGTGATAATTGAGGATTTTGCAATAGAATATTTTGAAATTTTTTTGTTTCTCTTTTGTTGGATACCGATTTACTGTGTTCAGATCTATTGTACAACTATATTGGGTGGGTTTTTTTCTCCTGCTTGAAGCGGTATCGTTAATCAGGTTTTAAATTGTGGAACTCGACCACATGAACCTCACAAAAACACTACCATCTTTAACCCCAAACACTACCCAGTTTCACAAAACACTACCTAGTCTTCACAAAAAACACTACCTAGTCTTTTAATAAACACTACCCCAGTCTTTTACACAAAAAACAGCCTAGTCTTTTACACAAAAAAATACCTAGTCTTCACACAAACACACTATCTTCACCAAAAAAAACTACCTAGTCTTCACATAAACACACCCAGTCTTCACACAAACACAGCCTAGTTTTCCACACAAACCTACCTATATTCACAAAAAAAACAGCCTATTTCACCAAACACACCTATCTTCACACAAACACGCCTATCTTACCCCAAAACAGCCTAGTCTTTCCCCACAAAAACAGCCTCTTCACACAAACACACCTAGTCTTCACACAAACCTACCTAGTCTTCACACAAACACTGCCTGTTTCAAAACAAAAAACAGCCTAGTCTTTTCACAAACCTCCTAGTCTTCACACAAACACAGCCTAGTCTTCACAAAAACAACCTAGTTTCACACAAAAACCCTGGGAGCTTTTACACAAAAAACAGCCTAGTCTTCACACAAACACGTATCTTCAACCCCAAAAACTACTTTAAATCTTCACACAAAACAGCCTAGCTTTACACAAACCTACCCAGTCTTCACACAAACACTGCCATCTTTCCCAAACACACCTAGTCTTTACCAAACATACCTGCTTCACACAAAAACAGCCATCTTTTACACAAACACTACTGTCTTCAACAAACACTGCCTAGTCTTCACACAAACCAGCCTAGTCTTTAACAAACACGCCTAGTCTTCACACAAACACTACATAGTCTTCACACAACAAAAAGCCCAGCTTCACACAAAAAAACTACCCAGTCTTCACACAAACATACCTAGTTTACACAAAAACAACCATCTTAACACAAACACTACCAATTTCACACAAACCAGCCAGCCCCCTTTACACAAACACGCCTAGTCTTCACACAAACATGCCTTGTCTTTACAAAAACACAGCCTAGTCTTCACACAAAACACACCTAAATCTTCACACAAAACTCTTCCCAGTCTTCCCCAAACAAAAACCATCTTTACACAAACACAGCCTAGTCTTTACAAAAAAACTCTACCTAGTCTTTCACACCAAAAAAACAGCCTAGCTTCCCCACAAACCCCAGCCTATCTTCCCCCAAACACTACCTAGCTTCACACAAAACCCACCCATCTTCACACAAACACTCCATCTTTACACAAACACTGCCCCAGCTTCACACAAACCAGCCCATCCCCACAAAACACTGCCCATCTTCACACAAACCACCTAGTCTTTTACACAAACACACCTTTTCTTCACACAAACACACCTATCTTCACACAAAAAACTACGTATCTTCCCCCAAACACTACCCAGTCTTCACACAAACACAAATGTCTTCACACAAACACTGCTATCTTCAACAAACACTACCAGTCTTCAACAAACCAGCCCAGTTTCACACAAACACTACCTAGTCTTCACACAAACCTACCTAGTTTCCCAAAACACAGCCTATCTTCACACAAACCCCTACCTAGTCTTCACACAAAAAACTACCAGTCTTCACACAAAAATGCCTAGTCTTTACACAAACAACTACCTAGTCTCACACAAACACTGCCTTCTTTACACAAACACTACCCAGTCTTTGCCAAACACTACCTACTTCACAAAAAACCCGCCCATCTTCACACAAACACTGCCTACTTCACACAAACCTACCTGTCACACACAAAACACGCCATCTTCACACAAACCTGCCAGTCTTACACAAAACAGGGCCTATCTTCACACAAACACAGCCTGCTTCACACAAACGCACCTAGTCTTTTACAAAACACAGCCTAGTCTTCACACAAACACTGCCCATCTTCACACAAAAACTACCTAGTTTTTACACAAACACAAACCCGTCTTCACACAAACATGCCTAGTATTCACAAAACACAGCCCCATTCTTCACACAAACACTGCCTAGTCTTCACAAAAAACACTACCCATTCTTCACCAAACACAGCCTAGTCTTTACCAAAACTTTTGGGGCCTAGTTTTCCCAAACACTACCTATCTTTACACAAACACTACCTAGCCCCCACACAAACACAGCCTGTCTTCACACAAAAACCTACCTAGTCTTCACACAAAACAGCCCATCTTCACACAAACACCCTAGTTTTACACAAACACACCCCCGTCTTCACACAAAAACACTACCTAGTCTTTACACAAACCAGCCCAGTCTTTACACAAACACAAAATAGTCTTTACACAAAACTACCAAATCTTTACACAAAAACTACCCAACTTTCACAAAAAAAACCTAGTCTTCACACAAACATGCCCAGTTTCCCCAACAAAACACAGCCTGTCTTCACACAAACATGCCAGTCTTCACACAAACTCTCCAGTCTTCCCAAAAAACCAGCCCAGTCTTCACACAAACATAGCCAGTTTCCCTTTACCCAAAACACTACCTAGCTTCACACAAACCACCTAGTCTTTACACAAACAAGCCTAGTCTTCCACAAAAAACTGCCTGTCTTCACACAAAACAATAGTTTCACACAAACACAGCCCGTTTCACACAAACTCTCCTATTTCAACAAACACTACCTAGTCTTCACACAAAAACTACCTAGTCTTCCATAAAAAAACTTCCTAGTTTTCACACAAAAAACGCCTAGTCTTCACACAAACACTACCCCAGTCTTCCACAAACACTACCTAGCTTCACAAAAAAACACTACATAGTCTTCACACAAACACTACCTAGTTCTTCACACAAAAAACACCTTTTCATTTTACAAAACATACCTAGTCTTTCACAAACATACCTAGTCTTTCCACAAACACTGCCCAGTCTTCACACAAACACTACCTAGTCTTCACACAACAAGCCAGCCTTACACAAACCTACCCAGTTTTCACCAAACCCCAGCCTAGTCTTAACAAACACTACCTAGTTTAAAAACAAAACACCCTTGTCTTTTACCAAACACTACCTAGTCTTCACACAAACACTACCTAGTCTTCCACAAAAACCTACATGTCTTTTCCCCAAAAACTACCTAGTCTTCCCACAAAAAACAGCCCAGTCTTCACCAAAAAACCTACATAGTCTTTACACAAACCTCCTATCTTAAAAAAACACTGCCTATCTTCACACAAACACTACCTAGTCTTCCCCCAAAAAAACACAGCCTAGTCTTTTCCCCAAACACTACCTATCCTTTACACAAACACACCTAGTCTTTCACACAAACAAAACCTAACTTCACACAAAACTACCTATCTTCCACAAAAACACCTAGTCTTCACACAAACACAGCCTAGTCTTCACACAAACACTACCAATCTCACACAAACACTACCTATTTCACACAAACACTGCCTGTTTCACACAAACACACCTAGTCTTCACACAAACACTTCCTATCTTCACACAAAACACAGCAGTCTTCACACAAACACGCCTAGTCTTCACACAAACCACCTAGTCTTCACACAAACCAGCCTGTCTTCACACAAACCTCCGTCTTCACACAAAAAATACCTGTCTTACACAAACATACCTAGGGAGTCACCCCCAAATTCACCAAACCACCATCCATGACATTCTTCTTTGCAAATATACAGTGTCTAAAGCAAGCAACGAACAACAAAATACCTTTAATCCGTGGACTGCTTGCAGAGGCAAATGCAATGTTCGCGGATTTCACAGAGATCCACATAAAGGATCACTTGGACAACGAAATATGGAACCCAGGTTACAACCTATACAGATGCGACAGAGTGAACAGGCAAAAGGGGGGCGTTAGCCTGTATATCGCAGAGTCAATTGTTTGCACAGAACTGCTTAATGCCTCAAATGATGTAGTGGAAGTTTTAGCAGTAAAGATCGAGAACCAAAACCTAGTCATTGTGGTAGTCTACAAGCCTCCGGATGCAACGTACCAGCAATTCCAGGAACAGCTGTTAAAAATTGACCACTGTCTGGAAAATCTGCAAGCTCCTGCCCCCAACATCTTGCTCCTGGGGGATTTCAACTTAAGGCACCTAAAATGGAGGAATATAGCAAATAATGTTGTTGCAGTGATAACACCAGGAGGCAGCTCAGACGAAAACTCACACACACACGAGCTTTTAAATCTCTGCACAAAATTCAACTTGAACCAGCAAATAATAGAGCCTACTAGACTGGAGAATACACTAACAATGATGATCTGATACGAAATGTCATCATATCAAAAACAATATACTCAGATCACAATCTAATCGAGGTTCAGACATGTATGCGCGGAGCCCCAGACCGACATAATGAGATTAGTCATGAGGGAGATTTCACGAAATTCAACTTCAAAAACAAGAATATAAAGTGGGACCAAGTAAACCAAGTCCTATCCGATATAAGCTGGGAAGATAGACTAAGCAACACAGACCCCAACTTAATGCCTAGAACAGATTAACTCGGTGGCACTCGATGTATGCTCAAGGCTTATTCCTTTAAGAAAAAGGAGGAGTAGATGTAAAATAGATAGAGACAGGCGTTCCCTTTACAGGAGACGAAAAAGAATAACAGAGCGGCTAAAAGAGGTCAATATATCTGAAATGCGTAGGGAGTCACTGGTCAGAGAAATAGCAAACATCGAACTTAAGCTAAAGGAATCTTATAGGAGTCAGGAATCGCGGGAAGAACTAAAAGCCATAAATGAAATCGAAAGAAACCCAAAGTATTTCTTCTCCTATGTCAAATCAAAATCGAGAACAACGTCCAGTATTGGGCCCCTACTTAAACAAGATGGGTCCTACACAGATGACAGCAAGGAAATGAGTGAGCTACTCAAGTCCCAGTATGACTCAGTTTTTAGCAAGCCGCTAACCAGGCTGAGAGTAGAAGATCAAAATGAATTTTTTTGTGAGATAGCCAGAGAATTTGGTTAACACAAGCCTATCTCATGTTATCCTGACACCAAATGACTTCGAACAGGCGATAAATGACATGCTCATGCACTTTGCCCCAGGGCCAGACTCATGGAACTCCGTGTTCATCAAGAACTGCAAGAAGCCCCCCCCCCCCTATCACGAGCTTTTACCATCCTATGGAGAGGGAGCATGGACACGGGGGTCGTCCCACAGTTACTAAAAACAACAGACATAGCCCCACTCCACAAAGGGGGCAGTAAAGCAATAGCAAAGAACTACAGACCGATACCACTAACATCCCATATCATAAAAATCTTTGAAAGGGTCCTAAGAAGGAAGATCACCACCCATCTAGAAACCCATCAGTTACACAACCCAGGGCAACATGGGTTTAGAGCAGGTCGCTCCTGTCTGTCTCAACTATTGGATCACTACGACAAGGTCCTAGATGCACTAGAAAACAAAAAGAATGCAGATGTAATATATACAGACTTTGCAAAAGCCTTCGACAAGTGTGACAATGGCGTAATAGCGCACAAAATGCGTGCTAAAGGAATAACAGGAAAAGTTGGTAGATGGATCTATAATTTCCTCACAAACAGAACACAAAGAATAGTAGTCAACAGAGTAAAGTCCGAGGCTGCTACGGTGAAAAGCTCTCTTCCATAAGGCACAGTACTCTCTCCCATCTTGTTTCTCACCCTAATATCTGACATAGACAAGGATGTCAGCCACAGCACCGTGTCTTCCGTTGCAGATGATACCTGAATCTGGATGACAGTGTCTTCCATTGCAGACACTGCAAGGCTCCAGGCGGACATCAACCCAATCCTTCAATGGGCTGCAGGAAACAATGTGAAGTTCTATGATGAGAAATTTCAATTACTCCGATATAGTAAACACGAGGAAATTAAAACTTCATCAGAGTACAAAACACATTCCGGCCACAAAATAGAGCGAAAACCCAACGTCAAAGACCTGGGAGTGACCATGTGGGAGGATTTCACCTTCAAGGACCATAACATTATATCAATCGCAGCTGCTAGACAAATGACATGATGGACAATGAGAACCTTCAAAACTAGGGATGCCAAGCCCATGATGACACTCTTCAGGTGGCTTGTTCTATCTAAGCTGGAATATTGCTGCACACTAACAGCACCTTTAAAGGTAGGTGAAATTGCTGACCTAGAAAATGTACAAAGAACATTCACAGCGCGCATAACGGAGATAAAACTCCTCAATTACTGGGAGTGCTTGAAGTTCCTGAACCTGTATTCGCTGGAACGCAGGCGGGAGAGATACATGGTTATATACACCTGGAAAATCCTAGAGGGACTAGTACCGAACTTGCACACGAAAATCACTCAAAACGAAAGTAAAAGACTTGGCAGACGATGCAACATCCCCCCAAATGTAAAGCAGGGGTGTCACTAGCACGATAAAAGACAATACAATAAGTGTCAGGGGCCCGAGACTGTTCAACTGCCTCCCAGCATACATAAGGAAAATTACCAATAGACCCCAGGCAGTTTTCAAGCAGGCATTGGACAAACACCTAAAGTCGGTACCTGACCAGGCGGGCTGTGGCTCGTATGTTTGATTGAGTGCAACCAGCAGTAACAGCCTGGTTGATAAGGCTCTGATCTACCAGGAGGCCTGGTCACAGACCTGGCCGAGGGGGCGTTGACTCCCGAAACTCTCTCCAGGTAAACTCAACGTAATGTCAGTTAGTTAGGTGTTATAGGTGGAGAGAATCCACTAGTGGACGCTGCTCATGTCAGTAAGTTAGGTGTTACAGGTGGAGAGATTCCACAAGTGGACACTCGTCATGTCAGTAAGTTAGGTGTTACAGGTGGAGAGAATCCACTAGTGGACGCTGCTCATGTCAGTAAGTTAGGTGTTACAGGTGGAGAGATTCCACAAGTGGACACTCGTCATGTCAGTAAGTTAGGTGTTACAGGTGGAGAGAATCCACTAGTGGACGCTGATCATGTCAGCAAGTTAGGTGTTACAGGTGGAGAGAATCCACTAGTGGACGCTGCTCATGTCAGTGAGTTAGGCGTTACAGGCGGAGAGAATCCACTAGCGGATGCTGGTCATGTCAGTAAGTAAGTTAGATGTTACAGGTGGAGAGAATCCAAGAGTGGACGATGCTCATGTCAGTAAGATAGGTCTCTCAGAAGGAGAGAATCCACTAGTGAATGTTGCACATGTCAGTAAGTTAGTGTTACAGGTGGAGAGAATCCACTAGTGGACGCTGCTTATGTCAGTAACTTAGGTGTTACAGGTGGAGAGAATCCACTAGTGGACGCAGGTCGTGTCATTAAGTTAGGTGTTACAGGTGGAGAGAATCCACTAGTGGAAGCTGGTCATATCAGTAATTTAGGTGTTACACGTGGAGAAAATCCACTAGTGGAAGCTGGTCATATCAGTAAGTTAAACGTTACAGGTGGAGAGAATCCACTAGTGGAAACTGGACATGTCAGTAAGCTAGGTGTTACAGGCGGAGAGAATCCATTAGTGGGCGGTTATCATGTCCGTAAGTTAGGTGCTACAGGTGGAGAGAATCCACTAGTGGAAGCTGGTCATGTCAGTAATTTAGGTGTTACACGTGGAGAAAATCCACTAGTGGAAGCTGGTCATATCAGTAAGTTAAAGGTTACAGGTGGAGAGAATCCACTAGTGGAAACTGGACATGTCAGTAAGTTAGGTGATACAAGTGGAGAGAATCCAATAGTGGATGCTGCTCATGTCAGTAAGTAAGTTAGGTGCTACAGGAGGAGAGAATCCACTAGTGGACGCTGCTCATGTCAGTAAGATAGGTGTCACAGGTGGAGAGAATCCACTAGTGAATGGTGCTCATGTCAGTAAGTTAGGAGTTACAGGTGGAGAGAATCCACTAGTGGACGCTGCTCATGTCAGTAAGTTAGGAGTTACAGGGGGAGAGAATCCACTAGCGAACCCTGGTCGAGTCAGGAAGTTAGGTGTTACAGGTGGAGAGAATCCACTAGTGGAAGCTGGTCATGTAAAAAGTTATGTGTTACAGGTGTAAAGAATTCACGAGTGGACGATGCTCATGTCAGTAAGTTTGGTGTTACAGGTGGAGAGAATCCACTAGTGGAAGCTGGTCATGTCAGTAATTTAGGTGTTACACGTGGAGAAAATCCACTAGTGGAAGCTGGTCATGTCAGTAAGTTAGGTGTTACAGGTGGAGAGAATCCACTAGTGGACGCAGGCCATGTCAGCAAGTTAGGCGTTACAGTTGGAGAGAATCCACTAGTGGACGCTGGTCATGTCAGTAAGTTAGGTGTTACAGGTGGAGAGAATCCACTAGTCGAAGCTGGTCATGTCAGTAAGTTAGGTGTTACAGGGGAAGAGAATCCACTAGAGGACGGTTATTATGTAAGTAAGTTAGGTGTTACAGGTGGAGAGAATCCACTAGTGGAAGCTGGTCATGTCAGTAAGTTAGGTGTTACACGTGGAGAAAATCCACTAGTGGAAGATGGTCATGTCAGTAAGTTAGGTGTTACAGGTGAAGAGAATCCACTAGTGGACGCAGGCCATGTCAGCAAGTTAGGCGTTACAGGTGGAGAGAATCCACTAGTGGAAGCTGGTCATGTAATAAGTTATGTGTTACAGGTGTAAAGAATTCACGAGTGGACGATTCTCATGTCAGTAAGTTTGGTGTTACAGGTGGAGAGATTCCTCTAGTGGAAGCTATTATCGTCAGTAAGTTAGGTGTTACAGGCGGAGAGAATCCATTAGTGGGCTGTTATCATGTCCGTAAGTTAGGTGCTACAGGTGGAGAGAATCCACTAGTGGAAGCTGGTCATGTCAGTAATTTAGGTGTTACACGTGGAGAAAATCCACTAGTGGAAGCTGGTCATATCAGTAAGTTAAACGTTACAGGTGGAGAGAATCCACTAGTGGACACTGCTCATGTCAATAAGTTAGATGTTACAGGTGGAGAGAATCCAATAGTGGATGCTGCTCATGTCAGTAAGTAAGTTAGGTGCTACAGGAGGAGAGAATCCACTAGTGAATGGTGCTCATGTCAGTAAGTTAGTGTTACAGGTTGAGAGAATCCACTAGTGGACGCTGCTCATGTCAGTAAGTTAGGAATTACAGGGGGAGAGAATCCACTAGCGAACCCTGGTCGAGTCAGGAAGTTAGGTGCTACAGGTGGAGAGAATCAACTAGTGGAAGCTGGTCATGTCATAAGTTATGTGTTACAGGTGTAAAGAATTCACGAGTGGACGATGCTCATGTCAGTAAGTTTGGTGTTACAGGTGGAGAGATTCCTCTAGTGGAAGCTATTATCGTCAGTAAGTTAGGTGTTACAGGCGGAGAGAATCCATTAGTGGGCGGTTATCATGTCTGTAAGTTAGGTGCTACAGGTGGAGAATCCACTAGTGGAAGCTGGTCATGTCAGTAAGTTAGGTGTTACAGGTGGAGAGAATCCACTAGTGAACGCAGGCCATGTCAGCAAGTTAGGCGTTACAGTTGGAGAGAATCCACTAGTGGACGCTGGTCATGTCAGTAAGTTAGGTGTTTCAGGTGGAGAGAATCCACTAGTCGAAGCTGGTCATGTCAGTAAGTTAGGTGTTACAAGGGGAGAGAATCCACTAGAGGACGGTTATTATGTAAGTAAGTTAGGTGATACAGGTGGAGAGAATCCACTAGTGGAAGCTGGTCATGTCAGTAAGTTAGGTGTTACACGTGGAGAAAATCCACTAGTGGAAGCTGGTCATGTCAGTAAGTTAGGTGTTACAGGTGGAGAGAATCCACTAGTGGACGCAGGCCATGTCAGCAAGTTAGGCGTTACAGGTGGAGAGAATCCACTAGTGGACGCTGGTCATGTCAGTAAGTTAGGTGTTACAGGTGGAGAGAATCCACTAGTCGAAGCTGGTCATGTCAGTATGTTAGGTGTTACAGGTGGAGAGAATCCACTAGAGGACGGTTATTATGTAAGTAAGTTAGGTTTTACAGGTGGAGAGAATCCACTAGTGGAAGCTGGTCATGTCAGTAATTTAGGTGTTACACGTGGAGAAAATCCACTAGTGGAAGCTGGTCATGTCAGTAAGTTAGGTGTTACAGGTGGAGAGAATCCACTAGTGGACGTAGGCCATGTCAGCAAGTTAGGCGTTACAGGTGGAGAGAATCCACTAGTGGACGCTGGTCATGTCAGTAAGTTAGGTGTTACACGTGGAGAAAATCCACTAGTGGAAGCTGGTCATGTCAGTAAGTTAGGTGTTACAGGTGGAGAGAATCCACTAGTGGACGTAGGCCATGTCAGCAAGTTAGGCGTTACAGGTGGAGAGAATCCACTAGTGGACGCTGGTCATGTCAGTAAGTTAGGTGTTACAGGTGGAGAGAATCCACTAGTCGAAGCTGGTCATGTCAGTAAGTTAGGTGTTACAGGTGGAGAGAATCCACTAGAGGACGGTTATTATGTAAGTAAGTTAGGTGTTACAGGGGGAGATAATCCACTAGTGGAAGCTGGTCATGTCAGTAAGTTCTGTGTTAAAGGTGGACAGAATCCACTAGTGGAAGCTGGTCATGTCAGTAAGTTAGGTGTTACAGGTGTAAAGAATTCACGAGTGGACGATGCTCATGTCAGTAAGTTTGGTGTTACAGGTGGAGAGATTCCTCTAGTGGAAGCTATTAATGTCAGTAAGTTAGGTGTTACAGGCGGAGAGAATCCATTAGTGGACGGTTATCATGTCCGTAAGTTAGGTGCTACAGGTGGAGAGAATCCACTAGTGGAAGCTGATCATGTCAGTAATTTAAGTGTTACACGTGGAGAAAATCCACTAGTGGAAGCTGGTCATGTCAGTAAGTTAGGTGTTACAGGTGGAGAGAATCCACTAGTGGACGCTGGCAATGTCAGGCTGGTCCAGGGAAGACGGTTCCTTCAGGCTGGTCCGGGGAAGATGATTCCTTCAGGCTGCTCCGGGGAAGACGGTTCCTTCAGGCTGGTCCGGGGAAGATGTTTCCTTCAGCCTGGTCCGGGGAAGACGGTTCCTTCAGGCTGGTCCGGGAAAGACGGTTCCTTCAGGCTGGTCCGGGGAAGATGATTCCTTCAGGCTGGTCCGGGGAAGACGCTTCCCTCAGGCTGGTCCGGGGAAGACGATTCCTTCATGCTGGTCCGGGAAAGACGATTCCTTCAGGCCGGTCCGGGGAAGACGGTTCCTTCAGGCTGGTCCGGGGAAGATGATTCCTTCAGGCTGGTCCAGGGAAGACGATTCCTTCAGGCTAGTCCGGGGAAGACGGTTCCTTCAGGCTGGTCCGGGGAAGATGATTCCTTCAGGCTGGTCCGTGGATGATGATTCCTACAGGCTGGTCCCGGGAAGACGGTTCCTTCAGGCTGATCCGGGGAAGATGATTCCTTCAGGCTGGTCCGGGGAAGATGATTCTTTCAGGCTGGTCCGGGGAAGGAATGACCGAGTCATGTCCTTGGGACAAGAGCCCTTCACCAGCAGAAGGTATACAATTTGGAGTTTTTTATACTGAATTAATGCCAGAGATCTGCTCATCTGCAGCTTTCATGTTCAGAAAAAAATGTCCTCTTTTATTGCGAGATAATAACTATATATTTCCAGTCTAGGATCTGGACTATACTGTAAGAAACACATTGTTTTGATGTCCAGAATACGAACACAACCATTATATAGCATCCTTACCCATATAAATAACTGTCTTCAAAACAGTTGCGACGGCAGTTTGTACCATTACTGCAGTTTTCTTGGTGCCTGGAGTTGCAGTCCATGTTAGAGCCAACATAGTCGATGCTACCATCAGAAATCCACAAATTCCGCACCAAGTCTGTGTAAGTAAAATTTTGTTAATACAATAGTACTTATAATACACAAAATGTGCCAATTGATTATGTGAAATTTATTAAATTGTCACTTCAGGTATTAATGGTGTTCCTAAATAAAGAGTTAGTTTACGTTGCTTATACCAGCAGTCATAATACACTGCAGGTTCCTCTAGTGGGAGACAACACACAGTGGTTGCCAGCAGTCATAATACACTGCAGGTTCCTCTAGTGGGAGACAACACACAGTGGTCGCCAGCAGTCATAATACACTGCAGGTTCCTCTAGTGGGAGACAACACACAGTGGTCGCCAGCAGTCATAATACACTGCAGGTTCCTCTAGTGGGAGACAACACACAGTGGTCGCCATCAGTCTTAATACACTGCAGGTTCCTCTAGTGGGAGACAACACACAGTGGTCGCCAGCAGTCATAATACACTGCAGGCTCCTCTAGTGGGAGACAACACACAGTGGTCGCCAGCAGTCATAATACACTGCAGGTCCTCTAGTGGGAGACAACACACAGTGGTCGCCAGCATCATAATACACTGCAGGTTCCTCTAGTGGGAGACAACACACAGTGGTCGCCAGCAGTCAAATACACTGCAGGTCCTCTAGTGGGAGACAACACACAGTGGTTGCCAGCAGTCATAATACACTGCAGGTTCCTCTAGTGGGAGACAACACACAGTGGTCGCCAGCAGTCATAATACACTGCAGGGTCCTCTAGTGGGAGACAACACACAGTGGTCGCCATCAGTCATAATACACTGCAGATTCCTCTAGTGGGAGACAACAGACAGTGGTCGCCATCAGTCATAATACACTGCAGGTTCCTCTAGTGGGAGACAACACACAGTGGTCGCCAGCAGTCATAATACACTGCAGGGTCCTCTAGTGGGAGACAACACACAGTGGTCGCCATCAGTCATAATACACTGCAGATTCCTCTAGTGGGAGACAACAGACAGTGGTCGCCATCAGTCATAATACACTGCAGGTTCCTCTAGTGGGAGACAACACACAGTGGTCGCCAGCAGTCATAATTTCACTGCAGGTTCCTCTAGTGGGAGACAACACACAGTGGTCACCAGCAGTCATAATACACTGCAGGTTCCTCTAGTGGGAGACAACACACAGTGGTCGCCAGCAGTCATAATACACTGCAGGTTCCTCTAAATGGGAGACAACACACAGTGGTCACAGCAGTCATAATACACTGCAGGTTCCTCTAGTGGGAGACAACACACAGTGGTCGCCAGCAGTCATAATACACTGCAGGGGTTTCCTCTTGGAGACAACACACAGTGGTTTGCCACCTACAAACACTGCAGGCTCCTCTAGTGGGAGCAACACACAGTGCGCCAGCAGTCACAATGCACTGCAGGTTCCACTTTTGGAAAAAGTTTTCTAGGATGTGGGTATCTGCCCCTTGCACCCCCTTCAAACCCTCTTCAGTCATTTTAGCCTGATGGACGACCCTCTCAAATTGGCAGATTGTCAACTAGGTTCTTGATCAACACTACAATTTGAAGCAGAGGTTTGTACCAGCATGTGTTATTAGTCACGCAACTCTCCTTGTAAGAGATCTGCGTTGGACCATGGTGTTAAGCAATTGATGACTAAAAATTAACAAAAAATTAAGGAATAACCTGCACCCATTATTATTTACAAGTAGAGGCTATGATAATACTATTTCATCAGCCCAGACACAAGAAATCAAGCATCTTGTGTTGCTTCCTGTTGCAGTGTTTAGCACGAAGTAAAAACGCTAGTTTTCAGCAGATCCTTTGTATTGAGGAGCGCGCTGGTGAAGCGGCATATATATATGTATACATATATAATATAATTATAAATATAATATATAATAATATATAATATATATATACAATATATATATATATATATATATATATATAATAATATATATATATATATAATACAATATATATTACATACTATATAAATATATATAAAATAATTAAATATATATACATATAATATATATATATATATATAATATATAATAATAATATATAATATATATATATAAATATAAAACCAGAAATACATTTAACCAAGCCTAAGCCTACCTAGTACAACATACCAGAAATACATTTAACCAAGCCTAAGCCTATCTAGTACAACATACCAGAAATACATTTAACCAAGCCTAAGCCTATCTAGTACAACATACCAGAAATACATTTAACCAAGCCTAAGCCTACCTAGTACAACATACCAGAAATACATTGAACCAAGCCTAAGCCTACCTAGTACAACATACCAGAAATACATTTAACCAAGCCTAAGCCTACCAAGTACAACATACCAAAATACATTTAACCAAGCCTAAGCCTACCTATGCAACATACCAGAAATACATTTAACCAAGCCTAAGCCTACCAGTACAACATACCAGAAATACATTTAACCAAGCCTAAGCCTACCTAGTACAACATACCAGAAATACATTTAACCAAGCCTAAGCCTACCTAGTACAACATACCAGAAATACATTTAACCAAGCCTAAGCCTACGTAGTGCAACATACCTGAAATACATTTAACAAGCCAAGCCTACGTTTCAACATACCTGAAATACATTTAACCAGCCTAAGCCTCCTAGTACAACATACCAAAATTACATTTAAATCCAAGCCTAAGCCTACTAGTACAACGTACCAGAAATACATTTAACCAAGCCTAAGCCTACCTAGTACAACATACCAGAAATACATTTAACCAAGCCTAAGCCTACCTAGTACAACATTAGTCACTTTGTTCACATTGCATATTTATCTTAAATATTGTTATGCACTTTCACATCATCATAATTATTCACTGATCTCTGGTTACTACTGTGACAGTCACATTCATTACTCTGGTCTGCATTTGGAACCTTTTTAATTTTTGTTTAATTCTTGGTTGCGATTTTTCCCTTTTCCTTTGGCCCGGGCCTTGATTTAAATATCTAAACCGTTTTGCTCTAGGGACGAAAAGGGATTTTGAAAAAAAAAACAAATTTATGAAAAAAAAAAAATGGAATTTTTTAAAAAATTTTATTACTTTTTTTTAAAATTAACCCAGCCCCCCATCTTGGAAAAGCAAAAATTTGATATTTTTTTTAAGAAAATTTATAAATTTCCCAAAAATCAACATGAATCAAATAAAATTTTTAAAAAAAAAATTTGTGCTAAGGTTTTCCCCTACATATTGAATAAAAACGGGGGACCCCTCTTTTTTTCCTTTTGGTCTTTTGCATCCGAAAACCTTACGTTTCAATGCCTGCAGAAACCCCCCATCTTTGCTGACTTCCATTTGCCCTGGTACCCAATTTTTCCTTTGGAAAAAATACCCCCTGGTTGTAAATACCCTCAGGGGAAAGCCCCAAAAAATTTTTGGGGAAAAATAGTCAAATGGGAGTCCCAAAAAACATCTTAAACCCCAAAATTTTGCCCAAGTTTTTGGGAAAAACCTAAAATTTCAGTGTTTGGGAATTTTTTTTTTCATATTAGGGGTAGACCCCAACCCCAGGAAGCTTTTGGAAAAATCTGCAAATTGAAAACCAAAATTCACCCCGACACCTTTAAAGGCCTCTAAAATACTTTTTCCTTCATCACTTCCCGAACCCTTTTTATCCGGGGAAAACCCCTTGACTCCGGGGCACTTGAAGAATTTTCCATTCTTGTTCAAGACCTTCACAAAATTTTTCAAAATTCCCTTATTTGATTTGGAGTGGGGGGCAACAAAAATTTTCCCTTTGGGTAAAACTAGTGGCAAAAAGTTTTCACGTTGGTTTTTGGGGGAAAGAATTTGTTCCTGTGTGGCCTACAGCCCCAAAGCCCAAAAAAAACGGGGGAACTTGGTGAAATTCCGCCTTGAAGCCCTAGTAGGAAAGCAAAAATTTTTTTAAATCACCACAAATGAAAAATTTATAAACCCCGGTACTTGATTGCAGATTTATGTTTTTATATATGGGGTAATTTTTTCTACTTTGGGGGACCTATGGCACAGATCCCACTTTTGTTCCCAAATTTTTGAGAAGGGGCACCCTTAAATTTCTTTTAGAAGAATCGGGAAGAGTCTCCATTTTCTGCTCTGTTTTACCTCCTCAT
This sequence comes from Cherax quadricarinatus, assembly GCF_026875155.1. NCBI lineage: Eukaryota > Metazoa > Arthropoda > Malacostraca > Decapoda > Parastacidae > Cherax > Cherax quadricarinatus. The sequence continues at coordinate 14,827,530 of NC_069471.1, read as the reverse complement.
GTGTTCTTTTAAAGCCAGAAATTTTTAACAGAAAAAAAATTGTTTCCTCTTTGTAAAAGAGTAAATTTCCCCCTTTCCCACGTTTGATGGTCCCCAAGCAAAAGGGGTCCGGGAGTTTAAAAGTCTTTTGGGGGCCTTCATTCTAGGGGCCAAGAAAACTGGGGAACTTTATTTGGGGAAGGGTTTAAGGGTCTCCCCCAAAAGTTAGAGGGTTCCCAACTTGGTTAAAGGGGGGGGGTTTTTTTTGATCGCATTGGTTGGTGGTTCAAAATTTCCAAATTTTCCATCCCCTTTAAAAATTACCTGGACAAACCCTGAGGGAAAATTTTTTGCCTGTGCCAGGGGGAAAACAGGAAACGGGAAAATTTATTTCAGATGGGGAAACAAAACTTAATTGCTAAAAGGAAAATATTTTTTTTAATTACGCGATCTTTAGTTTTCTTTTTGGGAAACCAGTTTACTTAGTTTTAAACAAAGGTTGGGGGGGGGTTCATCATGGTGCCCAAACTGCCCCCGGCCTACCATTGTAGATTCTCAGGGTGGTTCATTTCCCCCAACCATACCTTTTGTAGCATTCATTATGGTTCACCCGCCCCCAAACCATCCATTTTTGAAATCACCCTGGGGTTCATCTCCCCCCACCAAAACCATTGAGCGGGCATTAGGGTTTCCAAATCGCTCCCGCCTTTCCCTTTGTGGGCAGTCTTCATTGTAGCAGGCCCGGGGGCCCTGGTTCTAAAGCCCCCGCTCACACACCGGGGGGGCCCGGGTTCATTCCCGGGGGTTGGAAACATTTCAAACACTTTTTCCTAACCCTGTTGTCCTTTTTCACCCACAGCAAAAAAGGGTACCTGGGTGTTGGGTGACTGGGGTGGGTCGAAACCGGGGGACAAGATTAAGGCCCCAATGGAAATAATTTAAAGACATCCTCGATGACGCACGACTTTTTTTGGGTATCCTGGGGGGTTAACCCCCCGGGGGTTTAAAAAATTTTCCCCAAACGAAATTTTATCTTTTTCTTATCTTGTAGAAAGGCTTATGGGGGGTTCATCTGCTCCCCCATACCTTTGGTAGCAGTCATCATGGGGGTTTTCATCTCCTCCCCCAAAACCTTTGGGTTGCAGTCATCGGGTTTGGTTCATCTGCCCCAAAACCATATCATTGTAGCATTTTTTTCTTGGTGGTTCATTTCCCCCCCACCATACCATTTGAAACCCCAAAAACGGAAAACATTAAATTTTTTCCCCAACTTACTGATGCAAGTTCTGCAAGCTTTGGTGGTCCCAAAGGGTTTGTTCTGGCTCAAAGTTTGTCCTGGTCTCCAAAAGTTACACCCCAAAATAAACAAAGTAGCAGCGTTTTATAAAGGGATTTAAATTTTTTTGCCCCCGGGGAAACCCAAAGGTTGAATTGCCCAAAAACCTAAAAAAAAAATATGTTTTGGTAAAATTTAGCCCCCTATAGACAATTAAAAATCTTTAAAATTAAAAAAAAAAATATATTGAGTTAATATTTTAATATTTTATAAAATTAAATATAAAATATATATATATATATATATATTTATAATTTTAATTTAAAATTATATTTTTAAAATATATATATATATTTATATAATTTTTTTTTTCCCTTCCATGGGGGATTACCCAAATATTTAAACAAAAATATACGGTTTATATTCTACATTTTTCTAAGGAAAAAATTTCCATCAAAAGGAGAAAACCTGTATCTGTTTGTTTGTTAGAGTTTTTTTTGGGGGAGTCATAATGAGTCAGGGGGGAAGGGACATAGAATGAAATTTGATCGGGGGGTTTTAAGATCATTATAAAAGGGTTTAAATTTAAAAAAAGCAAATGTTTAAAATTCCGCCTATAATTTTGGGGGGGTTTTGCCCAAGGTGGTAAGCTCAGTATTTACCCATGATAATTATAGTGGGGAAATCTCCAGGGCTAACTTCGTAAAATTCAAAACCATATATTTTTTACCGGGTTTCTCCAGGGGAAAAAGTTCAGTAAAATTAAACCAATAATAATTTTTGGCCCTTTTTGGGCAGGGGGGAAAATTAAACATTTTAAAACCCAAAAAAAAAAAAATGCCCAATTTTTCCAGGTGAAAAAGTTCATTTATATTCAACCATAATAATTTTTGCCGGGTTCTCCAGATGGTAAGTTCTGAAAATTTTCAACCAATAAATTAGGGGCCATGTCTCGGGGGGGGGGGGGGGGCATGTTTCAGAAAAATTCAACCATAAAAAATTTTATGGCAAAACCCGGGTTTGGTTTAAGTTAAGTATTTTGGGAAGCATAATAATAAAAGCCTTGTTTGTAGGTGGAAAATTTCAAAATTTTTAACCATAAAAATTTTATTGCCGGGTTTTTTCCGGGTTTTTAAGTTCACTTTTATTCAACCTTAAAAAAAATTATGAGTGGGTTCCCCAGGTGATAATTTCATTTATTTTCAACTTTAACAATTATGGCCGTGTTCCAAGGTGGTAATTTTTTGTATATTTAAACCATAAAAATTTTAAGGGCCCGGCTTCTGCGGGGTGGGAAAGTTCAAAATTTTTTTAAACCTATAATAATTAGGGCCGGGTTTTGCGGGTGGTGCACTTTAAAATTTTTAACAAAATTTTTATGCAGGGTCTCCATTTTTAAAAAAGCAACCTTATTTCAATAAATTAAAAAGGGTTTGCCCCTGGTTCCCCAGGAATAAGTCAGCATATTCATCCAAAAAATTAGGGCCCGGGATTCTCAAGTTTTAAGCTCATTTTTTCAACCCATAATAATAATGGGCAGGTTCTCAAGGGGGTTTAACCCTCATGTATAAACCATAAAAATTACCCCCGGGTTCTCGAAGTATAAGGTCAGAAATATTAACCCATAATAAATAGGGCGGGTTTTCTCCAGGGGGAAAATTTCCCTGTATAAACAACCATAAAATTTTTGGGACGGGTTCTTCAGGGGGAAAAGTCAGCGTATTAAAACCATAATAATTATACCCGGGGTTTCCCCAAAGGGGGTAAGCTCGAAAATTTTAAAACCCCAAAAACCAAACCCCCTGGGGGTTTAAACCCCGTGGGGTAGGGTTTGTTTGCAATCGTGCTTACAAATTTCGTGAGTTTTTCAACCCTAATAATTATGTGGGGTTCTCCGGAAGTAAGTTCAAAATATTAAACCCTTAAAAAATTTTTGGCCGGGGTTCTCCGGTAGAAAATTTTCAGTAAAATTAAAAACAATATAATTATGATCAGGTTTCCAGGTGGAAGGTTCATATATTAAACCCCAAAATAAATATAGCCATTTTTTTTCCAGGTGGTAAGCCCCGTATACAACCTTAAAAATTATGACAGGGTTCCCCCGGTGGAAAACTCGGAAATATTCAACCAAAAAATTTTTGGGCTTGTTCCCCCGGGTGGAAAGATCTTTTTAATTTTCAACCAAAATAATTATTTTTTGTGTTCTCCGTGGTAAGATCAGTATTTTAACTAAAGTAAAAAAAGGGTTTTTAAAACGGGATTTTATCAAAAAAATTTTTTGAAATAGCAAAAATTTTTTAAAATAATACGACAATTTTCTTTTTTAATTTTTATTGTACAAACAAAAATTTTTTAAACTACAAAAAAAAATAACCAGAAAAAACCCTTTAATGAGAAAAGTTCCCCAAAAGAAAAAAGTTGTCCTGTGGGTAGCGGGGGGAACTTTTGGTGAAAAAACTTACTTTAAATTTACCAAAACCATTCGAGTATCCCCCGACCTCGCTCTTTGGGCAACATTGACAGGGGAACGCCCATTAACACGTCCAGCTCCTATAAGAAAAACATTAAATTCCAAAATTTAAAAAACGTTACTGATCTAAGCTTCTCAAGGCATATACTGTCGGGGATTTAGTAAAATATATATAAAATATATATATAAAATATAAAATATTATATATATATATATATATATAATATAAAATTATATTTTGAAAGGGAAATTTCGCGAGACCCCCCAAAATCCCGAAATATACCCCAAACACTGACCCTTGGGCTGGGGGAGACTCAAACCCTTTACAACCCTTTTGGGGAAAAAAGGTACGCAGTGCTTTCCCCATCTACCCACCTGGAAAATTTCCCTTGGCATGTAGCATGGGGCTACACTTTTGGGATCCAACCCCGCCATTTTTCGGGGGAAAGGCTTACATTTTTTCATCTACCCCTGCATCATCCCCCTTTACTAGAGTTTTTAACAATGCAAAAAATTCGCGAGAGCATGCAAAAATATCCCCAAAAACCCCTGTTCTCTGGGCTGAAGGGGGACTCAAAACCTACAAACCCTTTAAAGGGAAAAAGGGTTACGCAGTGTTTAAAACCAAATCAAAACCCCACACGGGACAATCCCGGCTGTAGCATGAGCTACCTTTGGGACCAAGGCAGCCACCCTTTCAGGGAAAAGGGCCCTTCCCGTTTTTCATCCCCTCCCCCAGCATCAGTTTTTAAAGAGATTTGAACAAGGGAAAGGGAAATTTGCAAAGAGCATGCGAAATATACACAAACACTGATCTCGGGCTGAAGGGACCCAACCTACGAACCTTGGGACAAGGGGGCGCTTTTGGTTTTAAACCAATCTACCCACCGGGAAACAATCCCTTTGGCGTGTGCATGACTACCCGTTTTTTTTCCAAGGCAGCCACCCTTTCAGGGGGGAAGGTTTACGGGTTTTTTTTCATTCCCCTGCATGCATCAGCCTTACTAGAGTTTTTGAAAAAATGAAAGGGAAAATTCGCGAGAGCATCAAAAATTTTCACAAACACTGATCTCGGCTAAAAGGGGGACTCTGAAAAGACTGCTCCCCCCCCAAAACTAAAAAAACTTCCATTGGGATGGCCCGATAGGGGAAAAAAATAACCTCAAAAATGTTCAGAGGGGGTCGGGAAAAAGGAAAAGACCCCGCCTCCTGCAGGAGAGCCCCATGAAAGGGGGATTTTTCTTTTGTTTTTCCCCAACTCCACCTTGGCACACCCCCGACCCACAGACCATCCTCGGGGGGTGTTTCCCCTTCAAATTGCCTCCCCTATTTTGGGGGCCGAACACAGGTGTTTTTTTGTGGCAGTGAATTTTAAGGCAGACCGTTTGGGGGGTTCCATGGTTTTGTGTGCCTTAAATTGGGGAAAGATTGCAAGACTTTAGGGGGTTTTAATAACATTTTTTTCAAGGGGGACCCTAAAACCCCCCAGGATGCCCAAAATTTTAAGGGGAGCCAGCACATTTAGGCAGACCCTGAGGGCCAGCCGGGGAAAGGGGTCCAGATTGTATCACCTTTCCAAACCGGACAGAGGGAAAAAAGCAGGGGGTGTGGGACTAAAATGTGCATCTACTTGGTGATACCAAATCCCCAATACACAAGGGAGGGAAGGGGGGGGCAGTGCCATTCGGGAGCCCCCAAAAGTCTAAAAAATTGGAGAATTTCCCTCTTATTTTTTTTTGGGTTTCCCATAGGCCCCAAAAGCCCCTTGGCTCTTTGGGGAAAAAATTTGCACCCTTAAGTTTCTTAAGGAGCTGGGGCAAAAGATTCATCAGGGTAACTGGGGATCGCAGTGAAAGCTAGTTTTCCGTACATCTATCAGTGCTGCTGTCAGGGGGTAACACATGTAACAATATAAAACTTCCCAACGTATCTCTCACACCCCCTGTACTGTACATGTTTATTTTTTATTCAACAGTGTTATTTTAGGAGGGGCCCTTTCCCAACCAAAGTTTTTGGGGGAAAGGTCCCTTTGGGTACCTTTAGAAGGTGGGGCGTGTGTCCAAAATACGCGGGCATTCCCCCGTTTGAACAAAACCACGGAGCCGCTGGAACAGAAACTAGCTGAAGGGGGATCCCTGGTTCCCCTAAATGAGCCCTTTTGCCGGGGCCCTTTAAGGGGAAATTTAGTGCATTTCTTTACCCATGAGCCAAAGGTCCTGACCCAAATTGGGGAAAACAAACCACCAAAAACACACAAATATATAAAAAATTTATATATATATATTTTTAAAATTTTAATATAAAATATTAAACATTTGACTAAGGAGACTCGAACCTAAAAAACCTTTTGGGAACAAGGTACGCAGTGTTTTACCCAAATTCTACCCACAAGGACCAATACCTGGGGTTTTCCAGCTTGCGCTAGACTTTGACCCCAAGGGCCCGGGGCCAGTTTTCGGGGGAAAAAAGGGTTACAGTTTTTCATCTCATCCCCTGCATGCGTTTTCCCCTTCCCTAGGGGATATTAACTTTTGAAAGGGGAATTGCAAGAGCTGGCTCCCCTTGGTTCAAAGTCTAGCGCAAGCGGGGACTCCAGGGAAATTGGGGCCATTGGGGGTAGTTGGTAAAGAAAACTGCGTACCTTTTTTCCAAGGTTCGTGGGTTTGGGAGTCCCTTCGGGCAGAGATCAGTGTTTATATTTATATATATAAAATTATAAAAATATATTATATTTAATTTTTTAAAATATATATTTTTTAAAATATTTTTTTAATATTTTTATAATTTTTTTATTATCCCCACGGGCCCGGGATTCCCCCCAAGGCAGGGGGGTTCCCCCAAAGGGCCGGGTGGCCACCAAGCAGGGGGCCACCAAGGAAAGGGGTGGTCCCCCAAAGGCAGGGTGGCCCCAAAGGCAGGGGGCTCACCAAGGGGGGTGGGCCCGAAAAAAGAAAAACTTTCACCATCTTCACTCCATTCTGTCTTGCCAGAAGGGGTGCTTTAACAACTACAGTTTTTAAATGAAACATTAAAACCCCTCCTTTCCGGAGTGCACCCACTGTACTTCCCATCTCCAGGACTCAAAGTCCGGCCTCCCGGGTTTCCCCGGAACCCCCTTAAAAAAAAAGTTTATTTTGCCACACCCCCAACAGCACGTAAAGTTTTTTAAAAACCTTTTGTCCCCTTTCACTCCTATTCAAAAAGCCCCGGGCAGGCCTTTGCTGGAAGTCCAAGCCCCTCGCACACAAAACCCCCTTTTCCCCCCCTCCCCCCAACCCTTTCCCTGGGGCCGACCCTAACCCCCCTTCCCTTTCCCCTTTTGAAAATGATACACTCTTGAAGTTATTCTTTTTCCCCTTTCTTTCTCTCCACATGCCCCAAAACCACCTCAAAAACCCTTCCCCCAGCCCTCTGGACAACAGTTTTGGTAATCCCCCCACCTCCCCTAATTTCCCAAAAACTACGAACTCCCTGATTATTTTCACACCACACATTGCTCTCAGACAGACTTCTCCACTGCCTCCAGCTGAAAACATTCAAAAACCCATCCCATTCACACCCATATAAGGCGTTGGTAAAACTATGTCTCATACTTTCCCCCCTTTTCCCCTCCAAGGACAAAGTTCTTTGTCTCCACGACCCCTAAGTGAAAAACCACTCACCCTTTTCCCCCTCATAAATTTTCCCAGGATTCCCCTCATTTTTCTTTGGACCCTTCCCAAACCCCGGGTCCACTCCCAAATTTTTAAATTACATTCACCCCTCCTTACTCTCCCCCTCCTTTCTGATTTCCAATTTTTCATCACCTAATCTTTTTTTTACCTAAAAAAAACCTTACTTTTTTCCTGTTTTCCAATTTTTTTCTTCTTTTGCCCCAACCCTACCTTTTTTTTCACCACCAAATATCGCAATTTCTTTTCAAAAACCCCCAAAGAGCACGGGGTCATCAGCAAAGGGGGCAACTGTGACAACTCCCCCTTATGTGTGATTCTTTACCCTTTTTAACTCCACCGCCTTCCCAAAGACCCCGCTTTTTCTTCTTTTAAAACCCCCATCTAAAAAATTATAAAAAAAACCCACGGTAAAAACACACCCTTTTCAAAGGCCTTTTTCGGGAAATAATTTCCCTTTTTTTCCAAACATACTCAAAACTTAAAGCCTCACTTCCCGTAAAAATTTTTTCACTGCTTTCATTTAACCCCCTCCTACCCCCTACACCTGCAACATCTGCCACTTCCCGGGCCCTATCACCCCTGTCATTTGCCTTTTCCAAATCCTTTAAATGCTAAAAAAGACCTTTTTTCCCCTTATCTAAATACTTTTTAAACCTTTTTATTTTTTCACTGAAACACCGGGTCCACACCCCCCCTACTTTTCCTAAAGCCTCCTTTTTTCATCTCTATCCTATTTTTTAATTTTAAATATTATATATATAATATATTATATAAAATATATTATTTTATAAAATTTAAAATTTATATATATATATATAAAATTAAAATCTTTCTTTTTTTCTTTTAAAACACACCGGCCGTTTTCCCCCCGAGGCGGGGGGGCCCCAAAAAAAGGGAAAAAAGGGAAAAGTTTCTCCTTTTAAAATTTAGTAAAAAAAAATCCCAAGGAGAAGGGGTTTACTAGCCCCTTGCCCCCCGGCATTTTAGCGCCTCTTACAACACGAAGGGCTTAGGAGAAAAAATTTTTCTTTTCCTTTTTCCCCAGGGAGAAAAATATATAGTATATTTTAGGTTGGGGTCCACCTCTTTTGTAAATTGGGGGACCCATAGCCTCGGAGAAAAGTGCCTAAAAGGTTTTAAAGGGGAAAAATTTTTTTTGGGGATTTTTTTCCTGAACCCTTTTTTGAATTTTTCCATTTCCCCCCAAACCACCCCATTTTTTTAAGTATATATTTTTTTTTACCAATGGGAATTTTTATTACATAATATGGGTACAGAAGATTTAAGAAAAACTTTGTTGATATAAAGGGGGCTAAAAGGGTTTAATTTTTTTAGGGGTGTATCACCGTTTAAAAGGCCCGAAAATCTCATCCACCCCCTCAGAGCGGGGGCGTTGGGGGGCCCAAAATACAGCAGGCATTACCCCTTTAAACAGCCACGGGAGCCGCTGGAACGGGAAAACTGCTGCCCTGGGATCCCTATTTTCCCCCTGTTGAGTTTTTTTCCCCCTCCTTAAGGAATTTAGATGAAATTTTTCCCCCATGAGCCAAGGGTCTCTGACCCCTATGGGAACAAACATATAATTTGGATGGGCAATTTTCTCCTTTATTTTCTGGGCTTTTGGGAAACTCCCCCTAAAAGCTGGCAGCTGCCCCTCCTTCCCCCCGGGTGAAATTGGGGGAATAGGTATCACCCAAAGGGTAGATCCCACAGGGTTTAGCCCCCACCCCCTGCCCCCATCTGCCCAGGCTTGAAGGGTGATACCTTTGGGGACGCTTCGGCTGCCACCCAAACGGCATTTTTTGGGGTTTGGCTCCTTTACGCTGGGCTTCCAGCTTTTGGGAAAAGGCTCCTCTTGTTAATGTTTTTAACCTCTCATGTCTTGCAACTTTCCCTCGGATTTGGGGCACACAAGACCATGGTACCGAATCGGCCTGCTCTTCATTACCACAAATACACCTGGGGTTTTTCGGCCCGGGGAAAAGGGGGGGAAAAAAGGGGCGGGCCAAGGGCGGAGGGAAAAACAAAAACCCCTTTCGGGGGCCACTTCCCCAAGGCTGGATTTTGGGGAACACCAAAACAGAAATTTTAAGGGGAGGGTTATTGGGGGGGCAGGCCGGTTTTTCAACCCCTTTGTTCCCTCCAATCGGGAAGCAAAATTTTGGTTGAGGAAAAAATTTTTTTAAAGTTGTTGGGGGGTGAAAAGGTCTGGTTTCAGGGGCGAAAGATTCCCCCAGATCATGGCAAAACAAGGGAATTTTGGTTGGGCCCCAAATTTTTGATTAAAGGTTAAGGGAAAATTTCGCTGCCTAAAGCCCTTTGGTGAAATAAGGGACCAATGCAGGTGCCTTCTTAAAAAATTATTCCAACCTAAAGCTAAGGATTTGTAGCGGTTTCCACCCCCGCTTCTTGGAGTAAATTGAAAATTCCTTTTCCTTTTAAAATTTTCCCATTTCTTTAAAAATTTTTTGGCAGTTAGGGTTTTCCCCTAGGGGGGCACATTTTGGGGAATATGTCTCCGGGGAGGACTAAACCCCAACCTTTTGTTGAGAATTTTAAAACATTTGGAAGTTCCCAGGTTGGCCCCATTTCCTGCCCCTTCCTTTTCTTTGAAGAAATTTGGCAATGGCTTTTTGTTAGGTGTTGTTAAAAGCAAATCATGGTTGGGGGGAAATATTTTGCTTGGGTTGGGTTTTAAATTAAATTGTTTAAATTGTGCCTTAAATGAGGGGTTTTAATTTTTGGGGTTTGGGATTTTGGGAAAATAAGATAATTTCTTTTCCCCCAAAAAAAAAAATTTATTTGGGGTGTAAGGGGCTTGTAGGGGGACTCCTTTGTACCTCTAGTGTGCCATCATCTAGGAACCAGTGTTTACTCGCTGGTCATTCTGTTTTGTAAATTCCCAAACTGCTATACAGAAAGAAATGGTGCAAGGGGAAAACCCTTGGGTTGGCCCCCCTCCGTTTTTTTGTAAATTTCATGCTCTTAAAAGGGGAACATTGTTTCCCTTTGCTATACCCAGCGGCAAAAAAAGGGGGGAAGGGGGGGTGCCCGGGGAAATTTTTCCCTTGTACTGCTGCTAATCCAAGGGCCTTTTTCAGGATTTTTGAATGCATTCTTAAAAACTAATTTTCCACTGTTTTGTCCTGGGCGGTTTTTGATATACACCTTTGTTTTTATGAACCACTGCTTCATTTCCCCTGACAGCCCCCAAAAGCCAAGCGGGGTTTGGGTTTAAGACGGGCTGCCTGTGCACGAATACTTCGACAGCAGTTGGTTTCGGGCGGGGTAGCGGTTGCCTACTGCAATTGGCCGAATTCCCCCCAAACCTTCTTTTTAAGTGCAAAAGTTTGCAAACCAAAAAAAAAAAGGTCTAATTTCATCAGGAATTTAACCAGCCCAAGGAATTGTTGATGAACCCTTGGGGATCTTGGGAAAAATGTGTCTCGGGGAAATTTTCCCCAAAAAACCCGGGTTAACTATTTCCTTTAAATTTCTGTGGCCTTATTCCCCAAAGAACCCCCCGCAAAGCCAGATGGGAAAGACAATTTATTGCTTTTAAAAGTCTGAGTCTTCCCAAAACAATGGTTCCAAGTGGGGGCCCGAGGTTTTTTGGGAAATGTTTTGGGTTGGGCCCCGGGGTTTTTTCCCCGGGGAGGGTGTTTTTTCTCTAAAGTGCTTTTAGCCCCTTTTGGGGGCAGCTCCCTGGGGAAACAACTGTAAACTTCACCCGGGAAAAATTCGATTGCCCCCACTGTGTTGGGCCCCCTTTTTAAATTTTTTTGCTCACCTGGGGTTGACTTTTTCCCCTTTTCAGTGGAGTGAGTGGGGGGTTCTGCCTTCTCTTTTTTTTGTTGACGGGGAAGGGAAAGGGGAATGGGTTTCAGCTCTGGAAAATCTCTTATATTAAAATTTTCAATTTAGGCTAGTCTCTTTTCCCCCTTTTTTCCAGGGACAGCTAAAAGGGGCATTTCCCAAAAAATAGCAAATTTTGCCATGCCTTTTAAGGCTCACCTGGGTGGAACCTGCTAATATCAATTTTAAAATTTTAAATTTTCTTTTAAAATTTTAATTTATAAAAAACACTTAAAATTTATTTTTGTTTAAATAATGATACCTATTTTTTTCTTTTTACTCTGACGGGGTTTTTTTTGAGATTTATTGCATATACGAATGGTCACCCCTGCTTATTCAGTACGTTTGACACTTGATTTTTTGCCAAATTTTGGAATATTTTTTGGGTTATTCAGCCGAGATATAAAATTTTAAAATTTAAAAATTGTGGGAAAGCATGTATTTTATCAACTCAATACGGGGAAATTTGGGAAAAATTTTTGGGGGACTTGATTCAGTAGAAATTGGAAAGGGGGGGTCCGTCCCCCCAGACTTGCAAACTATACAGGAAAACGCGGGGGTGAGGAAAAACGGTCAGTCTGAAAAGGCCAGTTACATCTACTTTCCCTCTTTATGAAAATTTTAAAAACCCGCTTTTAAAACTGAAGTTGCTAAAATGTATAGTTGTGAAGGATGCCTTACTTTATATTTCTCCCGCATCAAAATTTTAAATTACCTAAAATATATAATGAAAAAAAAGTCCCTGGGTTAAAATAAACTCGTCCAATAAATTTCCCCGTGTTTCATAACGCTCCCTTTTTAAACCTTTTTGTATTTTCCCAAAATTTTAAAAAGAATTTCATTTCACTAGGGTTTTTTGTACCCCTATGTATACCTTTTACTGTGTATACATGGGACAAGGAAAACCCTGATAATTTTTTATCATGCTTGGGGCCCTTTACTATGAATAAAGAGCAAAATTTTTTAAAAAAAAATCTTTTTGTTTAAATTTTGTTTTGAAATTTTAAAACGAAACAAAAATTTACATATTTGAAAATTAATTTAAATTTAAATTTTAACTTTTCCTTACGTTGAATTAGTCCCATTGGTCCTTTAAAAAACCATTGGGGCATCCTTTTCCCTTTGCACCAAAATTGCACTAATTTTTCCCCTGTAAAATTGGTTTTCCCCATAAAATCGTCCAGGGTACCTTCAAGCATGTGAATGAAAAAAACCCCCACCTGTAAAACACAAACCTCCCAAAACCGTAACACACAAACCCCCCACAACCCGTAACACACAAAATCGTCCCACACCTGTAACACAAAAAAACGGTCCCAAAAACGGACAAAAACAAACTTAAAATGAACAAACAAAATTTTTCCATCCTTTTTTTCACTACTTACGAAAATGCTGTTTTTCAGTAAATTTAAAATAACAGTTTTATTTCCACAAAAAAAATCTAAGCCACATTTGAAAACCCTTTTTTAAAAAAACATCACTAAAAAATTAAGTCATGATTTGGTTTTGTCAAATATTAAAAAAATACAGATGTTTTAAAAATTTAAAAGGGGGATAAATTTAAATTTAAAATGAACATTGGGTTGAAACCCATTTTCCTTTTGTAAAATGGCAACACAAAGTTTTTTAAAATTTTTTCCATTTTTACATTTCTCCTTGGGACAGTAGCGTGGGGGGGTAGTGGGGGTTTTCAACAATTTTCCGGCCCAAAAATTTTCCCGCAGTGACTTATTTTTATTCTTGTCTTAGGAAATGACTGGGTTTAATGGGACGAAAGTAGGGTTCCTACTGTTGCGGCCCCACCCGTCAGTGTTGCGGCCCCCCTGTCCCTTTTGCGGCCCCACTGTCCCTGTTGTGGCCCCCCTGTCCCCGTTGCGGGCCCCCCTGTCCCTGTTGCGGCCCCCCCTGTCACAGTAGGGACTAACAGTGATACAAATTTTAGTTTTCCCGTCTCTCAGTTTTTCTCATCTGAGGGAAAAATTTCCTCAATGGAATGATGTTCGTTTAAATTTTGATTGTTCCAAAAACAAAAAATAACACTAACAAAAAATTAAAAGGTATATACTTTCATACATGCAAACACAAAGAAGCACACTACACACACACACACACGCACACAACCCCCCACAGGAGGAAAAAAAACAAATCAAAAACCAGGTAATCAGGCTAAGGAAGGAAGGAGGAGAAAACCCAACCCGAAAGACCGTGAAGGTTTTGGGGGAAAATCCACAAAGATTCAAAGAAGGTTCACAGAGGAACAGAAGGACCCAGAAAGACGGAAAAGGGGGGAGTAAAAACCACCAAGTGGGAAACAGAAAACACAACCGAGGGAAAAAGTGAAGAGGATTTTTGAGTGAGCTAGATATTTCTCCATGGGGGCCGGGAGATCGGGGCAGGGCGCTATGTGAAAAACCCCCAACAACAATATTCAATAACAAACTATCGAAAAAAGGGAAATTTTCCCGAGGCATGGGGAAAAAAGCAAATGTAGTCCCAATCTTTAAAAAAGGGACAGACAGAAGTTAAACTCCCAAACCCTGTCACTGCATGGTTTTAGTATGCAAAATCATGGAGGAAAAATTTTTCAGGAAAGAAATGGTTGGGAAAACCCCAAAAAAGGGAACGAACTCATCAACCCCAGCCAACATGGTTTCAGGGACGGAAAAACCCGTGGGCCCAAACCTACTGGAAATTCTATGACCTGGGACAGCAGTAAGACAAGAGAGAGGGGGGGTTGGGGGGGGAATTTGCATTTTCTTGGACGCAAAAAGGCGTTTTTACATTTGTTCCCACAAGAGTTGGTTTCAAAAATGGGGGAACCCCCAAAAAACCCGGGGTAAGGAAAGGGGGATACAAGGATCAGGGGGAAAACTTTACAGGAAAAACAGCAGCGAGTCTGGGGACGGGGCGGGGTCAGAGTGGGACATGTGACCAGCCGGGGGGCACACGGGGTCAGTCCCCAGGCCAGTTTCTGTTTTTGGTATTTTTTGAAAAGCATGACGGAAGGGTTTTACTCTGAGGTGTCCCTGTTTGCAGATGACCGGGGAAGTTGATGGGGAAGAATTCACTCCCTCGAAACCCCGGCAGAACCCACAAAAAGGGTTTTTGGACAGGGTGAGACCCGGGGCCAGCAATTGGCTCCTGGAGTTTAATCCCACCAAATGCAAAGTCATGAAGATTTGGGGGGAAGGGGAAAAAAGAAACCCCAGATGGAGTAAAGTCTAAGGGGGGCCGAAAATACAAAACCCCACTCAAGGAAAAAAATTTTTGGGTGAGTATAACAACCCGGCACAATTTCCCAAGCGCACATCCAAACCAAAAAACGGGGTGGGCATTGGGGCCCCCTAGCAAAAACCCCAGAACAGCATTTTCCCCATCTTAATAAGGGAAACATTCAGGACCCTGGGGACACCCTGTACGTTGGCCCATATTTGGGGTAAAGTGGCACCAAATTTTTAACCCACAAACCCACCAAGCACGAAAAAAAACTAGAGAAAATGCAAAGGTTTGCAACCCAAAACTCCCAAAAGCTAAGATATTACCCACGGGGGGAGTTTAAGGGGGAAAACAACCTGCGACACTGGAGGGAAAAGGAGATGGGGGGAAAATGATAACGACATACAAATTACTGAGGGGGAATTTTACTTTGGGGGCCCAAAAACAGGATGTTCCCGAGGGTTGGACCCAGTAACAAGGGGGCACAGTTGGGAAGGGTGGGAAAAACAAGATGAAACACAGGGGATTTAAGGGAAATAAATTTTTTTCAGCCCCCCGAGTATCAGTAAGTGGAAAGTTTTGGGGAAATGAGTATGGAGGCAGGAAACCATACATAGCTTTTAAAAAAGAGGTTTGGGTAAAAGCTCACGGCTCCGGGGGGGAGTGACCTGTAGCGATCAGTGGGAAGGGGGCGGGGCCGGAGCCGGACTTTGACCCCCCCCAACCTTTAACTAGGTTTAGTTTCAATTTTGGTGGGTACACACACACCCATTTAAAACACACCACCACACAAAACACACCACGCCCCACACCCCGCACACACACACACTCGAAAGGGCCAAAGGGGTCAGATAAGAATGGGGGGCTTTGGGGGGAGGAGTGGAAAGGAGGGTCAGTGGAAAAGGATTTTGGGAAAAAAGTGGGGAAAAAAAATTAGGAGAGCTTTCTAAAAAAAAGGAGGCAAAAGCTTTTGTTTGAAATTAGAAAAGAGGTTTTTGGGAAGGGGAAGAAGAATTTGGGGGGCACAAGTCAAAACTGCATAGCCAGGAAAGGGGGCCCAGAAAAATAGGTAAACAGGCTGAAGCGAGTTAGAGGGGGATTGCCCCACAAGACACGCATATTTAAGCTGAAAGGCCAAAACCCGGAAGGAAGGAGATAAAGAAATTTTGTTAAGGCAATCAGCCGCCCCAAAAAAGGGCCAAAGGGGTGAAAAGGGGGAGAAGCAGCTGGGTGCAAAATGGGAGGGGTGATGGGGAAATGCAGAAAGGGACAACAATGCTACCAAAAGCCACTGGAAAAAACAAGGGGGGAAAATGACCACATACAACAGGGAAAACCCGGTCACAGGGGAAGGCAATGGGAGGAGGAAATGCCAAAAAAATGTTTTATTTCCCTGGGTTCAGGAGGGGAAAAGGAAAAGGCCCACCCTGAAAGCGGCAGGAGAAAAAAAGGGAGGAAATTTAGAAAAATTTTATACCCCAAAAGGGGAAGAAGAGATGGGCAATTTTTTGTAAAATTTTTAGAGAATAGGGGGGTTTCTTGAAAGGGGAAAAAAACACCAGTCAATTGTTTTCAGGACAGAAACAGTGGGAACAGGATCCTCCCAAAAGAAAAACCCCGGTTGAAGTAATCGGAAGAGTACAAGAAGGTGTTTTCCCTTTACAGAGACAGAAAAACAAACAGAAACAACAGCAGCTGGGGAGAGGACAAAAAAAAACGAAAGGAGCTAGGGAAAAGGGGAAAGGTGGAACCAAACAGAGGTCAATCAAGCAGGACAAGCACAAAGGGGAAGCACACACAGAAAACCCCCCCCCAAAACCCAAAAAGCCTATCACCCTTTCCCCAAAACAAAAAATACAATCCATACTCACAACTTCCACCCAACATCCAGTATAGAATCCCCCCAGTATTTCTCACCCGGGGTTTCCCCAAACCCCATGTAGGGATGGTACAAAAAACACGATGGGAAAAACAAAAAAAGTGGGGGAGTGGCACAGAAGAGTCAAAAAGGCATCACCAGACATCATAACTCCCAGAAACCAAGCATAAAAATTTGATAACAATGCTATCTTTCCAAGGGGTTTTTCAGATCCCCTTTGGGAAAAACAGACGGAAAATGGGGGGGGGAGGAGTGGCATTTCTGATCAAAAAACCCTTTTAAATTTGATGAGGGGTGGAGAGAGAGACCCGCGGGGAAGCAAAATGATTACATAGCAGGGAAAGCTTCACTCTGGGGGTCCAAAAATAGTAATTTTTCCCTGTGTATAACCCCCCACGAACCGCAGGAGGCCCCAAACCCAAAAGTATTTTGATTTGCAATGAGCAATGGTTGCCCTCTGGCTGCAGTGGACAGAAAAGCTCATGAAAGCGGGCAAAGCCCTGATCATGGGTGACTTTAACCACAAGGGGCCAAAATTAAAATGGAGGGCTAAGATGATGGAGGTGGAACTGGAAAACTTCATGTACCAACCATAAAGGACCCCTACAAGAATGAGAGGAAAAGGATGAACCCGCAAAACGGGCCTAGTATTTATCTTGGGTAGTCAGAAATTAAGGGAAACACTTTTGAAAAACCACTTTTGGGGGCCCAAAAGTCATGTGGGTTTTTAAACTTCGAATACACAGTAGGTACAAATTTGGGGGGGGAAGCAGGAAGGGCCCGGGTGAATGAAGCCCCAAACTACAAAAAAAGGGGGCTACAAGGGAATGAGGAACTTCCTGAATGGGGGTTTGTGGGACAAAGAACTGGGAGGGGAAGCCAGTTAATGAGATGATGGGGAAAATGGGGAACAACAATGTTCAAAGGAGGCCCGAGGGAGGGGTTTTTAAACCCCAAAGGGGAACAGGAATAATGAAAAAGAAAAGGGGAGCCCCCTGGGTTTACCCCAAAGGGGGAAGGGGCAAAAACCCAAATGGGGCTAGGGAATGGAGGGAAATAAGGAAAAACAAAGGGCCCAGGAAGAATGAGGAAAATCAGACGTTTGAGCCAGAAAAGGGAAAATGCACAACAATTGGGGGCCCAAAAGCAATATGAAAAAAACAAGCAGCAAAAGACAAATCTGACCCTTTAAAGGGTGTTATACACACTTTAGGGGGAAAACAAGTCAAGGGCCAGGTAATCACTAAAGAAAAAAAGGGAGGGAGAGACCAAAAAAGAAAAAGACCGTGAAGTATGTGAGGAACTCAACAGGTTTTAAAGGGAAAAAAAGGGGTTTACGAGGACACAGAAGGGGCTCCAGGGAAAAACGGAGAGGTGGGGTACACCACCTTCTGGGCACAGTACACACAACCAAGGAAGAAGTGAAGAGGCTTCTGAGTGAGCTAGATACCCCAAAGGCAATGGGGCCGGATAAAAAATTTTTCCCCTGGGCCTGAGGGGGAGCCCGAAGCGCTTATGTTTAAAACCCCTAAAAAACCCAAAATTCAAACATCCCATCAAAAACACGGAGATTGCCTGAGGCACGGAAAAAAGGGGAAATGTATTTCCCCGTCTTTGAAAAAGGAGGGCGGACATAAAAACACCCAAACTAAAGACCAGTGGGCACTGACAAAGTAAAGTATCAAAGTCATGGAAAGATTTCAGGGGAAAAAAGAGTGGTGGGGGCCCTAGAAAAAGGGAAAGAATCTCATTTAACAGCAGCCAAAATGGTTTCAGGGACGGGAAAAACCGGGTACAAACCCACTGGAGTTCTAAAGGGCTTTGGGGACAGCAGTAAGACCAAAAAAAAAAAGGGGGTGGGTAGAAAGAAAATTTTTTTGGACTGCAAGAAAAGGGGTTTGACACGGGTTTCCCCACAAAAAATTTGTTTAAAAAAAATAGAGGGGGCCGGCAGGGGGGTAACAGGGAAAGGGACTACAATGGATCAGGGAAAAAACTTGTCCCGGAAGACAGCAGGGGAACATTGGGACATGGCCCAGGTGTCAAAAGTGGGGGGACCTGTGACCCGTGGGGGTCCCACGGGGGCAAATTTTTAGGACCATTTTG
Organism: Cherax quadricarinatus; assembly: GCF_026875155.1. Taxonomy (NCBI): domain Eukaryota; kingdom Metazoa; phylum Arthropoda; class Malacostraca; order Decapoda; family Parastacidae; genus Cherax; species Cherax quadricarinatus. Next base: position 14,809,075 of record NC_069471.1, on the reverse strand, counting down.
GTTTCGGTATTTGCAACGACATGACGGAAAAATAGACTCCGAAATGGGCCCTGGGTTTTCCGAGACGTAAGTTGATGAGAAGAGTTCATTCAACGAAAACCAGACGAACACAAAAAGGGGTCTGGGTTGGCTGCCCGACTGGTCCCAAAAAATTGACTTCTAGGTTCAACCCCACCCAAATTACAAAAATCAAAGAAGGGCTGGGGAAGGGCAAAGAAGACCAGGGTTTGGGGGCCAGAGACTACAAAACTCAGTCAAAAGGGAAAAAAATCTTGGGGTGAGTATAACACCAGGGACATCTCCCGAAGTGCACATCAACCCAAAAAAACTTTCTGCAGCATATGGGGCCTAGCAAAACCCCAGAAACAGCATTCCCACATCTTAAAAAAGGAACGTTCGGGGGCCCTGTACCCGTGTTTGTTAGGCCCATATTGGGGGTATGTGGCACCAAAATTTTTTAACCCCCACCTACCAAGGGACATAAAAAAAATAGGGAAAAAAATATTAAAGGGTTTTCAAAAAGACCCCCCAGTCCCAGAGCTAAGAGGTATGTCCTACGAGGGAAAAGGTTAAGAGAAAATCATCCTTTGGACGCTTTTACTGGAAGGGGATAAAGGGGGGGGCAAAAAATTTAAAGACCCAAAAAAAAACTGAGAGGAATTTACAAGGTGAACAAAAGGGCCCGGAGTTCGAGATGGGAAAAACAGAACAAAGGGGGGCAAAAAGTTGGAAGGTTTAAGCACAGATGAATCACAGGGAGGTTTGGAAATATTTTTTCAGTCCAGAGTAGTCAAAAGTGGGAAAAGTTTTTGGGAAACGATGTAGTAGAGGCAGTATCCATACATAGCTTTAAACAGAGGTATGATAAATCAAAATTTCCCGGGAGAAATGAACCCAGTTTGCCAAACCGTGAAGAGGGGGGGCCCCCGGGGTTTTGGGCCGAAACCCCCGAAAAATCAAAATAGGTGAAATAGAAAAGGTGGTACCCACACCACACCACCCCTCACCACACCCCAGTAGGGGGCACCGCGTGCACGGTTACCCCTTTCTGCTCAGTGAAAAGAAGTGGGTTTTTTTTAGGGCTACCCAAAAAGTACTTTCAAAAGGGGCGGCTAGTGTGTCAGGGGGAGTTTAAAAAATTTTCCCTTTAAGAGATTTACAATTTGCCCCGAGCCCCATCTGTGTGGGGGAGAGCCACAATTTTTTTTAAATGAAGTAGAAATTTATACTTGGTGGCGCATTCGAGTGGCAGAACCCAGTGTGCCCCGGCGACGTTTTCCCGTGTCACCCCCCGAAATTAATTTAAAATGGGAAACAAATGTGTGCCAGCCAAATAAATTTCAGTGAAAGAGTACATTTTAAAAACGAAAAGAAACGGAGGTGGATCCTACGCCAGGCCCTCACTCGAGCTGGAAAAATCTACAGGGTGTACTGGCCCAAATATTCACCATGTGGTTGTTTGGGGGTGGGGTTTTTGGGTTTTCCCAAATTTAAACCCCCAAAACTGATTGTGGGGAAAGGTTTCCCCCCCCTTCCCGTTTTTGATAAAGAATTTGGCTATCAAATTTTCTCCCAAAAAAGAGGGGCAATTGGGAATTTTTTAGAACAAGGCCCAGAAAAAGGTGTCTAAAATTTGACTATGAAGAATAAAAACTTTGAGGATGCAAAAAAGTAGGTAGGGGTGGGGGCCCGGTCCAGGGGTGTGGGTCAAATCACAGGAGGGTTTTGGGTCCCGGTCACGGGAAAGGGTTTTGGGTCGGTCACAGGAGGTGTGGGGCAGGGCACAGGAGGGTGTGGGTCGGTTTAAAAGGAAGGGGGGTGGGTCAGGGCAAAGGAGGGGGGTGGGTCAGGGCACAGGAGGGGGTGGGGCAGGTCACAGGAGGGTGTGGGGTAAGCCAGGTAAGGGAGCACTGCAAACTCCACATACACAAATAAAAAAAAAAGGCACAAGTACCGTGACTGGAACGATACACAAATAACCCGCACATAAAAGAGAGAAGCTTACAACGACGTTTTCGGTCCGACTTGGACCACACACACACACACACACACACATTTACACCCATATATTCTCACATGTACAGACTCACACACACTCTCTCCCCCTGCACCCTCCCTCACCTATCTCTCACTCCTTCCCCTGATCCTCCCTCTCTCTATCACCCTCCTTCTCCCCAACTTCTCCCTCTTTCCCCCTCTCCCTTTCCCATTCTCCCCCTTTGCTGCTTTCTCCTTCTCACTCCCGATATTCCCCCCTCAATCCCCCTCCCCACCCCTCTCCCATTTAGCCACTGTCTCCAGCTTCCTCTTCTACCTCCCCTGCCCCCACACTCAGACACACACACCACAAAACAAACACACAGAATTACATAAGTTTTTCATTCTGTAACAACCAAAACAAAAAATGGGGTACCATACAGCAGGAAGGAAAACCATGGGACTGGAGGATGAGTCTGCAAAGGAAGATTGGGCAGCAGAGCTCATAAAAAGGGAACATGAATGGGGAAAGAAGCTAGAAGAACTTAGCATAAGAATGGAAGAGAGGATAGATGCAGCAGAGGCTAGGATACAGAGAGTAGAAGAGGAACTGAAAAATCTGGAACAGCTTAAAGAACTAAAGAACAATTTGGGAATGACATAAGAGACCGCTACCTCAGTCACAAACAAGGAGACTGTAGGGAACGAAGGAGTGTACCTGTAGCAGAATCCCTATCAAACCATTGTGGAGCCTGAGAAAAAGAGAGAATTACATCAGGAGCAATCGAGGGGACTGTAGAAAATGAAAAAAGAGCTAAGCTATATGTGGAGGCCCTAACAGACCACAACAGAGCCCAGGGAAAAGCTGAGAAGGGAAAATGACAAACCACTGGGCCCAAGGACAACAGATAGTGAAGAAACTGAAGAAAGGAAAGCTGGAATGGAAGAAACTAAATCGGATCAGGAGAATGAAAGGGAGAGGTAAGTCTTTGTTTAAGGGCTCCAGAAAGTTGAAGGGGAAACTTACAAAGCAAGAAGACAAGGGGAGAAAAATGCAATTGAAAGCATAAAAGCAATTTGCCAATTGGCAAATTTTTGGAGAATAGGGGGGTTTGCAAGAAAAGAACCTGGCCAGTGAAAGTGACTTTTTAAGGCAGAATTGACTTGGAACAGGATAATGCAGGAGAAAGCAAGCCGGCTTACTGGAAAGTGTAGCTGACCTTGACAGAACACAAGAAGAAAGACAGACACTGAGAGAGATGGTACAAAATGAAAGGAGGAAAGAGAGGTGAAGATGGTGATGGACAGGAGAACCCAGGCTCAGGAGGAAAATCAAATACAGCCTCCCTCACAACCACTTACAGAAGCCCCCAACCAGGACAGCCCCAATGCAACCAAGCTTTTTAACCCAAAACACACGTGCCATATCCAATGCCCCCACCCACCTCATTACAAACTCCAACCCAACAGCAACCACCCATAGTTCTTTATCAGGTCTCCCACTTCCCCAACCCCAGTGTATCCCCCAGACCACAGTTTTAAAAAAAAAGTTGAAGGTGTGGTATACAAATGCAAATATAATAACAAATAAGTGCAAAGTGTGGCATGAAATAATCAAGGAGACATCCCCAGACATAATAGCACTCACAGAAACAAAGCTCACCAGGATGATAACAGATGCAATCTTTCCACCCAGATATCAAATCCTCAGGAAAGCTAGAGGAAGGAAAGGGGGAGATGGAGTTGCATTGCTCATTAAAAACTGGTGAGGATTTGAGAAAATGGAAGGAATGGATGGTATGGGCGAAAGGTACTACTTAGTAGGAACAATCCAGTCTGAGGGCCATAGAGTGGTAATTGCAGTAATGTACAACCCACCACAGAACTGCAGGAGGCCAAGAAAAGAATACAACAAGAGCAACAGAGCAATTGTCGACACACTAGTCGAGGTGGCCAGAAGAGCTCACAGGGGAAGCAAAGTTACTAATTATGGGTGATTTCAGTCACAAGGAGATTGATTGGAAAAACCTGGATCCCCTTGGGGGTCCCAAAACATGGAGAGCCAAGATGATGGAAATGTAGATGAATGGTTCAGAGAACCAACAAATTGAGATAATGGATGTGGTACTGGAAAACCTCATGCCTCAACATGTTAGAGACACTACCAGAGAAAGAGGTGAGGATGATCCAGCAAGATTGGACCTTGTATTCACCTTGAGTAGTTTGGACATCGAGGACATGTATTAAAGGCCCCTTGGAGCTAGTGATCATGTGGTTCTGTGCTTTGACTACATAATTGAGCTACAAGTGGAGAGAGTAGCCAGAATAGGATGGGTAAAAACCAAACTACAAAAGGGGGACTAGGCATGAGGAACTTCTTGCAAGATGTTCAGTGGGAGAGAGAACTGGCAGGAAAACCAGTAAAAGAAATGATGGGCTCTTTGACAACAAAATGCAAGGAGGCAAAGGAGAGGTTAGTTCCCAAGGGAAACAGAAATAATGGGAAGACCAGAACAAGACCTTGGTTCACCCAAAGGTGTAGGGAGGCAAAAACTAGGTGCACTAGAGAATGGAAAAGGTACAGAAGACAAAGGATCCAGGAAAATAAAGATATCAGCTGATGGGCCAGAAACGAATATGCACAGATAAGAAGGGAGGCTCAGCGACAATATGAAAATGTCATAGCATCGACAGTCAAGTCTGACCAGCAGCTTTTGTATAGCCACATTAGTAGGACAACAACACTTAAGAACCAGGTAATTAAACTGAGGAAGGATGATGGGGAGTTCACAAGAAACAATCAGGAGGTATGTGAGGAGCTCAATCATGAGGTTTAAAGAAGTATTTACAGTGGAAACAGGTAGGACTCCAGGAAATCAGAACAGGGAGGTACACCAACAAGTGCTGGATGAGGTACACATAACTGAGGAGGTGAAGAAGCTGGTACCACTGCCTCAAAGGCGGTGGGACCAGACAACATCTATCCATGGGTCCTTAGAGAGGGAGCAGAGATGCTGTGTGTGCCACTAACAAAAATCTTCAGCACATCATTTGAAACTGGGCGACTACCTGAGGTATGGAAGATGGCAAATGTAGTCCCAATTTTTCAAAAAAGGATACAGACACGAGGCATTAAACTACAGACCTGTCACTAACGTGTATAATAAGTCATGGAGAAGATCATCAGGAGTAGAGTGGTGGAGCACCTGGAAAGAAACAAGTGTATAATCGACAACCAACATGGTTTCAGGGAAGGAAAATCCTGTGTTACCTACTGGAGATTTATGAAAGGGTGACAGAAGTAAGACAAGAGAGATAGAGGGGTGGACAGACTGCATTTTCTTGGACTGCAAGAAGGCCTTCGACACAGTTCCTCACAAGAGGTTAATGCATAAGCTAGAGGATCAGGCATACATAACAGGAAAGGCACTGCAATGGATCGTAGAATAATTAACAGGGAGGCAACAATGAGTCATGGTACGTGATGAGGTGTCAGAGTGGGTGCCTGTGACAAGTGGGGTTCCAGATGGGTCAGTCTTAGGACCTGTGCTGTTTTTGGTATATGTGAATGACATAACGGAAGAGATAGACTCAGAAGTGTCCTTGTTTGCAGATGATGTGAAGTTAATGAAGTGAATCAAATCGGTGAGGATCAGGCAGGACAACAAAGAGACCTCAACAGGCTACAAGCCTGGTCCAGCAGCTGGCTCCTTGAATTTAACCCTACCAAATGCAAAGTCATGAAGATTGGGGAAGGGCAAAGAAGGCCACAGACACAGTATAGTCTAAGTGGCTAAAGACTGCAAACTTCACTCAAGGAAAAAGATCATGGGGTGAGTATAATGCCAAGCACATCTCCTGAGGCGCACATCAGTCAGATAACTGCTGCAGCGTACGGGCGTCTGGCAAGCCTTAGGATAGAGTTCCGATACCTCAGTAATAAATCGTTCAAGACTCTGTACAACATATACGTCAGGCCCATACTGGAGTATGCAGCACCAGTTTGGAATCCACACACGTCAAGAAATTAGAGAAAGTGCAAAGGTTTGCAAGAAGACTAGTCCCAGAGATAAGGGGATTGTGCTACAAAGAAATGATAACGACATGTAAAATACTGCGAGGAATAGGCCAGGTGAACAAAGACAGGATGTTCCAGAGATGGGACACAAAAACAAGGGGTCACAATTGGTAGTTGAAGACTCAGATGAGTCAAAGGGATGTTAGGAGGTATTTCATCAGTCATAGAGTTGTCAGGCAGTGGAATAGCCTAGAAAGTGACGTAGTGGAGGCGGGAACCATACATAGTTTTAAGACGAGGCTTGATAAAGCTCATGGAGCATGAAGAGAGAGGACCTAGTAGCACTCAGTGAAGACCGGGCCCGGAGCTATGACTCGACCCTGCAATCACAAATAAGTGATTACAAATAGGTGAGTACATGCACACACACACACACACACACACACCACACACACACACACACACACACACACACATAAGAACATGATGAGAGCAACAGAGGAATGGTTGATGCACTAGTTGAGGTGGCCAGAAGGGCCCATGTGGGCAGGACAAAGTTACTAGTTATGGGTGGCTGCAACAACAAGTAAATTGACTGGAAAAACCTGGAGCTGCACGAGGGAACAGAAACGTGGATGGATAACATAATAGATGAGATTCTGGAAAGCCTGGGGCATCAATACGTTAGGGACACTACAAAAGAGAGAGGAGATGAATTAGCCAGACTGGACTTCATATTCACCTTGAGAAGTTAAGTCATTGAGGATATCACATCAGAAAGGGCCCCTTAGAGCTAGCTTCGAATACATAGTTGAATTACAGTTGGAAAAAGAACTTCTTGGGAAAATCAGTAAATGAAATGATGGAATACGTGGCAACGAAATGCAAGGAGGCAGAGGAAAGGTTCATACCCATGGGCAACAGAAATAATGGGGAGACCAGAATGAGACATTGGTTCACCCAAAGGTGTAGAAAATCCAAAACTATGTGTGCTAGAGAATGGAAAAAGTATAGAAGACAAAGGACCCAGGAAAAGGAGAGTAATCGAAGATCGATAAAGAAATATGTACAGGTAAGGAGGGAGACCCGCACCAAAAGCCAAGTCTGACCTGAAGCTGTTGTACAAGCACATCAGGAGGAAAACGACAGTTAAGGACCAGGTAATCAGGCTGAAGAAGGAAAGAAGGGAAATCACATTAAACGACGGAGAAGCATGTGAGGAGCTCACATACTTTCACATATTTTCAGTAGAGACAGAGAAAGGACTCCAGGAAGCTGAAGAAGAAGGTGAAGAGACTACCAGGTAAACTAGATACTTCAAAGGCGGTGGGACCAGACAACATCTCTCTGTGGGTTTTAAGAGAGGGAGCAGAGGCATTTTATGTGCCACTAACAACAATCTTCAACACATCTATCGAAACAGAGCGACTGCCTGAGGTGTGGAAGACAACCAATGTAGTCCCAGTTTTTAAGAGAGGGGAGACAGACAGGAACGTGACCAGTGTCACTGACATGTGCAGCATGAAAAGTTATGAAGATTATCAAGAGAAGAGTGATGCAGCTCTTAGAAAGGAATGACTTATACGGGATAACTGGCATAGTCTCAGGAAAGGGAAATCCTGTGCCACATATAAACTAAATAATCTAGATCTTGATATTACTGATTGCGAAAAGGATTTATGAGTTCTGGTTAGCAGTAATCTGAAACGAAGACAGCAGTGCATAATTGATCGCAATAAAGCTAACAGAATCCTTGGCTTTATATCAAGAAGTATAAATAATAGAAATTCTCAGGTTGTTCGTCAACTCTATATATCTTTGGTTAGGCTTCATAGAGATTATCCTGTACAGTTCTGGTCACCGTATTACAGAATGGATATAAATGCTCTGGAAAACGTACAAAGGAGGATGACAAAGTTGATCCGATGTATCAGAAATCTTCCCTTTGAGGATAGACTAAGGGCCCTGAATCTGAACTCTCTAGAAAGGCGTAGAATCAGGGAGGATGTGATTGAGGAGTATAAATGGAAAACAGGAATTAATAAAGGGGATGTAAGTAGTGTGCTGAATATATCTAGCATAGACAGGATTCACAGCAATGTCTTTAAGTTGGAAAAATTCAGATTCAGG
>NC_069471.1:14785950-14795950 GCF_026875155.1 Cherax quadricarinatus | reverse complement strand
GATGAGATGAAAAAGATTAGCCTTCTCCCTGAAAGCTGGCTGCCTTGGATCAAACGTTTTCGCCTGCTACACTCGCCCAAGGTATTGTCCAGTGTGGGTAGATTGGTAAAGGCACTGTGTACCTTGTCCTAGGTTCGTAGTTCAGTCTCCTTCAGCCAGAGATCAGATGTTTAATATATATTATATATATATAATATAGATATATATATATATATATAAATATATATATATATATTATATAAATATATATATATATATACATATATATAAATATATATATATATATATATATATATATATGCAATAAGATCACGTAAACAGGTGATTTCAGAAATAGGCCAAAAAACCACTCTGAAAGAATAGAGAAATTCCAAAGCGCTTCGGATGACTACTCCATTATCAAGGAACTAGTTCCTTGATAATGTGAGTAGTCACGAAAGCGCTTGAATTTCTCTATTCTTTTCAGAGAGGGTTGTTTTGCATATTATATATATATATATATATATTATATATATATATATATATAATATATATATATATATATATATATATATATATATATATATAAAAATATATATATTATATATATATATATAATAATATCTATAAATCTCCTGGGTCCTCCCTCTGGTGTAAATTGTGGACCCATAGCTCCGTAGAAGTGGATAAAAAGGCTTCAAGAAGAATATTTGGATTTCTTCATGATAGCGTTTGAATAATCCACTTTCCCTACGACCCCATCTTTTTCAAAACTTTTTTTTTTTACCAATAGGAAATATTTTATTACATAATATGGTACAAAAATTAAGAGAATACATGTTGATAAAAAAGTGGCATATAAGGTACATGTTGTTACTGTGTATCACACCGTATTATAAGGCCGAAAATCTCATACTGCTCCCAGAGCTGGGGCGTGTCCCCAAAATTCAGCCAGGCATTACCCCTTTGAACACCGCACTGAGCGCTGGAACAGAAAACTAGCTGCCCGGGATCCCTAGTTTACCCTGACAAGTCTCTTCCCAGCTCCTTAAGGGAATTTTAGACACATTCTTTCCCCATGGAAGCCAAGGGTCTCTGAGCATAATGGGAACAAACACATAATGATGGTCAAGTTCTCCATATTTTCTAGAATTGGGACGCCCTGAAGCGGTAGCGCCTCACCTTCCTCCCGGGTATTGGAGATAGGTATCAGCCAAGGTAATGCAATGTATAGCCCCACACCATTTTCTTCCCTCTGTCCAGGCTTGAAGGGTTATACCTTCTGGACGCTCTGGCTGCCATCAGTCCTGCATAGCTGGTGTGGCTCCTTACGTTGGCATCCAGCGTTGTGAGCATTGATAATGTTATTTCTCCTATGTTCTAGAATTTTCCCTCGAATTACTGCACATCCCCGGGTTTATTGAATAGGTATCTGCCAAGTGCCACAATATACACCTTGTTTCGGCTGAAGGGTTATCGGATCGGAGGCCATCACCAATGCGGGTGGTCTTTTGGGACCCGAGCGTGTGATAGGCTCCGATATGTTAAACCCAACAGGCAATCCCCTGCATTTAGGGGCCCATTCACCCAGAGGGGGGCTCTTCCTTCACTGCCACACTATAAGCATTGTTGAGCTAGAATAGGGGCTGCAAGTGAGGCCAACCCAGTGGGGATTGTTTGTAGTGATTGGGGGAGCAGGTTGGTAAGAGCCCAAAATTATCCCAGATCATGGGCCCCTCAATGAACTTTTTTTCCTGACCCACTTCCCCTAAGCTTTGTTAGAGGTATAATCGCTGCTATAGGCCATCCAAGTGCGATGATTGACAGAAGCTTGTAGCGGAAAGTCGGGTGTGACTTGGTACCAATCATGCTCGTCAATGAAATTGGCCTTGATCCAATCTTTCTAGATGTTCGGGGAGAATTTCCTTTCTACAACCCTCTGATACAAAATTGTGCAGTAAAAGGGTTTACCCATCTGGATGATGGGCACAATCCTTAGGATAATTACGGGTCCCCTGGTTCTAGACTAAAGAAACTTTGTTGTGATATATATATTCGTCAGTATATTATCATATATAATATAGTAATATAATTTGGTATATATATATATATATATATATATATATATATATATATATATATATATATATATATATATATATATATATATATATATATACTTTTTACAACCCAAAAACGGACAACCAGCCTTATTCAACTAAAATATGTTGGTTCTCCCTTACCATGAAAACTTGCTTGTTATACCTTCTCTTCTTAAGACTTTTAATATTAAAGTTTTATTCAAAAATATTGATACAGTAAAAAAAACTTTTGATAAAGAATTTCCCCCAAAATGCTGATGGATGTGTCTGTAAGATTCCTTGTAAAATTTGCGATAAAGTTTATTTCGGTCAAACTGGTAAAAATCTCGAACTAAGATTAAAACAACATAAATATAGCATTAGAACTGGACAAGATTCCAATGCTCTATTTATTCATGTAAGAGATTTTAACCATCCAATTGATTTTCAAAAAGTTGAGAAAGTAGTATCAAGTAAGTCCATGGTCGACAGGAATATAATTGAATCTTGTTTCATAAAAAGCAGTTTTGACAATAATATGAATATTTCCTTTGGTTTATATAAATTAGATCCATTTATAATTAATAGAATTTGGGAAGAATTTATTAATACACTGGACAAATAATAATTTTTAAATTTCCTTGGGGTTTAATAGTTTGTGGGTGAGTTGTGCAAAGGACCTGTCCAGTTGGGTCGGCGCGCGTCAGGTGTTTAACCGTTGTGGGATCTGAAAAGTGAGGTGTTTTGGGCCCGACCCCTCATATAGCTTCCTTGGATGCTTACTTTCATAATTCCTTGATAATGTGAGTAGTCGCCAAAGCGCTTCAGAGTTATTGTTTTGCATATATATATATATATATATATATATATATATATATATATATATATATATATATATATATATATATATATATATATATATATATATATATATATATATATATATATATATATATATTCTTACCTTTGCATAAAAAACCTTTATCAGAGCACCTTTGAAAGAGGTTACAGGGGATAGGACAGATGCTGTTAGAAGTAGTTGTTGTTGTTGCAAGCATCCTACAGTACGCATCTCATAACTACCACCGTCAGCTAGTGTTGCCTCCCTCACCAAGCCCTTGCATCTCCTTGTACCTTCCTTTATAACAATTCAATGAGTTAGTGCCAGGAAAGAAATTATGTACTAATAACGTAAATACTTCAAAGAAAACTTAAGAAAAGTTCGCAAGATGAAGAATGATTTAAAGAATAATCTGAATTCATATTGTGAATTACCATCTGACTCACCTGATCATGTGGTTGTTCAAGCAAGATGACGTGTACACCGAGTGGGATGCTGGGGCACAAATCTCTAGCCAAGATATTTCCACCAACTGGAGCCAACATCAGCGTGTCTAACTGCAGATTTGCTTATGTAAGTAATATGTAACGTCTGATAATTGACATGACCAGAATTATCAGTGAATATATATATATATATATATATATATATATATTATATATATATATATATATATATATATATATATATTATATATATATATATATATATATATATATATATTATTACATAGGCTTATGGATAGAAAATCCTTAAAATTACAAATTCATTATATATTAATTCGTTAAACTTCAAATACGTTAATATTTACACTTACAAATAAATTATTACTTACACTTCCAAATACTTTTCTAGACAGAAGCTGAAAGTAAAGAAACATTTAATGATTATTTAATCATATTTTTGTTATTACAGATATTGTAAATGTTTACATACGTAAGTTATTAAGTGATAAAAAATCTCTCTTAAATGACTCACGAGATCGTAATGACACGATTGCAAACAAACCATACCACGGGTGGGGATAGAACCCGCGGTCAGAGAGTCTCAAAACTCCAGACCGTCACGTTAGCCACTGGACCAGCTAGCCACTATAAGATTCATCCAACTATTTCTACACCATAGGAAGGTTAGCATAGGCACCACTGTGACCACAAATGAGAGTTTTTACAGACGAATCTCCAGCTAGCGTGGCCGTGACGAACTCTAGCTCAAGTCCCCTCAAGCCGTGTGGTCACAGTGGTGCCTATGCTACCATTCCTATGTTGTAGAAATATACCAAGTTGGACGAATCTTATTGTGGCTAGCTGGTCTAGTGGCTAACGTGACGGTCTGGAGTTTTGAGACTCTCTGACCGCGGGTTGTATCCCGCCCGTGGTATGGTTTCTCTCTTAAATCCCTTAAAAAGTTGTCAGGACACAGCCTCTCTTACCTGTCTCATACTTTCTGCAATAACCATTTTCATTGCTCTTTCTTTATCCCACATTCTTGCTATCCCTCTTATGTTCTCTCCTGCCCCAGACCTCCACATTCTTGCCATCCCTCTTATGTTCTCTCCTACCCCAGACCTCCACATTCTTGCTATCCCTCTTATGTTCTCTCCTACCCCAGACCTCCACATTCTTGCTATCCCTCTTATGTTCTCTCCTACCCCAGACCTCCACATTCTTGCCTTCCCTCTTATGTTCTCTCCTACCCCAGACCTCCACATTCTTGCCTTCCCTCTTATGTTCTCTCCTGCCCCAGAACTCCAAATTCTTGCCATCCCTCTTATGTTCTCTCCTACCCCAGACCTCCACATTCTTGCCTTCCCTCTTGTGTTCTCTCATACCCCAGACCTCCACATTCTTGCCTTCCCTCTTATATTCTCTTCTACCCAGACCTCCACATTCTTGCCTTCCCTCTAATGTTCTCTCCTACCCCAGACCTCCACATTCTTGCCTTCCCTCTTATGTTCTCTCCTACCCCAGACCTCCACATTCTTGCTATCCCTCTTATGTTCTCTCCTACCCCAGACCTCCATATTCTTGCCTTCCCTCTTATGTTCTCTCCTGCCCCAGACCTCCACATTTTGCCTTCCCTCTTATGTTCTTCCTACCCGAGACCTCCACATTCTTGCTATCCTCTTATGTTCTCTCCTACCCCAGACCTCCACATTCTTGCTATCCCTTTTATGTTCTCTCCTACCCCAGACCTCCACATTCTTGCCTTCCCTCTTATGTTCTCTCCTACCCAGACCTCCACATTCTTGCCTTCCCTCTTATGTTCTCTCCTACCCCAGACCTCCACATTCTTGCCTTCCCTCTTATGTTCTCTCCTACCCCAGACCTCCACATTCTTGTCTTCCCTCTTATGTTCTCTCCTACCCCAGACCTCCACATTCTTGCCTTCCCTCTTATGTTCTCTCCTACCCCAGACTTCCACATTCTTGCCTTCCCTCTTATCTTCTCTCCTACCCCAGACCTCCACATTCTTGCTATCCCTCTTAAGAACATAAGAACATAAGAAAGGAGGCACACTGCAGGAGGCCTGTTGGCCCATACTAGGCAGGTCCTTTACAATTCATCCCACTAACAAAACATTTGCCCAACCCAATTTTCAATGCCACCCAAGAAATAAGCTCTGATGTGCAAGTCCCACTCAAATCCAACCCCTCCCACTCATGTACTTATCCAACCTAAATTTGAAACTACCCAAAGTCCCAGCCTCAATAACCCAACTAGGTAGACTGTTCCACTCATCAACTACCCTATTTCCAAACCAATACTTTCCTATGTCCTTTCTAAATCTAAACTTATCTAATTTAAATCCATTACTGTGGGTTCTCTCTTGGAGAGACATCCTCAAGACCTTATTAATATCCTCTTTATTAATACCTATCTTCCACTTATACACTTCGATCAGGTCTCCCTCATTCTTCGTCTAACAAGTGAATGTAACTTAAGAGTCTTCAATCTTTCTTCATAAGGAAGATTTCTAATACTATGTATTAATTTAATCATCCTACGCTGAATGTTTTCTAACGAATTTATGCCCATTCTGTAATATGGAGACCAGAACTGAGCTGCATAATCTAGGTGAGGCCTTACTAATGATGTATAAAGCTGCAGTATGACCTCTGGACTTCTGTTGCTTACACTTCTTGATATAAATCCCAGTAATCTATTTGCCTTATTACGTACGCTTAGGCATTGCTGTCTTGGTTTAAGGTTGCTGCTCACCATAACCCCCAAGTCCTTTTCGCAATCTGTATGGCTAAGTTCTACATCATTTAACTTATAAGTACTAGGGTTATGGGCACTCCCGAGCTTCAGAACCTTGCATTTATCTACATTGAACTGCATCTGCCACTTTTCTGACCAAGAATAAAGTTTGTTTAAATCCTCCTGAAGTTCCATAACATCTACGTTTGAATCAATTATCCTACCTATCTTTGTGTCATCGGCGAATTTGCTCATATCACTAGTAATTCCCTCATCAAGATCATTGATATATATTATAAACAACAACGGGCCCAAGACTGATCCCTTTGGAACGCCACTTGTTACTGAACCCCACTCGGATTTAACCCCATTTATGGGCACTCTCTGCTTCCTGTCAGTGAGCCATGACTCGATCCACGAGAGCACTTTTCCCCCAATGCCATGAGCTGCCACTTTCTTTAACAGTCTATGGTGCGGAACTCTATCAAAAGCCTTACTAAAATCTAAGTAAATAATATCAAATTCATTATCGTGGTCAACAGCCTCAAAAGCTTCACTGAAGAAAGTTAATAAATTAGTTAGACAAGACCGGCCTCTTGTTTACCTGGAGTTTACCTGGAGAGAGTTCCGGGGGTCAACGCCCCCGCGGCCCGGTCTGAGACCAGGCCTCCTTGTGAATCCATGCTGAGTATCATTAATCAAGCTATGCTTATCGAGATGGCTTCTTATAATCTCAGCTATAATTGACTCTAGTAATTTGCCTACAATTGAGGTCAGGCTTATTGGGCGGTAATTTGACGGTAACGACTTGTCCCCTGTTTTAAAAATAGGAATTACATTAACCATCTTCCACATATCAGACACTACACCTGTTTGAAGAGATAAATTAAAAATATTAGTTAATGGTTCACAGAGTTCCATTTTGCATTCCTTAAGAACCCTTGAAAAAACCTTATCAGGACCCGGCGACTTATTTTACTGTGATGTAACATAATTTATCCTCTTCTAGGCCACTATAAAAATTAATTACTGGAATATTGTTAGTGTCTTCCTGTGTAAAAACTGAGAGAAAATAATTATTAAAAATCGAGCACATTTCATTCTCTTTGTCAGTAAGGTGCCCATAGTTATTTTTAAGGAGACCTATCTTATCTCTAACTTTTGTTCTATAGACCTGGAAAAAACTTTTTGGGTTGGTTTTAGAATCCCTAGCAACTTTAATTTCATAGTCCCTTTTAGCTTTTCTTATTCCCTTTTTAATGTCCCTCTTAATGTCAATATACTGATTCATAAGATGACCCTCACCTCTTTTGATACGCCTATAAATTCCTTTCTTATGCCCTAGTAGATATTTGAGCCAATTATTCATCCATTTTGGGTCATTTCTATTTGATCTAATTTCTTTATATGGGATAAACGTTCTTTGAGCAGCATGTATAGTGTTCAGAAAACTGTCATATTGACAGCTCACTTCGTTACCCCAGTCAACAGATGATAAGTGTTCTCTAAGCCCATCGTAATCTGCTAAGCGAAAATCTGGGACTGTTACTGAGTTATCGCTACTATCGTACTTCCATTCAATGCTAAATGTAATTGCTTTGTGGTCGCTAGCACCCAGTTCCTCTGAAATTTCTAAATTATTAACAAGGGATTCATTGTTTGCCATAACTAAGTCAAGCAGGTTATTTCCCCTTGTAGGTTCTGTCACAAACTGCTTCAAAAAACAATCCTGAACTACCTCTAAGAAGTCGTATGATTCTAAATTCCCAGTCAAGAAATTCCAATCAATATGACTAAAGTTAAAGTCTCTTAGAATTACTACATTATCGTGCCTTGTGGCCTTAACAATTTCCTCCCATAGTAGTCTCCCTTGGTCCCTATCTAAGTTTGGGGGACGGTATATCACACCTATGTTCTCTCCTACCCCAGACCTCCACATTCTTGCCTTCCCTCTTATGTTCTCTCCTTCCCCAAATCTCCACATTCTTGCCATCCCTCTTATACTTTGTACTACAAGAATTCCTCTCATCTTATTCTTGTTGTTCCTATTAAATTTTAAAGAAGAAGAATAAATAATTACATATATTTAAATGTGCTATTATGTGTTCTGACTTCTGATTGGTCGTCTTTTCGTAAGTCCGCTCTTCTTAGAGTGCTACTTGCACATCAGAGCTTATTTCTTGGGTAGCATTGAAAATTGGGATGGGCAAATGTTTTGTTAGTGGGATGAATTGTAAAGGACCTGCCTAGTATGGGCCAACAGGCCTCCTGCAGTGTTCCTTCTTTCTTATGTTCTTAATCCATCACATTCACAAGCATTTCATCCAGAAATTTAGAAGATTTCTGATACAAATATTATCAAGATATATGCTGAGAATTAGTGTACTGATAGCGAGGTAGAAATAGGCAGTGTTCTAATTCTGATTTCATATAGAACATTAAACATACTGGGTTAACATAACGTCATATTAAAATAAATAGCCGTTGTAATGTTAAACATTACACCGAATTGAAATGAAAGTTGTCTTGCTGATGTATTTATGACGATCCTCGTGAGCTGATGATTTCGTTTAATTTTTCAACTTTTTGAAGGGTATTGGGATATTACACATTTTTCAAATATATAATTAAATGAGAAAAATTCCATTATTTATAAATAATATTGCTCATAATAAGTGGGAAATTCAACGTTGAAAGTCATTCACGCTTCATCCACATGATTTTTCTTAACTATTCAAGACAACATTCTCAGCTACGTAAGCTAAAATAAACGCAAATATTCTTTCAAATGCTAATAAACATTAAAAAAAAAAACATTTATTGATTTTCGCTGTGTTGGTCCCTATTTGCATTTTTAATGGAATTAACCTGGAAAACTAATATACTGGTATTTGTCCCATAATTCTTAGTGACTCCTCCAAGTGGCCTCACCTTCTATACTGATAACTTAGTGACTCCTCCAAGTGGCCTCACCTTCTATACTGATAACTTAGTGACTCCTCCAAGTGGCCTCACCTTCTATACTGATAACTTAGTGACTCCTCCAAGTGGCCTCACCTTCATACTGAAAACTTAGGACTCTCCAATGTGGTCTCACCTTCTATACTGATAACTTAGTGACTCCTCCAAGTGGCCTCACCTATACTGATAACTTAGTGACTCCTCCAAGTGGCCTCACCTTCTATACTGATAACTTAGTGACTCCTCCAAGTGGCCTCACCTTCTATACTGATAACTTAGTGACTCCTCCAAGTGGCCTCACCTTCTATACTGATAACTTAGTGACTCCTCCAAGTGGCCTCACCTTCTATACTGATAACTTAGTGACTCCTCCAAGTGGTCCACCCTTTTATACTGATAACTTAGTGACTCCTCCAAGTGGCCTCACCTTCTATACTGATAACTTAGTGACTCCTCCAAGTGGCCTCACCTTCTATACTGATAACTTAGTGACCCCCTCCAAGTGGCTCACCTTTTTAAATGATAACTTAGGTCCTCCAATGGCCTCCTTCTATACTGATAACTTAGTGACTCCTCCAAGTGGCCTCACCTTCTATACTGATAACTTAGTGACTCCTCCAAGTGGCCTCACCTTCTATACTGATAACTTAGTGACTCCTCCAAGTGGCCTCACCTTCTATACTGATAACTTAGTGACTCCTCCAAATGGCCTCACCTTCTATACTGATAACTTAGTGACTCCTCCAAGTGGCCTCACCTTTTTAAACTGATAACTTAGTGACCCTCCAAGTGGCCCCACCTTTATACGATAACTTGTGTCCTCCAAGTGGCCCAACCCTTTTAACGTAACTTGTGACTCTCCAAGTGGGCCTCACCTTTTTAGAAACTTTTTGTGACTCCCCCAAGTGGCCTACCTTCTTTTTAAATGATAACTT
>NC_069471.1:14759154-14785450 GCF_026875155.1 Cherax quadricarinatus | reverse complement strand
TGTTTGAAGGATAAGATATGGCAGGAAAGAGGGACTATAAATGTATTAATTCAAGGATTATGTGGAGTAAAATAAAGGTTGGATGTGAAAAGTGGGTTATAGTAAGCGTATATGCACCTGGAGAAATGAGAAGTGTAAGGAGGAGAGAGAGATTCTGGGAATTGTTGAGTGAATGCGTGGGGAGTTTTGAATCAAGTGTGAGAGTAATGGTGGTTTGGGATTTCAATGCAAAAGTGAGCAAAAATGTTGTGGAGGGAGTAGTAGGTAAATTTGGGGTGCCAGGGGTAAATGAGAATGGGGAGCCTTTAATTGAGCTATGTGTAGAAAGAGGTTTGGTAATAAATAATATATATTTTATGAAAAAGAGGATAAATAAGTATACAGGGTATGATATAGCACATAATGAAAGTAGTTTGTTAGATTATGTATTGGTGGATAAAAGGTTGATGGGTAGGCTCCAGGATGTACATGTTTATAGAGGGGCAACTGACATATTGGATCATTATTTAGTTGTAGCTATAGTTAGAGTAAGAGGTAGATGGGAAAGAGGAAGGTGGCAACAAGAAGTAAGAGGAAGGTGAAAGTGTATGAACTAAGGGAGGAGGAAGTTCGGGTGAGATATAAGCGACTATTGACAGAAAGGTGAGCTAGTGCAAAAATGAGTAGTGGGGGGGTTGAAGAGGGTTGGAATAGTTTTAAAAATGCAGTATTAGAATGTGGGGCAAAAGTTTGTGGTTATAGGAGGGTGGGGGCAGGAGGAAAGAGGAGTGATTGGTGGAATGATGAAGTAAAGGGTGTGATAAAAGAGAAAAAGGTAGCTTATGAGAGGTTTTTACAAAGCAGAAGTGTTATAAGAAGAGTAGAGTATATGGAGAGTAAAAGAAAGGCGAAGAGAGTGGTGAGAGACTGCAAAAGGAGAGCGATGATGAGGGGAGGCACTGTCAAGAAATTTTAATGAAAATAAGAAAATTTTTTGGATTGAGTTAAACAAGTTAAGAAAGCCTAGAGAACGAATGGATTTGTCAGTTAAAAACAGAGTAGGGGAGTTAGCAGATGGGGAGATGGAGGTTTTGGGTAGATGGCGAGAATATTTTGAGGAACTTTTAAATGTCGACGAAGAAAGGGAAGCGGTAATTTCATGCACTGGCCAGGGAGGTATAACATCTTTTAGGAGTGAAGAAGAACAGGATGTGAGTGTGGGGGAGGTGCGTGAGGCATTACATTTCTGTCATGATCCCGTCAGCTGGAACTGATGGGATCATGACAGAAATGTTAAAAGCTGGGGAAGATATAGTGTTGGAGTGGTTGGTATTTTTGTTTAATAAATGTATGAAAGAGGTGAAGGTAACTAGGGATTGGCAGAGAGCATGTATAGTCCCTTTATATAAAAGGAAGGGGAACAAAAGAGATTGTAAAAATTATTGAGGAATAAGTTTACTGAGTATTCCAGGAAAAGTGCACGGTAGGGTTATAATTGAAAGAATTAGAGGTAAGACAGAATGTAGAACTGCGGATGAGCAAGGAGGCTTCAGAGTGGGTAGGGGATGTGTAGATCAAGTGTTTACATTGAAGCATGTATGTGAACAGTATTTAAATAAAGGTAGAGAAGTTTTTATTGCATTTATGGATTTAGAAAAGGCATATGATAGAGTGGATAGAGGAGCAATGTGGCAGATGTTGCAAGTATATGGACTAGGTGGTAAGTTACTAAATGCTGTAAGAAGTTTTTATGAGGATAGTGAGGCTCAGGTTAGGGTGTGTAGAAGAGAGGGAGATTACTTCCCGGTAAAAGTAGGTCTTAGACAGGGATGTGTAATGTCACCATGGTTGTTTAATATATTTATAGATGAGGTTGTAAAAGAAGTAAATGCTAGGGTGTTCGGGAGAGGGGTGGGATTAAATTATGGGGAATTAAATACAAAATGGGAATTGACACAGTTGCTTTTTGCTGATGATACTGTGCTTATGGGAGATTCTAAAGAAAAATTGCAAAGGTTAGTGGATGAGTTTGGGAGTGTGTGTAAAGGTTGAAAGTGATCATAGAAAAGAGTAAGGTGATGAGAGTATCAAATGATTTAGATAAAGAAAAATTGGATATCAAATTGGGGAGGAGGAGTATGGAAGAAGTGAATGTTTTCAGATACTTGGGAGTTTGACGTGTCGGCAGATGGATTTATGAAGGATGAGGTTAATCATAGAATTGATGAGGGAAAAAAGGTTCGTTGAGGTATATGTGGAGACAAAAAATGTTATCTATGGAGGCAAAGAAGGGAATGTATGAAAGTATAGTAGTACCAACACTCTTATATGGATGTGAAGCTTGGGTGGTAAATGCAGCAGCGAGGAGACGGTGGAGGCAGTGGAGATGTCCTGTTTAAGGGCAATGTGTGGTGTAAATATTATGCAGAAAATTCGGAGTGTGGAAATTAGGAGAAGGAGTGGAGTTAATAAAAGTATTAGTCAGAGGGCAGAAGAGGGGTTGTTGAGGTGGTTTGGTCATTTAGAGAGAATGGATCAAAGTAGAATGACATGGAGAGCGTATAAACCTGTAGGGGAAGGAAGGTGGGGTAAGGGTCGTCCTCGAAAAGGTTGGAAGTAAGGGGTAAGGGAGGTTTTGTGGGTGAGGGGCTTGGACTTCCAGCAGGCGTGCGTGAGCGTGTTCAATAGGAGTGAATGGAGGCGAATGATACTTGGGACCTGACGATCTATTGGAGTGTGAGCAGGGTAATATTTAGTGAAGGGATTCAGGGAAACCGGTTATTTTCATATAGTCGAACTTGAGTCCTGGAAATGGGAAGTACAATGCCTGCACTTTAAAGGAGGGGTTTGGGATATTGGCAGTTTGGAGGGATATGTTGTGTATCTTTATACGTATATGCTTCTAAACTGTTGTATTCTGAGCACCTCTGCAAAAACAGTGATAATGTGTGAGTGTGGTGAAAGTGTTGAATGATGATGAAAGTATTTTCTTTTTGGGGATTTTCTTTCTTTTTTGGGTCACCCTGCCTCGGTGGGAGACGGCCGACTTGTTATATATATATAATTATAATTTATATATATATATATATATTTATATATATATATAATATATATATATATATATATATATATATATCGTTATGCGCAGATCGATGTCCACTGCTTTCCACATATATTAAAAACTTCGTTATTCAGAAAGTGTCCTAGACAAAATAACTTATGTTTACTTGGTACTTTTTGGTCAAAGAATAATTTACAAATTGGACACTTATAATTATAATGTTTAATAACATCAGTAGTTATAAGTGAGTCTAGAAGTGTAACTAAAATAATGATAAGTCAATAATAATAATAATATAATCAATAATTATATTAAAAATAATAATAATAATAATAATAATAATAATATAATAATAATATAATAATAATAATATATTAATAGTAGTAGTAGTAATAGTTTTAGTAGTAGTAGTCGTGGTGGTGGTAGTAGTAATAAGAGTATTAGCATTAGTAGTAGCAGTAATATCATTACCATTAATAAAAGAAGTCCTAATATTTGTATATTTATCGTTAGGAGAAATAAACACGAGTCATATAACATACTCATATTATTATATCTTTCTTGCAGTAGCTGGCCAAGCATCATTAATTCTCCAGGACTTATACGCTAAATCAGGTAACAAAATAATTTTAATTTTTTAATTATTGCAAAAAATTACTTTCTTTAATATGAATTCTAGGTTAATAATTACTGTTTTCGCACAAACTAAATTACCGAAACTAACAGAAAGACAATTAGATTGAGCAGAGACAAAGCAGGAACAATAATGATGAGTCGTCATATATCATACATGTAAACATTGTACTGTAGAGGTGAAAGATGTAGGTC
Source organism: Cherax quadricarinatus (assembly GCF_026875155.1). Taxonomy (NCBI): domain Eukaryota; kingdom Metazoa; phylum Arthropoda; class Malacostraca; order Decapoda; family Parastacidae; genus Cherax; species Cherax quadricarinatus. The sequence goes on along the minus strand of NC_069471.1, from coordinate 14,781,582 downwards.
AGTGGTCATGACGAGTCGCAACTGTACTCTACAATATTCCTGGAATTTATAAGAGCATTATAGAGTATTATAGAGCATCAAGTGCTGAAGAAGGGATTCAACTTCTCAAGAAGGCAAATAAGAAGCTGAAAATTCTCCTTAATAAATATAACACTGAATGTGAGGTGGATGGAGTTAGTGAAGGGAAACAGGTTACCAGCAGTGAGGAGCAGACTGGCAGACGTTACAAGTGGATAGAAATTTTCTGTAGAGGATAAAATATCAATGTGGGAAGGTTGGAAGGTAGGAAATCAATTCTCTTTTTACTAGGACAAACGTACTTCAATGGTCAGTGAGGATACAGGTACAACTACTACTCTTTAATAAAGGCAGGAAATTCATGAATCTGTGTCACTGGTAAAATACTCTATGTCCTTCTTTGAAATAGGGAAATAACAGAATATTTTCCCCGAAGGGTTTTTTAATATAAACAGGGGATTTCACAACGGTAAGAAAAAAACCTTACCATTCCCCCCATTCTGTGGGAAGTGTTTTAAAAGGGGAAACGGACTTTAATAAGTCGGGACGTATTTTTTAATTAAGCCCGGGGGTTCCGTCAAATTTTAGTATTTTTAAAAAATCAAGAAAAAATGGCAATTTCTATAACACTGTTTAGAAATCCCTTTTGGGGCGAGTGACAACCCTTTTGGGGTCCCTTATTTCCTAGGAAAAACCCGGACCCCCTAAGGGGGGGGAACCTTTTATCCAAAAAAAAAAAAAAAACTCAAAATGCAAAAATCTCAAAACCTCTTTGGGGGGAAAACCACAGTGATCCCCCTCCACTCCAAACTAACGATACAGAACAATGCCAAAAAAGGTCCCCCGTCACCTTTCCACCTAAACATTCTTCTTTCAAATTAAGAGCTTGAAACGAACAAAAAAAATACTTTCCGCTTCTTCAAGGAAAATCTTTGGTTTTCCAAAAGACCCAAAAAAGGAATTTTTCCAAATATGGATCCCATTTTACCAATACAGTCCCCAAAAAAATTTTTAACCCCCAAATTTTCAAAAAAAAAACCCCCGGGTTTTTCCCCCTTTTTTGGGGGTTTTTTTTTGGGGGGGGGGGGGGGGGGGGGGGGGGGGGGGGAAAAAAAAAAGGGGGGGGGGGGGGGTTTTTGGGGGGGGGGGGGGGGGGGGGGGGGGGGGGGGGGGGGGGGGGGCCCCGGGGGGGAAATTTTTTAAATTAAATTATTTTTTAAACCACTGTTTAAAATTTCACTCCCCCCAAAAACATCTGCCCGGGGGAAAATTTTAAAAAAAATTTTAAAAAAAACCTTTTAAATTAATTTTTGCAAAAAAAACTTGAAAAAAAAACCCCCCGGGAAAAAAAGTTTTTAAAATTTTTTAAAAATTAATTAAAAGAAATATACCAAAAACTTTTTTGATTTTACCCCGTCTTCAGGTATTGGGGGGCCCCCCAAATATTTAAGAAAAAAAAATATTCCCAAAAGAAAACCTTATTTTATAATAAAAAGGGCCTTTTTTAAAATTTTCCTTAAAAAAAATTAAAAAATAAAAAAGGGTTTTTTTCAAAATTTCTTGGTTTGCAAGGTTCCCTCTTTTTTTTCCAATAAAAAACCCACAAATCCACCCCTAAAATTTTAAATTTTTAAAAAAATTTTTTTGGGGGTTTTTTTATTGAAAAATAAATTTTTTTATTAAAATTGGTCAAAATTTTCCTTGTTTTTAAACCCCTTTAATTTTTTTAAAACCCCTTTTCCCTTCTTTTTTTAAAAAAACTTTTCCCCAAAATCCCTTTTTTAAAAAAGGGGGGGTTTTCAAATTTTGTAAAATTTTTAAAACAAAACTTTTTTTTTTAAAATAATTTTACCTTTTCCTAAATGCACTTTATCTTTTAAAATTTTCCCCACACCCCCCCTTTTTGGGTTTAAAAAAAAAACCAAATTTCCCGAAAAAAAATTTATTCTATACTCAATTTAAAACCATCGGAAAAAATAAAACTTTGTTAAAAAAAATTTTTATTAAAAATAATCCAAACCCAAATCTTTCTACTCTTTTGACTTAACCCCCAAAAAATTTTTATAAAACATTTTTCAAAAAAGTTTCAAAAGGGGTCCCTTACCCGGGGGAAAATCTTTAACTTTTTGGGTTACCCCTATTTATGGAAAGTTAAAATTTGTTTCACCCCTCCCTTCCCTTTTCCCCTCTTGGTCTTAACCTTAATTTAACCCCGACCCCAACCCCCCAAAAAATTTGGGGGCCTTAATCCCCCCCAATTTCCCTTTTTAGTCCCCCTGTTGCACCCCCCGAATTCCTTATCCAAGGTTTACCCCCTAATCCTTGCAGAACGCACTTTCCAAAACAAGGGGCCCCGGGTTTGGGGGCATCCTCCCACTCAACCACCCACAATAACTCCATAAATTCCCCCCCAGAAATCTACAGAAAGGGGGTCTCCCCTTCTGATGGGCCTAGGAGGGGTCATTTACGGAAAAGGGTTCTTCCAAATTTTTCCCCCTGGCAAATTGGAAGAATTTGGGGGGGCCCCAAGGAATTTGAAAGGGGGTTGAAAAAAATAGGGGGTTTTTTTCCAGCCTTGTCTGTATTAAAAAATAGGGTCCCCATTTCCATTTTCTGTGTTTGCCAAAGGTTTTCTACCTATTTTATTACATTTTGTTCCTCAATGATTAATTTGTGTTCGTAAAACCTACTTTTTAAGGGTAAATCTTTTTTTTAAATAAGCTTACCAAAATCCCCCCAACTTGAGAAGAAGCTTTGTTTTGGGTGGGATTAAGGGCACGAATGGTTGTTTTTCCCTTGGGGACTTCTCGAATAAAATAATTTCCCAACCCCCCCGCTGCAAAGGTGGGCCTAACCCTAAATCAAGCCCCTTTCCCGCGACCCCCCCCGGGCGGCCCCCTGGAACGAGTGCCGCCGGCACTCTCGCGAGCAGACTTGGTCTAACTTCAACCATCCGTTTCCCCTGCATGGCCCTCTGGGGGTGTAAAACTTTTTGGGTTTTCTGGTGGTCTTAGCCCCCTTTTTCCTTTAAACTTTAAGTCTTCGTTTTGTTAGCTTGACTGAGTGGCTCCGTATTTTCCCCCCCAGTGGCCCCACAGCCCGGTAGCCTTTCGCCCCAGATACGAGGTTTCCCCCTAGTTTTTAATGGCAATCTATCTCCCCTTTACGTCCCCCTGTAAAAGTGTTTTCCCAAGGTCCGATGTTCGACCCCCTACCTTTTTCCCCTCCCGGGCTTTTCAGTGTATATGGTATTTTATCACTACCCCCCAGAAAAATGGGACATTTCCCACTGGCGTGGCGGGGAATTAGGTGGAATCCTGCCCCCTATGATGTATCCTACGGGGGATTTTTATAAACCAATTCCTTCCCTTTAAAACGCCGTCGTGTAGACAGGAAGTCCTAATGATTGGCTCCCCCAGGATACCTAATTTTTGACTTGTCAGTGGTAATTCCCCTGGTCTGACAGCTTCACGTCAAGGTTTTCAATCGTTTTTGGCTGCAGAAAGACCCTCGCTGTAATTGCCGTGGGTAGGTCTCACCCCCAAGGCTGAAATGTCTCTGCGATTCCACCAACTTGACTTTTGACATCTACCACATCAAAGATTTGGGTGGGACCGATTATAGCCCCTCCCAACAAATACTAACTTTTTTTGTGGCCTTCAACTTTTAAATTTTGCCACCAACTTTTTTGTTATAAGGATACTTTGCCTGGGGCAAAAAATAATCGGGTTGTTTTGACCCGGGCCCCCCTACAACCCTTTTCCTGAGTAGGTGGGCGCATCTCCTATTCTCACTCGGATTAAAACTTCGCTCCCCTAATCACGTGGCTACCCTTTTTAGGCTCGGCCACTTTCTTCTCTACCTGGGATATCCTATACTTGGGGGCAAAAGTCAGTAGGTCTTACCCCTTTTCAACAGACTCGACCGCACTGAGCGGGGTGCCACAGTCTCTCGCAAAGTTTTCCCCAACACTTGAAGCGAGTCTCAATCCCTTAGTCTCTGTTGCCTACTGCCAGGTTTTTATTCCCAGCAACTCTGTGCATGTTTGCCTTCGCAGAAAACGCATATTCTGGCATGAGTGCCTCTGGGCTTGCTAGAGGTCTTCCTTGAACCTTTTTTCCCAAGTAAAAAAAACGTTAGTCTACGAGCTTTAACTGATCTCTCGAGATTTTGAGTGACTTTTTTTGGGTTTTTATGTGGCGATGGGGGTGACTCCCTTTTCCCCACACCCATACTCAAAAGGAAACGAGATCTCCCAACCCCCCAACGATTTGTTGTATCATGAACCTATTCGTCTGTATTTTTAAGTGAACCATGCACTTAGTGAGCCAGTTTCCCCTGAATCCCTGATGATGAAAACCATTCCCACTTACTCCAATCATGTAAATCTTTAAGACTATTCGTCAAACTCTAACTTGATTGGAAATTTTTCTAGGCTCGACGGTCATGGCGAAAGCCTTAGATCCAAAAAAAAACCCTAAAGTATAGCTACCTTTATCTCCCCTGTTTCCCAAAATGTCCTTTATTGGTCTTTGGCATGTTGGTAATTGGGGTCGGTGGTTTGGTAAAGCCGGGGCCAAGTCCAGGCTTTACCCCTTTAGTGTGAACGTAAATTTTAATTTGACGGATCTGACAAATCGTCTCTGTCATTATTGGGCTTTAAACTGATCCAGAAAGAATGTAAACCTTTAAGGTTCCCCTCGAAAGTTGGTAAAAATTTAACTGGGGAATTGGGGAAACAATTAAAGGGTTTTCTGTTGTTTGTGGAAACATTTGCTCCCTGCTGTACGGCCTTCAAAGTTTTATTAACTGCTGCAATCCACTCATTCATTCTTATTCCATCCGTGCTCTTCGACTGATTTCAGATCACCTGTGTAAGGCCTCTGTCTCATTTAAAAGGATAAAAATTCTTCAAAAGGGTCCAGTCTTTGCCCCAAAGGTTTCAGGGAAATCTCTAGTTCCCCCCAGTCTACGTCCTGATCTTGCCTGACCTTCGACATCCTCACGCCCCTTTTCTCAGGCGCCCCTTATAGGGTCCCTAGGCCCCTTTTTAAATTGATTTGAGTGGGACAGCTGGTCTAATCTTCAACTACCTGTTCGGTTTTTGTTAAGATCACGGTACTAATTTGTACTTCAATTAGCCCCCCCGGCACGAACGGTTTAGGCAAAAAATGAACGAGTTCAAGGCTTCCAACAAGTTAACAATTCCTTTTTTTATTGACTCACTCTGAATCAAAAATGTAACTGTTTGCCCAAATCTCAATCAAATGTGTACGATGTGAAAACTTAACCTAGCACTTTCCTGTACAATGCCAACAAATTTAAATTTCAGGGGCTTAACCAGTCTCAGGTACAATTCACAAATCCCACTTAAAATGAATCAAAGACAAAGAAAAACAACATAAAAAAATGCAGTATACAAATTAAAATCACTTGGTTAACAAAAAAAAATTCAACAAAACAAACTTTGAAACAGTAAAAAATAATTGTGTAAACAGCTTGCCTAACTGTGCCCCGCTTACCAGTCTAGCGTGGATGGTTGGAAAGGTAAAACCTAACCCAACTTGGCTAGTTTAAAACCGGGTTTTAGAATCCCTGTAAATAATAACTATGTTAAATCTTTCTAGCTACTATAACTGTTTTAAATATTGACAAGCTGCCCAACGTGGCTACCTTGCAAAACCACGAAAAAAATTAAACACAGGGCTTACCTGGATTACTTTAATACTGTAAATAATTAAATTCACAAGTTCTTAGCCCCGCCTGTAAATTTGCAAAAAACTTTGTCATGTCAGCTTGGCCTAGCCTGTGTAACTTGGGGCCCAGGTGTCAAAATTTAATAACTCGTTAAACTGGTTCCAACTGTGGGGTAGCTATGTAGCTTTAAACCTAGCTATTTCCCCCATCACGGGTTTTGAAGGACCACTTTTTGTGAAAATTGTGTGGGCTGCCTCCAAGTGACGCCTACCCGGGGAAAATCGTTCACGAGCTTTGAGGTGGGGCAAAAAGCCTCACAAAATGGCTTATGGGCAGATTTTTACAAAAGATTTATGTTGCAAGAAACTCGCCTGCTCAGATTTAAGGAAAATTACCCGGGTTGCAGATAACCTGATCTTAACTTCCCCAAACTTGCCCTTTGCCCCGTTGGCTTCCCCTCGAAACCCCGTGAAACCGGGGCCCTTTAATTTCCCGCAATATTCATTTGTTATTAGTGACCGCCTCACCTAGAAATTTAATCCAAGAGGGTGTGATCCCCTAGTAAACTATAAGACCGGCACTAGCTTCCCCGATTACGAGGACACGGGACTTACTGGGGATGCCGCAGCTGCAACACAGGCCCCCCAATCAATCATCACAAACTCCCAGCATGGCCGAAAAACTAAAGATAAAGTGGGGGTCTTGTCTTCGTATGGGCCTGATGGGGAGGGGTTTTAGGTTCACGAAGTGCCTCTACCAGATTTCCTAGTCAAAAAAGTGAAGACATGTGGGGGCGCCTCTTGATCACGGCAATCTTTTCCAGTTGGTGTCTGTTTTAAGAAAAAATAGCTGGTCCTCTTCCAGACCCTCTCTCGTCGTTCAAACTAGGCTCCAGTTCCCCTAGCTAACTTATCCTATGTTTCCTACTTTTTCCCGGATTTTACCCTTTTTAAAATCTTAGGTCTAATTTTTATCATCGCAGTTGCCTCAATGACCTAATATTGTGTACTACCCGTAAAAACCCCACTCCCCTTTCCCGAAGGGTAAATCTTAAATTTAAAAAGTTTCCAACAATCCACGCCAACTGAGAGAATGTTTGTTTTTGGGTGGGGAAAGGGCACCGAAGGGGTGTTTTTTCCCCCTTGGGATTCTCGAACCAAATAATTCCAACATACCAATATGAAGCTTTTAAAAACTTGGGTCCATTTACCTAAGAGGCGACTGTTTGGTTCCCCAAAAATTTCTAGGTTAAACAAAGGTTTGTGTCCGTTTTTTAAAAAAAATTTTTCCCCCTAAATAAAAAATTTTAAATTTGGAGATACCCACACAAGGGCCAAATTCCCCTTTTCTATGGGGGGAGATTGTTTCGCGGAAGAATTTCCGGCTTAGGAGATACAGGGAAGGGAGTTCATAAAGGTCTGTCGTAAACACCAACCTAAGCCTGTTTGGAGCTCGTCCTTAACAAAAAGGGTTTTAATATCTGGGGAATTTTTGAGTAAGGGGCTTTAGAGATTCCTAATCTAATTAAACTTTTTTTCGAGCTACGTCAGAAAAATTTTAAGAGGTTCCCTTCCCCGACTTTTTTAAGGGATCAAAAAAGATGCCGTAAGATCAGTAAGTTCGGGATAAACCGTGCATAAAATTCACAGAACCAAGAAAGTACGCAGAGCTTCTTTTGGTTTTTTGGGAATTTAAACTTAAAAAAAAGCTTTTTCTTACGGGGGAAGGGTGCAAAGAGTTATTTGAAAGGATCAGTCAGAGATATCTAATCTTGTTATACCAAAAGAAGCATTTCTTTGGCTTGGCATTGAAGCCATGTGAGCGTAACCTACGCAAAACTGATGTTAATGTTTGGATATGCTTGCTCCACGTGGATGTCATTACGTAAATGTTATCAAAATAAACTGAAACATTTGACATATTACCCAAGACCTTTCTCATCAGTCTCATGTAGGTAGCACAGGCAGTTACCAAACCGAAGGGCATAGTTCTATACTGCATCAGTCCTTGGTGGGTAGGAAAAGCGGAGTACTGCTTAGAAGAAGGATCTAACAATACTTGATGATATGCCTGCGCAATATCAATCTCTGAAAAGAAGGAAGAGTAATAAAATTTGTGTAGATCGCTATCTATTAAGGGCATAGGCTCAGCATCCCACCGAGTTATAGCATTAAGGCCTCTGAAGTCAATAGCAAGTCTATATGAATTATCCTCCTTCTTAACCATGACTACTGGTGAACAATATGCAGATACTGAAGGTTCAATGATCCTTAGTTTTAATAATTTGTCTACCTCTCGGTCAAATGCATCCCTAAGGTGAACTGGAATTGGGTATAATTTCCGTTTGATAGGATTGTCCGTCACTAAGTCAATCTTATGGACTACCGTGGAGGTAACACCTGGAACATCAGTAAAAACTTCTGAAAAGTTACTCAAACATTAAAGTAGTTCATGTTTCTTATGGTCATCCAAAGACTCATTAATATTAATGTTTGTTGCACCCGAGTGGTCAAGAGTCACCTAGTCATGTAGTTCTCTGTCATAGTCTAAGTTAGAGGTGTCAGTTATACACACCTTACACTCCTCAGTTGTCTTATCAAGTTTGTGTGGAAAAACAAAATCAAAGTCATTAAGACAGTTAACCGAATTTCTTAGGTTAACTGTTTGTTAACTTTTATTCCTGTTTGTCATAAATGACGAACAGGAATAAAAGAAGTTAGTTTGCTTTCTATTAGAGGCTTTGTTTTCTTTTGATCTGGTGAACCCTTGCCCTTAGGGTTCGATCCCTTTTGGTCTTTATAGGAATTGTGAGCCTCAGCATACAAGTCAGCGGCCTCAGCAACTTCCTCAGCTTTAATCAGGTTACGTTCTCTAATGAATGTTCATATCTGGCGGAGAAGAGCTGTCAGGAACTGGTCAGCAACCATGAAGTCTCTAAGTGATTCATAACTGTGATCAATTCCTGAACTCTCTATCCAAAAGTCGAACAAGCGAAAGAGTGTTACCTGTAACTGCTGAAAGTTCTGGCCAGGCTGTAAGGTGGCATACCTGAAATCTTTCCTGTAAGAATTAGTGGTTTTTTGATATGCTTTAAGGATTGCCTTCTTCAGTAGGTTATAATTACATATGATATCCTGTGACAAAGTTGCATAGATATTCAAAGCTGTACCAGAAAATAACATTCCTAACCTGGTAGCCCAGGTGTCAGCAGGCCATTCACAGAGGGTAGCGGTATTTTCAAACCTGATAATGTATAAAGTAATGTCTTCACCCTCTGTGAAGGGAGGTAAATTAGGTGTTGGAATATGTGCACTAGCTGCATGATGTTCAATTACTCCTTCCTCTAATTGTTGCTGTGTAAAAGTTAACTTTTTATTCTCTAATTCAAGGTGAGATTTTTCGAGCTCGCAATCTTTTTCTCTCTCTCTTAACTCATGTTCTCTAGCTCTTTCCTCAACTTCTCTATCCTTTGCTGTTTCTTCAAGTTCTCTTAATTTAACTTGTTCCTCACGTACTTTAGCTCTCTCCTAATGATCAAGTCAATCACGCTCCTTTTTGTCTTCTCTCCCTCTTTCTAACTGTCTATCTTGGTTTTCTCTTTCAATTCGATCTCTCCTTTTTCTCCTCTCTCAAGGTTCTCTCTCTCCTTTCCTTCTCTTTTCTGGAATTAGCGCTTATGAAAGCTTCTAACTTACTCCCAGTGTTCATCCAAAACTGGTATTCCTCCATACTTGCAAGAATAACTTAAACTACCAGGGGAAAATGAAATGGATATATCAAAGAAAATGGAGGGCTCAATTCCTGCTCCGGTCAAATTAAATAAATAGGAGGGTTCGATCCCTGCTTCGATTAAACAGTATGTATGAATGAAAATGAAGGGTTCTATGCCGGCTTCGAGCAAACAGTAAGTTGAATGGTGTCCCTTGACCATCCAATCTTCTCACCAACAAATCAAGAGTGTCCTACGACAGTTCCCTTGATATAATAAATAGAGCTCAATGAAATAACTTGTCACTGGAAAATCTCGGGTCCCTAGAGTCTATTCCTCCAAATCGTTTCAAGCTCAAAAATAAATTGAGACTATAACAATCACCAAATCTTTTAAATTACTGTACTGTAGTCCTACCATAGAGAATGATTACTCATGGCTGGTGGTAACCGTCAGTGGTATGTGGCATTGAAGTTCCAATGGTAGATTCGAGATGGAGTTGAATCTTGATTCAGTAGAGTTGATCCTGGCAAAGTCGCCACTTGTGAAGGCTTAGTCAGCCCTGTAACAACTTCAGACAGGAGATAGAGGTAGAAAGGGCTGAAGGTATCATCAGAGTTTGTGAAGTAAGTCAGTTGTTGTCAAAAAGTCAATGAGAGAGTCCGGATGAAAGGTGGGTCCATCAGCGAGAAGGGAAGGTAAAGAGAGAGCAGCGGAGCGAAGACGACGACAGAAGTAAATTCTGTGTGCTCGTTGATAAAGTGGGCAGTCTAACAGAATGTGGCTGACTGATAATGGAACCTGACAGTTCTCACAGAGAGGAGCAGGGCGCCTCTCCATGAGATATCCATGAGTAAGACGAGTATGGCCAATGCGAAGACGGGGGAGAGTAGTCTCCCAACCTCGACACTGGTGACAAGAAGACGGCCAGTAACCTATACTCGGTTTAATAGACTGAAGTTTGTTACCGAGCATAGTAGACCAACGTTGTTGCCAACGGGTGTGAAGGTGGGTAGCTATTGACCAGGACCCAACAAAAAACAATATCTTTATGATTGGTAAAGATGCGGTGTAGCCAAAGTTGGATATGGAGGACTAAGGGGTGAGGTGTATCAAATTTCTGTATAGCCTGTAAAGCACTAAGGGAGTCTGAGACAACCACAAATGATGACACAGGCATAGATGCAATACGGATAAGTGCTGCAAGAATGGCATACAATTCAACAGTAAAAATACTAGCCCAAGATAGCAAATGCCCTCGTACGACGCTGTCCAGAAACACTGCTGCGAATCCTACGCTGTCAGAAGACTTAGAGCCATCTGTGTATACTGCAATGGCATGAGAATGAGAGTGGAAGTGGTCAAGAAAAAGAGAGTGGGAAGCGACCGTAGACAGTTGGGCTTTCGAGCAAGGGAGAGAGAAAGAACAGACTCGAACAGCTGGAACTTCCCAGGGGGGTAGGGAAAAGTGAGATGCTACATGAACATAGAAAGGTGGTAATTGAAGAGAAGACAAGAGCGAATGTAGGCAAAGGGAGAAGAGACGGAGTGAACAGGGGCCGGCGAACAAATAAAGAATGTCTACTAATATCAGTGACCATTCTATAAATGGAAGGATTGCGGAGATCATGCGAGCGTACATAGTAGCGAAGGCAATGGGCATCACGGCGATCAGATAAGGATGGAACGTTCGCTTCTGCATAGAGGCTCTCAACAGGGGAAGAGCGAAAAGCACCAAGGCATAAACGTAATCCATGGTGATGAATGAGGTTAAGGCTAGAGAGAGTAACAGGAGAGGCTGCTGAATAGCTCTGGTCACCATAATCAAGTTTCCATAAAATGAGGGTGGAATGTAGGCAAAGGAGAGTTCGACGATCAGCTCCCCATGAAAGATGAGCAAGGGTTTTAAGAAGTTTCAGTCGGCTGTGACAAGTTGCCTTCAGAGAGGTAATGTGAGGTTTCCAGGATAACCTACGGTCAAAGAGGAGGCCCAGAAACCTGACTGTATCACGTTCAGGGATACAAGAGCCATAGAGGTACAAAGGATGATCGGAGATGACAGGGCGTCTAGTGAAAGTAATTCGGTGAGTTTTGGTACTGGAAAATTTAAACCCATGTGTGGTGGCCCAATTGGAAACACGGTCGACCGCATGCTGGAGAGAAACTGTAATGAGGTGACAGTCAGCGCCTGCACAGGCAATAGCAAAGTCATCAACATAGAGTGATGACCAAATATTTGATGGAAGACTTGAGGCCAAATCATTTATAGCAAGGAGAAAGTGTTGTGCTCAGAACACATCCCGGGGGGACACCTTCAGCTTGGATAAAGTCCGGGGAGAGCACACTATTAACCCAAACACGCAAATGTCTGTCAGTTAAAAAGTTCTTAATGAAGGATGGTAGATTGCCTCGGAGGCCTAAGGAGTGGGCTTTGGCCAAAATATTATTCCTCCAAGTTGTGTCATATGCCTTCTCAAGGTCAAAAACTATGGCAATAACTGAGTGGTTATTCGCAAAGGCATTACGAACATATGTATTCAAGCGTAGTAAGGGGTCTATGGTAGAACGGCCCTTACGAAAGCCATATTGACGAGTTGAGAGACTTTTGTGTGTCTCTAAATACCACACTAAACGTCTATTTACCAGGCGTTTGATCACTTTGCAAACTGCACTGGTAAGAGCAATGGGACGATAGTGGGAGGCTTCATGTCCCGTAGTACCCGGTTTGCGGAAATGAAGAACAATGGCAGATTTCCACAGCTGTGGAAGAACTCCTTGTGACCAAATAAGATTGAAAAGGCGTAATAGGACTGCAAGGGCTGACTGATGTAAATGTTGTAGCATACGAATATGAATGTTGTCGGGCCCAGCTGCCGATGATTGGCAAGCTGATAGTGTTGCCTCCAGTTCTTGAAGTGTAAAAGGCACATTATACTGCTCTTCTCTGATAGAAGAAAGTCCAAGGGCGCTAACTCTCTGGCAGACTTTGAGGAAAGAAACGAGAGGCATAGATGGAGACCCTGAAAAATACGGACCAGATGATTGCCAATTTCATTGGCAACATCTAGTGGGTTTGCTATATCAACACCGGCAACCCGCAGAACAGGAGCCGGGTCAGGAGAATATTTACCACTCAGTTTTCGCACTTTTTTCCAGACTGCACTCATAGAGGAAGCAGAGGTGATGGTGGAGACATAATCTCACCAGCAAGTGCGTTTAGCGTCACGGATGACACGGCGAGCGATCGCACGCTTCTGCTTAAAAATCAATAAGTCTCTCCGTGGTTCTATTGTACTGGTACCTGCCCCACACAGCGAATATCAAACGTACTGCACGAGCACAAGCAGGAGACCACCAAGGCACGCATTTCTGAGAATGCCTGCCCGAAGTTTGGGGTATAGAATGAGAAGCTGCGGTTTAAAACAGAGGACGAGAAGAGGTGTAAAAGCTCATCAATGGAGGACGAAGAAGGAACCTCACTAAAAAACAGTTAGTTGTGTGTAAAGGTTCCAATTGCCTGATCAAATTGTCAGTGTGGGATACGAAGAGGTGGTGAATATGAAAGGGAAGTAAGAATGGCAATATAAACACAAATGCAGTATAATGTGATCCTTTATTGACTACGTTTCGCCCACACAGTGGGCTTTTTCAAGTCACAAACAGAACTACCTGGGTAGTTCTGTTTGTGACTTGAAAAAGCCCACTGTGTGGGCGAAACGTAGTCAATAAAGGATCACATTATACTGCATTTGTGTTTATATTGCCATTGTGTCGGTATTTTATACCATTTATTTCCATCGGAAGTAAGAATGATTGGGAAATGATCGCTGTCATGTAAATCCGAGAGAACAGAATAGGTGAAGACTAATGCGGTGGAGGAAGAGCAGACTGAGAGATCGATGCAAGAGAGAGTGTGAGTCCGAGGATCAAAATGGGTGTGAGTACCTGTATTTAGAACATGGAGGGGGTGGGTAGCAAGAAAAGCCTCTAACTGAATGCCACGGGAATCACAGTGCGACCCCCTAGAGGAAATGATGGGCATTAAAATCGCCAAGTAATAGAAGCAGTGGCTGGAATGACGAAACAAGAAAGGCAATATCGGGGATAGATAATGCCTGAGAAGGAGAGAGATTAAAGAATAGAGCGCATAAACACTATGCAAGTGATACGGGCTGCTGTGTAATGCAGCGAAGTATGAACAAATAGCTGATGGTATGGAATTTCAGTGCGTAGAAGAAGGGCACTTTCATTAAAGGTCCCATCAGGAAAAGGATCTGAAGAATACAATAAATTATAGCCTGAGATGGGATAGATAACAGCAGAGTGTAATTTTGGTTCCTGTAAGCAAACACCAACAAGGGAAAACTGGGAGAGTAACATCTGAAGCTCACCCCGATAACCCCTGAGTCGAGTATATTCCACTGTAAATAGGCCATGATTGACAACGATAAAGATACCTGAAATCCACAGGTAAGGGTTCTGTGAGGGAAAAGTTCAATAGATAGGAGAAGAGAGGGAGTATATAGTAACAATAGTTTCATTGCCGGCTACTTGTTAAGGTAGGGTAAGTCAAGCTCCCGCTATTCCAGCCTTTTTTCCCCCTCCCCGAAAGTGATAGTTTCATTGCCGGCTACTTGTTAAGGTAGGGTAATCAAGCTCCCATTCCCGCCTTTTTTTCCCCCACCCCAAAGTGATAGTTTGACTCCGGCTGCTTTTTTAAGGGTAGGGCCATTAGCTCCCGCTATCCCTTCCCATCCTTCTTTCCCCCCCCCCGAAGGTGAGTGTGGGGCTCCAGTCCAACAGTAAAACATAGACTCACGCTCCCCGCACATATAAGTACATGCCTGCTTGTATTTTTAGTGGATTTATTGGTTTTAAAGCTTCACTTTTTACCAATAATAAACTTGTCTTTTCAACCTTGCTCTAAGTTTGCTGTTGTAATAATCACCACTCTTTTAGGTATTGTACATCAGGAAGGATTTCTTAAGCAGTGGGTATCTGTTATCTTTTCATTAGATGACAGGAGGGCACCTGTAATCAAAAGATAAAATTGAAAGGGGAGGATAACGCCGGGGAGGACTAAGTCTGGAACGTCCCCTATTGGGGGTTTACTTGCCGTGCACTTGTATGAAGAAAACAGGACATAACCCCCATATTTCAGCGGTCAATAGTAGCAACGGCTACATTGCAACAACACGCAGTGTCACCAAAACCAGCACCCCAAATTTTTTTGCATTGAATTAGATATCATTTTTTAAATTTTTTTTTTTTTCATTTTTTTCTGTACGTCTATTCATATTTTTAAATGTTTTTTTATTTCATATTTCCTAAATAATAAAATGTTTATATTTTCAGTTTTTGTTCTTTTTCTATTCATTAAAAATTTCTGATGAGGACCAGCCTGAAAATACTGACTGAAGTTGTTACAGGGTGAGGTTAAAGCCTTCACAAGAGCGGGAACCTTGCCAGGATCAACTCTACTGGGGGGGAATCAAAATTTCAACTCCCTCTCGAATCTACCATTGGAACTTCAAACGGCCGCATACCACAGACGTTACCACCAGGCCATGAGTAATTCATTCTCTATTGTAGGGACTTACAAGACAGGTATTTAAAAGATTTGGTTGTTGTAGTCTCAATTATTGTTAAAAGTCAAGTCAATGGGCAGGATACTAGTTAATTCCTGCCACTATTTTTTGTGTGAGCTTGAAAACACTTTGGAGGATTTAGGACTTAGGGTCCGAGATTTTCCAGTGGCATATGTTTCATTGAGCTCTTTATTATATCAGGGAGCTGTCATAGGACACTTCTTGATTTGTTGGTGAAGAAGATTGGATGGTTCAACGTGACCCAATTTCCACTTTTTGCTCGGAGCAGGCATAGAACCCTTCGTTTTAATTAATAACTATGTTTATGAAGTAGGGTTCGAGCCCTCTGGTTTAATTACCAGTTTGAGCAGCAGGAATTGAACCCTTCCGTTTTCTTTAATACCATTTTCATTTCTCTGAAAGTTTAAGTTAATTCTTGCAAGTATGGATGAGTACCAATTTTGGATGGAATTGGCTGGAAAGTATGTTAGGAATAAACAGGGAAAAATTAGAATCTTTCATTAGTGCTAAGATCCAGGAAAAAAACTTGAAGAGAGGAGAATTGGAGGAGAGAAGAAAGACAGTTAGAAAGGGAAAGAGAAGAGAAAAAAGGAGACGAGAGAGGAATGAAAGAACAAATCAAGAAAAAGATAGTTAGAAGAGAGGAGAGAAGACAAAAGGAGCATGATAGACTTGAATCGTGAGGAAGAGCTAAAGTACATGAGGAAACAAGTTAAATTAAGTGGAAACTTGAGGAAAGAGGCAAAAGGATAGAGAATGTGTGTTAAGGGAGCAGAGAAAAGGATCGCGAGCTCGAACAGCTTCGCCTTGAATTAGAGAATGAAAGTTTACTTTCCTCACAACTGCAATTAGAATGAAGGAGTATTGGAAAAACGTGCAGCTAGTGCACATTTTTCCAAACCACCTATTTACCTCCCTCACAGAGGGGGAAGACAAACTTCAATATATTATCAGGTTTGAAAATACGCTTACCCTCTGTGAATGGCCTGCCTGACACCTGGGGCTAAATGTTTAGGAAAGATATTTTCCGGTACAGCTTTGAATTACTGTGCAACTTTGTCGCAGGTTAATATATTGTTAATTTATAAACCTACTGAAGAAGCAATCCTTAAAGCATACAATAAAAACACTAATTATTACAGGAAAGAAATTTCCAGGTATGCCACCTTACAGTCCTGGCCAGAACTTTCAGCCGTACAGGTAAACACTCTTTCGTTTGTTTCGACTTTTGGATTAGAGAGTCAGGATTGTTCACAGTTATGAATCTCCTTAAAGGACTTCATGGTTGCTGAAAGTTTCCAGACAGCTCTTATTCCTCCACAAGTTTACGAACATTCATAGGAACATAAACTGATTAACAGCTGAGGCAAGTTGCTGAGGCTGTGGACCTGTATGGCTGATGGCTCACAAATTCCTATAAAAGAACCTATAGGGGATCGAACCCTAAGGGGCAAGGGTTTATCAGACCTAAGAAATCATAGCCTCTAGTTGGAAAGTAAAATGACCTTCTTTATTCCTGTTTGTTCATTTTGTGAGGTGTTAAGGGACCATTAACGTTTCAGGATTGGTCCTTCTAAAAAGGTCCAAAAAGTTGGAAGATGTTTTAAAAGGAACGTAATGACAAAGGCACCCTTCTGTTCAGGAACAGTTAAAAATGCGGGGAACTTGATATGTATCTACTCCATTTTACGAAAAACACTGGATTGCACATGTAATAGTCATTTCTGATAAGTGCTGTTCCCTAACCTTAAAGAAACTCATTCACTCTGCTATTATTTTCAGAATACTTAGTGCGTACGGACACTTTTCCTTACCATTCCGTTGTTACTTTAGGTTAAATGGTTCCACGGGTGGCTCTGAAAGCCGCGTTACTAGCTCCCATCATTCTTGCTCCCCCGCTACTAATAGGTAATGTAAAAAGGTTTTTTTGCCATTCTTCCTTTCTAGAGGTTTGACCTTTCATCACAAGGCCGTGGAATAAGTGAGTTTCAGAAATCCTCTTCCTGTAGATAGAGTCAGGAGAAGAAGCCCCTCGAAAGTTCAGATGAGGACAGTGTTTGCGCGTGAGATCATTTGGGATATTAAAAACGAATAAATATTTGATGCTTCTCTCGAAAAGCGACGGTAGTAGGAATTACCCGGTTCACTTGTAGAAATTGAAAGGGAAGATATTCGCCTTACGATACCATTAATTGTTTCTTCTTGTGGACTAGGGCTCAGACCAAAAAAGCCCAGGCTTCTCCTACCTGTCTTCCTTTGATTTTCCCTGACTTCAAGCCCTCTTTTAGATATATCGAAGGGACTCCTTTGTCTATTTCCCAAACCTTAATTTGCCTTTCTCTCAGAGCAAATTACCATAATGCCGCTCTCTCTCCTATTCAAATAAATCATGTTTGCCAAAGGAAATTACTGTCTATATAATTTGGTATAGATTTTAGGGTATCTTGGTACAAAGTCATATTCAAATTAAAAATTCAGATGAGATTAGACCTGAGATAAGGACTATCTCCATCTTAGGTTGTTCCAAGTCAATTGCAGAGAAATGTTCTTAAAAATGGTCATGACCTGCCAGTGGCCGGACAATTTTTCTCGCATCGTTTATTATAACCTTTTAAAAACAAAATTAGGTCAAACTATTTTTGGCCCAAAAATAAAAAAAACCAAAAACAAAAAAAAAAAAATATGACACTCGATGTCATACTTCATTGTAGATCGTTGTGTTAAAGTTTTGCCCAACTTGTCATCCTCCCGAGAGGTGTACCAGGCGCACATAATATATAGTAAGGTTAAGAAGTTTAGTAACCTATCGGTTCCAAAAATTGCCTTTCTTTACAGATAACTACCGTATGAAAAAAGAGTAGAGTGAGTAGCTATTAGGACATCGTTAGTTGGTTGTGGGTCCTTTAATCTCCACTTTCAATCTGAGGAAATTATAATATGTATATTAATAATTAGATGATTATGCTTCGAGTTTCTCTGAGCCGTTTTCCCTTAACAAAGACCATAACTACTACAGAGGTTCGGCTGAAAGCCCTTTTGTCCATCTTCTCCAGAGTGGGGTGCATTCCCTTAGAGAAATTTTGTCTGACCGTTGGGACACAATTCACATCTGACTTTAATGCAACATCTATACCAACTTTCCGGAGGAAAGCATCTCTTCACCAAAACCTATCATCCCAGCTGTAATGGGAGGGGAATTGTTGAGCGCCAGCATTCGATTCTCAAAAATCCCATTTTAAGGAAACTTTTGCTCCTAAAACCTAAGGAGTGGCATCGTTACTACCCTGTGCTTTGTTTGCCATGAGGACAGTTCCAGTGGACTCTTGGGGTTTCACCTTTTTTGAAACTTTCCTCTTGGTAGACAGGCCAGAGGCCAATTTGTCATCCCTTCATGAATTATGGGGGACTAATGAGGAGGTAAATGTTGAGGTTCAGTCTTTCTTACCAGGTTTCTCCTTGACCTTAGGATCCAACTTGAGGAGACCTCTGACATAGTTTCGAATACCTAAGCTTGTCCATTTGGACCCAGTACAAAATCTATTTTGATTCCAAAAGTCAGAGGAGAAGTTTTTAAAAGAGGAGATGAAGTTCTGGTTACTTTTGCCTATCAAGTCAAAAATAAATTATTAGTAGCATGGAAGGTATATAAATTTATTAAAATTTTTTGGGGAAAGTTGACTACCTCATGACAGTCAAGGGGAAACCTAAGGTTTATCATATCAACACCTTAAGGAAATATTACCGAAAGAAATTTGGTTAAACTGCCTTAACAACTTTGACTTAGTTTTTCCACACGAACTTGATAAGGGGGGGACAACCTGAAAGAATGTAAGGTGTTGCGTAACTGGACACCTTCTAACTTAAGGACTATGATAAAGAACTACACTGACTTGGTGACTTTTCACCACTCGGACGCAACCAACATTTATATTAATGATCTTTGGATGAACATTAAGAGAATCATAAAACTACTTCAATGTGTGAGTTAACTTTTCAGACGTCTTTACTGATATCCCTGTGTTACCCTCCATGGTTAGTCCTAAGATTGACTTAGTGACGGACAATCCACAAAGGGAAAATTTATACCCATTTCCCAGTTCACTTAGGGATACTTTTTGAGAAGGGAGACAAATTATTAAAACAAAAGTCATTGAACCTTCCAGATCTTCATATTGCAACCAGTGTCTGGTTAAAAAAGGAGGATAATTCTTTGTTGCTATTGACTTCGGGCCTTATGCTAAACTCGGGTGGGATGCTGACCTATCCCTTAATAGAAAGCGATTACAAAAATTTTAGACGTTCCTTCTTTTTCAGAGTTGATATTGCGAGGAAATCATCAAGTAATGTTAATCCTTCTTTAAGCAGTCACCGCTTTTCCTCCCCCCAAGGATTTTAACAATATAGAACTATCCCCTTGGGTTTTGGTAACTGCCTGTGCTCCCTACGTAAAACTGATGAAAAGGTTTTGGGAAATTATGCCCAACGTTTCAGTTTATTTTGATAATTTTTTGTAATACATCCAGTGGGCGAACATTCCAAACATTAACATCATTTTTGCGTGTTAGCTAAGGGCCTACTGAAAGCCAAAGAAAGCTTCCTTGGGTAAAACTGATTAGTATCTTGGACAAATTTATTTCTAAAACATTGCAGCCTTCCCCGAAAGATAAAAGCTTTTTAAAATTTAAAATTCCCCCCAAAACCCAAGAAGCTCTGCGTATTTTTTCTTGGTTCTGTAAATTTTTAGCACGGTTTTCCAAACCTTTCTGATCTTACAGGCTCTTTCGACTTCCTTTAAAAAAAGTCTGTAAGGAACCTCTTGTTTTCCCGACGTACCCGGGAAAAAAATTTTAAGAGATTAAAAGTATTTTTTCGAAAACCCTATACTTAAGATTCCAGTATTAATAAAATTTTTTGTCTAAGAATGATGCTCCTAATGGCTTAGGTGCGTGCTACTAAAATTTCCATGGTGGTACCCCCTTTTCCCTGTATGCTTTTAAGCCAGAAACTTTCCCGATAAACGGGGTACTCCACCTAGAAAAAAAAATTTTTGGGGGACTTTTGTGGGGAATCCCAAATTTAAATTTTTTTTGCGGGGAAAAAGAATTCATTTTTGAAAAAGGACCACAAACCTTTGATATACCTAGAAAAATTTTAAGGAAAAAAAACGTCGCTCTTTAGGTGGAAATTTGGGACTCCCGGTTTAAGTTCCATATTGGTAATCAGGTTTATCCCAAATTTTTCTTGAAGGTTAATTCGGGCAGTCAGTAAAGATTTGTTGCCTTACACGGATTCCCATGTTAGAAAATTTTTCCCCGCCTTCTTTTACTCCTTGACTATAAGTCTGGTATGGGGGGAGTGTGAGGGGAAAAGTTCAAACAGTAGGAGTAGAGAGGTTTATGTTCAATATTTCATTTCCGGCTACTGTTAAGGTGGGGAAAATCAAGTCCCGCTTTTTCCCCCTTTTTTTTTTCCCCCCCCCCGAAAATGATAGTTTCATTGCTTTTGGGTACTTTTAAGGTAGGGTAAGTCAAGCCCCCCTTTCCCCCCTTTTTTTCCCCCACCCGAAAGTGATAGCTTATGCGGCCGGGGGGCCCGGGCTCCCCCCTTCCCCCCCTTTTTTCCCCCCCCCCGAAAAAGGGGAGTGTGGGGCTCCCGGTCCAAAAAGTAATTTCCCAGACTCACAGCTCCCCGACTACTGTAAATACATCCTGCCTTGTTTCTTGGTTTATTGGGTTGAAAAGCTTTCCTTTTGCCAATAATAAACTAAACTTTTTTAGCCCTTTTCTAAAAATTTCTGTTTTAAAATCACCCCTCTTTTGGTATTGTATTTATTGGAGAGTGATTCTTAAGCAGTGGGGAACCGTCTTCTTTCAGCTTGGTGACAGAGAGGGGCCCCGTCAATCAAAAAGTAAAATTGAAGGAGCGGGACAACGTTTCCCGGGACGGACAACTTTTGGAATGACAAAGTCCCGGAGAGTCCCCATATTTTGGGTTTACTTGCCTGGCATTGTATGAAGATCAGGACAAACCCCTCATCTTACAGTGGTCAAGAACCTGATTCCGTCATGGGAAAGATTACTTACGGCACTGAACGGCCGTTGGTTGTCACCAAAAACCGCGACCCCCCCCCCCCCCATCATCACAAAGGCTACTATTTCAAAAAACACGCAGGGGCACCAACACCAGGACACCCAAATTTTTAGCGTTGAATTCGTTCATTTATATTTTTAATTTTCATTTTCTTTTGGGGAGGATAGTATTTATATTTAAATTTTTATATTTTATATTTTTAAAAATAAAGTGTTTTTAATTTTTTCGTTTTTGTTTTTTTTTTCTATTCTTAAATTTTTCCGAGGGGAGCCCGCCTGAAATACGACTGAAGTTGTTACAGGGCGAGTAAACTTCACAGGTTCCTACAGATAGAGGGTTCAAAAACCCCATGCTGGGAGCGGAAAACGTTCAAACACGGGAAGAAAAAGGTTTTCACTGTGAAGAAAGGATTGCGCAGAAGGGAGGGGAGAGAGGGGAAAAAAGAGGGTGGATCAGTGTCCCCTTGATGGGTTTTGGTCTTGCAATATTTCAAGATTGCTTCAAGGTTTTTGGAATTCAAAAGAGTCGTATGGGAGAAAAATATGGGTGGAGGGGGGGAGGGGGATAAAGATTTAACGAAGGACTGTACCAAAGGGAGGGGGGGGGCGAAAAGGGTGGGGGGGAATGGAGAAGAAGCGTGGAAGGGGACAGAAGAGGGAGAAACCTGGGAAAGGGCAGAAGAGGGAAATTTGGGAAAAGGGAACAGGGAAAAGGTCAGTACAAGGAGGGGGTAACCTCTCACTTGTAAACGAGCCCCGTGAGAGGGAAAAACCCGGTTAAGGGAAAGGAAGGTAAAATGAGGAGGGGGAAAAAGGTAAGGAGGGGTTTTAAAGGGCTTTTTTTGATTTTGGGGGAAATAGGGGACAGGGGGGGAGGTGTCGTACGAGATCTCTTCGATACCGAGGCTTTTTGGGGGGAAACACGAAGAAGCGAGAAAAGCTGAGGGTTTTAAGTGGGGGGGTCTTTTGGCCCAGGACAGCAAAAGAATTAGTAAAGGGTGACTATGGGGAGGTACCACAAGGGGTGCAGAAGATGGGACCCCCCGAAGTGGGGGGGAGTTTTGAAAAAACGGAATAAAAACACAGGTAGTCTCCCTTGGAGGGGGAGAATGAGAAACTGCCCTGGCATAAGGGAGACCCTTTTGCCCCTTTGAGTAAAGGATTTTCCCCCTCCCTTTAAATAGGACTTTTGGCAATAGCGAGATACGAAGGGTGGGCCTCAGACATTGGCAAGAGGGAGGCCCATTGAAAAAATGATTTTGAATGGTCATCGGCCCAAGGGAAAAAGGGGATTCCAAAACTAATA
>NC_069471.1:14730280-14758654 GCF_026875155.1 Cherax quadricarinatus | reverse complement strand
CTTAAATATTAAAGTTTATACTACAAAATTAAGTTTACTTAAAATTTTGAAGCTTTACTACTACAAATATTGAAGCTTTACTACTACAAATATTGAAGCTTTACTTCAAATATTGAAGCTTTACTACTACAAATATTGAAGCTTTACTACTACAAATATTGAAGCTTTACTACTAATATTGACGCTTTACTACTAATATTCCTCTTCAAGGGGGGCTCCTTGGCGTGGTGAAGAGGCTCTTGGTCTGAGGAATTAGACCTGTTGGTCTCCTTCCTCAGACCGAACCTAATTACCCCCCAATCCCCCCTCCCTTATCCCATCCTTCCTTTTTCTTTTCCTCCTCCTCCTCCCCACCCCTCCCTATTACCCTTCCTTTTTTTTTTTTTACCACAGGCACGCTAGTTCCTGGGTAGGGGAAAGGGTACTGGGGTCCATCCCATTCCGTTGAAGTTCTTGGAGGTGGTGTAGTTTGCCGTGGAATCTGGATCGCCTGGGGATGACCCAATCACTCTCCGGTCTCCTGGAGAGTGGCTTTGGGTATCTTTCGGGCGACAGGTGTGTCTCTGTAAGCCACCTTTCGGATTCCGGGGGTGGTGGCCATGGGAGGTATGCTTTGTGGCGGATATCCGGCCGCCCTCTCTTTTGTCCACCGAGGTAGCTCTGCAGATGTGAGGTTGCTATCCCGGATTGCTGGTTTACTGGCATGATGGGTAGGGTATGACATGGGTTCCATGCTGCATCTGCACTACTTGCGGTGCTGAGGTCCTCTTGGGCGCGGAGGGAGATTTCTGGCCCTCTCATTCCTCCCAGGAACTATCCCTCCCCGGTCCCCCCTTTTTTTATTCTTTTTTATTTTTATTTTCTTTTCTTCATTCTTTTTTTTTTCTTAAAAACAAAAAGAAAGAGTAACCTAACCATGGAAGCCCTAGTCCCTGAACCTGCTACCCCAGGCCCCTTCTTGATACCACACCCCGTTCTGACCCCACCTCATTCTTTTTGGGCCACTTTCGGACACTCCTAATGCCTCTGTACCCTCTTGGCCCGTGCTGTTTCCTCACCCCCTTCAGGTACTGAGGTCTCGACTGACTCCTTCGATTTATCTGACCTCTGCTCTCCTTTGACTATGCTTCCGGCCTCTCCCTCTACGCTGCGGGAATTTTCGAATCGCCGGCCTGTTCCATGTCGGACCCAAATCTGGTCCCACGGCCTAAACGCCAACGACAATTACCTGCTGATGATAAATTCCACCTTCTCGTTCTTCTCAGAAAAGATGGACATGTCCTGCACTCCCTCTCCACGCTCAGTTTCAGAATGCACAATGGACTATATTCTTTACTTTACAATGGACTTCCTCTATTGCTTATCTTTCCGACCATAGTATTGGCAAGGCACTCCTACGCCATGTTGGTAAAGATATTTCTTTTCATGCTCTTAAGAGGGGTATGTGCATCATCACTGTACAGAATGCTACCCAAGCTCATGATCTTTCTCTTCTTTCCCATATCGATACTGTTACTGTCACTATTGAAAAACATAATTCCCTCAATTCTTGCAGTGGTACCATCATTCTGCCCAATACCATAGTTCAACAAAATTTCCAGACATGTGGCAATGACATTCTTGAACAGCTGGAACTCCAAGATCTCCCAATCCTCAATCCTCCTGCCCGCGGACGGAGACAATACCCTAGCAATATGGCTCGTTTAACTTTTGACAGCCGTGAACTCCCATCATCAGTTTATGTAGCAGGACATCGGTTACAAGTTCGAAAGGTGATCCCTACACCACAACAGTGTAGAAATTGCTGGCGATTTGGCCATCCAGCAAAATATTGCAGATCTATAGCTGAATGCCCAGTCTGTGGTGCCGATGACCATTCTAATACATCTTGCAATCGACCTCCCTCTTGCCTTAATTGTCATGAGGCTCACCCCTTTGTACTCTCGCTATTGCCAAGTCTACTTAAATGAGCGGGAAATCCATTACCTCAAAGAGGCAGAAAAGGGCTCCCTTATGCCATGGCAGTTTCTCATCTCTGCTCCAAGGGAGACTACCTCGTGTTTCTTATTCCCGTGTTTCAAAAAAGTCCGCCCACTTCTGGGGGGCCATCTTCTGCAGCCTCCTCTGTGGTTACCTTCCCATAGTCACTCCTGTTTAATTCTTTGCTGTTCTGGGCTCAGACGTCCCTACTTTTAACTCCTCAGTCTGTTCTCGCTTCTTCGTGTTTCCTCACAAGCCTCGGTATCGAAGAGATCTCGTACGACACCTCCTCCCCCAGTCGTCCTCTACTTCTCAGAAGTCAAAAAAAAGCTCCTTTAACCCTCCTTACCTTCTTCCACCTCCTCATTTTACCCTTCCTTGTCCCTGTACCTGGTTCTTCCCCTCTCACTGGGTCTGTTACAAGTGTAGAGGTTCACCCTCCTCCTTGTACTGTTTCCCTTTCCCCCCTGTTCCCTCCCAAATATCTTCCTCTTCTGCCACTTCCCAGGTTTCTGCCTCTTCTGTCCCCTTCCACGCTTCTTCTCCAGTTCCCTCCACCCTTTCGCCCCCCCTACCTTGGTACAGTCCATTACAGTTCCAATCTTTACTCATCCTCCCCCTACCAAACTCCAATATTGTCTCTCATACGACGTCTTAGAATTTCCAAAATGCTTGAAGCAATTCTCTGAATATATTGCAGAGACCAAAAACCTCAATGGACACTGATCCACCCTCTGTTCCCTCTCTTCCCCTCTCCATCTGCGCAAAATCCTTTCTTCACAGTGCACCGTTCCTTCGCTGTTTGAACGTTTTCGCTGCCACCGCATGTGGACTTTTCTGACCCCTCTAGTCTGTAGGAACCTGTGAAGGCTTACTCAGCCCTGTAACAACTTCAGTCAGTATTACTCAGGCTGGCTCACTCCTCTGAAAATTAATGAATAGAAAAAGAACAAAAATGAAAAAATATAAACACTTTATTATTTAGGGGAAAAATGAATATAAAATACTTAAATATGAAATACTGATCCTACATGAAAGAAAATGAGAAATTAAAAATATAAATGATATCTGAATTCAACGCTAAAAACTTGGGTGTCTGGTGTTGGTGACACTGCGTGTTGTTGCAATAGTAGCCGTTGCTGATGATGTGGGGGGGGGGTCGCAGGTGTTGGTGACAACCAACTGGATCGTTCTAGTGGCCGTAAGTAATCTTTCCCGATGACAGGAGATCAGGTTCTTGACCACTGTAATGATGAGGGGTTATGTCCTGATTCTTCATACAAGTGCACAGGCAAGTAAATCCAATATGGGACGTCTCCAGGACGTTAGTCAGTCTCCAGGACGTTAGTCCGTCTCCAGGACGTTAGTCCGTCTCCTTCAATTTTACTTGTTGATTGACAGGTGACCCTCTCTGTCATCCAAGCTGAAAAGATAGACAGGTTACCCACTGCTTAAGAAATCACTCTCCATGATAAGTACAATACCTAAAAGACGTGTTGATTATTACAACAGTCAATTTAGAGCAAGGCTGAAAAGACTAAGTTTATTATTGGACAAAAGTGAAGCTTTCAACCAATAAATCCACTAGAATACAAGGCAGGCATGTACTTACAGTAGTGCTGGGAGCTGTGAGTCTAGTGATTACTGTTTGGACCGGAGCCCCACACGTCACCTTTCAGGGGGGGGGAAAAAAAAGGAGGGGAAGGGAAAACCGGCAGCCGGCCAGTCAAGCTATCACTTTCGGGGTGGGGGGAAAAAAAAAAAGGCGGGAATAGTGGGAGTTGAATACCTACCTTAAAAAGTACCCAGCTGAAACTATCACTTTCGGGGAGGGGGAAAAAAAAGGGGGGAAATGGGGAGCTTGACTTCCCCTACCTTAACAAGTAGCGGAAAAAAAATTTTGATCTATACACCCCCTTCTACTCCTATTGTTAAAACTTTTCCTCACACTCCCCCATACCAAGATTATAGTCAAGGATATAAGTAAAACAGGGGGGAAAAGTTCTAACATTGGAAAGTCGTGAAAGGCAAAAATTTTTTACTGCTGTCATAAATTAACCATTCAGAGAAATAATTGGATGCCTTGATTACTCATATGGAACTTAAAAGCCTGGAGGCCAATGTCCCCCTCAAGAGGCGACTGTTGGTTTCCTTAAAATTTTCTAGGATATCAAAGGTTTGTGGCCCGTTTCAAAAATAAATTTCTTTTCCCAGCAAAAAAAATTTTTAATTTGGGGGAATCCCCCACAAAAGTGAAAAATTTTCTTTTTCATGGGGAGTCCCCGTTTTGGGGAAGGGTTTCTGGTTTAAAAAGTACAGGGGGGAGTCCCCATCATGGAAATTTGTAGTGCACCGCACCTAACCCAGTGTGGAGGATCGTTTTAGACAAAATGTTTTATTAATATTGGAATCTTAAGTATGGGTTTCAAAAAGATATTTTTAAAATCTCTTAAACTTTTCCGGGCTAGTCGGAAAGTTCAAGAGGTTCCTTCACGATTTTTTAAAGGGAAGTCAGAAAAGATGCCTGTAGATCAGAAAGGTTGGGAAAAAACCGTGCATAAAAATTTAAAAAACCAAGAAAACTAGCATGAGTTCTTGGTTTTGGGAATTTAAATTCTAATAAAGCTTTGATTTATGGGGAGAGGCTGCAGAGTTTTATTAGAAAGTATTGTCCAAGATATCTAATCTAGTTATACCAAGGAAGCATTTTTGGCTGACAGTGGGCCCCAGGAGCATAACCTCGCAAAACTGATTTTAAGTTTGGATATGTTCCCCCCCCACTTGGATGTATTACAAAAAAGTTTCAAAAAAAACTGAAAAGTTTGGCATATTACCCAAGATTTCTCATCAGTCTCAGTAGGTGACAGGCGTTCCCAAACCAAGGGCGTTTATATTGTATCAGTTTGGTGGGTGGGGAAAAAAACTTGTACGCTTAGAGAAAGGATTAACATTACTGATGTATGCCTGCGCAATTATTTGAAAAAGAAGGAAAGCTCATAAAATTTTGTGTAGATCGCTTTTATTTAAGGGCATGGGTCAGATCCCCCCCGAGTTAAGCATTAAGGCCTCTGAAGTCAATAGAAGTCTTTGGGGTTTTATCCCCCTTTTTAAACCCATGTATGGTTGCAATATGAAGATACTGAAGGTTCAATGCTTTGTTTTAATAATTTGTCTCCCCTCTCGGTAAAAATGTACCCCAAAGGTGAACGGAAAACTGGGTATAATTTCCCGTTTGATAGGTTTGTCCGTCCAAAGTCAATCTTATGGCCCTTCCTGGGGTAACACTGGGTATCAGTAAAGACGTCTGAAATTTACTCAACATTAAAGTATTTTATGTCTTTTTGGGTCACCCAAAGTTTCTTTTATATTTGTTGGTTGGTCCGAGTGGTGAAAAGCACCAAGTCATGTAGTTTTTATCATAGTCTAAGTTAGAGGTGTCAGTTACGCAACCTTACATTCTTCAGTTGTCTTATAAGTTCTGGGAAAAATAAGTAAAAGTTTTTAAAGGCAGTTAAAAAAATTTTTCGGTATATTTTTTAAAGGGTTTTGTTGATATGAAAAACCCTTTGGTTTTCCCCCTTGATTTATGAGGTAGTCAACTTTCCAAAAATTTTTTAAAATATTTATAGGCCCTTTTCCCATGCTACTAAAATTTATTTGACTTGATAGAAAAAAGTACAGAATTCATTTCTGTTTTAAAACTTCTCCTTGACTTTGGAATCAAAAATGGGGTTTTGTAATGTCCATTAAAAGCTTGGGGTTTTTCAAAAACTATGTCGAGGTCCCCCAAATTTTGGATCTAGGTAAAGGAGAAACTGGTAAAAAGACGCCCTATATTTACCCCCTCAAAAAGTCCATAAATTCATGAAGGATGGCAATGGGCCTCGGGCCCTGTTACCAAGAAAAGTTAAAAAGGTAAAAACCCCAAAGAGTCCGGGAATTCCCTCATGGCAAACAAAGCCAGGGTAGGAAACGATCCCACTCTTAGGTTTAAGGGAGCAAATTTTCCTTAAAATGGATTTGAGAATAATGTGGGCTCAACCCTCCTTTAAAGCTGGGATGTAGGGTTTGGTGAAGAGAGGCTTCCCCCCCGGAAGTTGGTATAGATGTTGATTAAGTCAGATGTGAATTTTTCCCCCACGGTAGAAAAAATTTCTTAGGGATGCCCATTGGAGAAGTGGACAAAAAAGGGTTCAGCCACCCCTGTAGGTTAGGTCTTTAAGGGAAAGGGTTTAGAGAAAATCGAAGATTAAACAATAATATTAATATACTATATATTTGTTCCTCGTGAAAGTGGAGTAAAGGACCAAAGATGAATAGCTACTCTTTAACGGTACTGTAAAGATAGGCTTTTTACCTTTGGTACTGCCTTGGTACTCGGGAGGATGACAGTTGGAAAATTTACACGATCTACAAAAGAGTGACATCTGAGGTCATTTTTGGCCAAAAAAAAAGGTTTCCCTAATTTTGTTTAAGGTTTTCGATGCGAGAAAATGTCCGGCCCCTGGCAGGGCATGAGCCCTTTTAAGAACGTTTTTCTGCTTGATTTGGAACAATAAGAGGAATAGTCTATCTATTGAATTTAAATTTTAATACTGACTTGCAAAAATACCCTTTTTTATATTCAAATTTATATGAAAAAATTTTTTCCTTTTTGGGTAATTGATTTTGTTTAGCGGCATTTGGGGAAATTTGAAGAGAAGGGCAATTAAGTTTGGAAATTTACAAAAGGGGTCCTTTTGATTACTAAAGCTTGAAGTCAGGGAAACAAAAAGGTGGCAGTAGGAGAAACCTGGGCTTTGGTCTGAGCCTGTCAAGACATTTTTGGTATCGGAGGCGATATCTTCACTTTTTTCTAAAAGTGAACCCGGGAATCCTACACCTCGCTTTCGAGAGTAGCATCATTCGTTTTTAATCCCAAATGAATTCGCAGACATGTCTCATTGAACTTTCGAGGGGGTTCTTGACTCTAAAGGAAGAGGATCTGAAACACTTTTGTCCCCCCTTGGTGATGAAAGGTCAACCTCAGAAGGAAGAAAGCCCTTTTTCATTACCTATTAGTAGGAGCAAGAAGTGATGGGGCTAGTAGGTTGACCAACCTGTGAACCATTTAGACTAATGTAACAACGGTTTGGGAGAAAAAAATGTGTACGGCCCCCAAATGTCTGAAAATATAGCAGGGAATGAGTTTCTTTAAAGGGTTTGGGGAAAAGTTATCAGAAATGACTATACATTGCATCGTGTTTGTTTTAAAATGGTGATACATTAAGTCCATTAATTTCCTGAACAAAGGGTGCTTTGCATTACGTTTTAAAACATCTTCCAACTTTTTGGGCCTTTTAGAAGGACAATCTGGCGTTAATGTCCCCTTAAACCTCACAAATGACAAACAGGAATAAAAAAAGTCATTTTACTTTCCACTAGAGGCTTTGATTTCTTAAAGGCTGATAAACCCTTGCCCTTAGGGTTTGATCCCTTTAGGTCTTTATAGGGAAATTTTGAGCCTCACATACAGGTCGCAGCCTCAGCAACTTGCTCAGCTTTAATAGGTTTTGTTTTAAATGAATGTTCGTATTGGGGAGGAAAAGCTGTCGGAACTTTCGCAACCCTGAAGTCTTTTAAAAGATTCATAACTGTGATCAATTCCCGAGTCTCTATCCAAAAAACGAAAAACGAAAGAGTGTTACTGTAACTGCTGAAAGTTCTGGCCAGGTGTAAGGTGGCTACCTGAAATTTTTCCCGTAATTAAATTGTGTTTTTTTTTGTATGCTTTAAAAAATTGCCCTTTTTCAGTAGGTTATAATTACATTAATTCCTGCGACAAAAGTTGAAATATTCAAAGCTTACGGGAAAAATAACATTCCTAACAGGAGCCCCGGGTCAGCAGGCCTTCACAGAGGGTAGCGGTATTTTCAAACCTGATAATTAGAAGTTATGTCTTCCCCTCTGTGAAGGGGGGTAAATTAGGGTTGGAAAGTGCCGCTTTCACGTTGTTCCATTATCCCCTTTATCTAATTGCTGTTGTGAGAAAATTAACTTTTCATTTTAATTCAGGCGAGCTTGTTTGAGCTCGCGACCTTTTCCTCTCCCTTAATCACATTCTCTTCCTTTGCTCTTTCCTCAAGTTCCCCTTAAATTTTAAATTGTTCCTCATGTCTTTAGCTTTTTCTCCGATCAAGTCTATCATGTCCTTTTTGTCTTCTCTTCTCTTTCTAACTATCTTTTTTGGATTTGTCTTTCAATTCTCTCTTCTCCTTTTTTTTCTTTCTTTTCCCTTTTTAACTGTCTTTTTCTCTCTAATTCTCTCTTTTCAAGTTTTTCCTGGATCTTGCACTAATGAAAGATTCTAAATTTTTCCCCGTTATCCCAACTACTTCCCCCATTATCCAAAATTGGTATTTATCCTACTTGCAAAATTACTTTTAAATATCGGAGAAATGAAATGGTATTAAAGAAACGGGGGTTCAATTCCGCCCGCTCAACTGTAAAAAAACAGGGGCTCGAACCCTTCTTCAATTAAACAAAATTATTAAATTAAAAAAAAGGGTTCTATGCCCGCTCGAGCAAAAAGTGGTTGGGTCATTGACCATCCAATCTTCTCACCAAAAAATCAAGAGTGTCCCATGACAGTCCCCTTTTATAATAAAGAGCTCAATGAAAATATTGTCTGGAAAAATTTGGGGCCCCAAAATCCTTTCCCCCAAAGTGTTTCAAAGCTCACACAAAAATAGATGGGAGAATTAATAGTATTCCGCCCTTTACTTGTTACAATAAATTGAGGGTAAAAATCACCAAAATTTTTTAAAAACCCCCTACTGTAGTCCTACCCTAGAGAATGATTACTCATGGTGGTGGTAAACGTTGTGGTTTTGGCTTGGGAATTCCAATTGGGAGTTGAGATGGGGGTTGATTTTGATTCAGTAGAGTTGTCCTGGCAAAGGGCGCCATTGTGAAGGGTTACTCGCCCCGTAAAAAACTTCAGTCAGTATTTCAGGCTGGCTCTATCAGGAAAATTAATGAATAGAAAAAGAACAAAAACTGACAAATATAAACACTTTATTATTTAGGAAATATGAAATATAAAACACTTAAATATGAAATACTGATCGTACATGAAAGAAAATGAAAAAATAAAAATATAAATGATATCTGAATTCAATGCTAAAAACTTGGGTGTCTGGTGTTGGTGACACTGCGTGTTGTTGCAATAGTAGCCGTTGCTACTATTGACCGCTGTAATGATGAGGGGTTATGTCCTGATTCTTCATACAAGTGCACAGGCAAGTAAATCCAATATGGGACGTCTCCAGGACGTTAGTCCGTCTCCAGGACGTTAGTCCGTCTCCTTCAATTTTACTCGTTGATTGACAGGTGACCCTCTCTGTCATCTAAGCTGAAAAGATAGACAGATTACCCACTGCTTAAGAAATCACTCTCCATGATAAGTACAATACCTAAAAGACGTGGTGATTATTACAACAGTCAACTTAGAGCAAGGTTGAAAAGACTAAGTTTATTATTGGTCAAAAGTGAAGCTTTCAACCAATAAATCCACTAGAATACAAGGCAGGCATGTACTTATAGTAGTGCTGGGAGCTGTGAGTCTAGTGATTACTGTTTGGACTGGAGCCCCACACGTCACCTTTCGGGGGGGGGGAAAAAGGAGGGGAAGGGATAGCGGGAGCTAGACTGGCCCTACCTTAACAAGCAGCCGGCAGTCAAACTATCACTTTCGGGGTGGGGGAAAAAAAGGCGGGAATAGTGGGAGCTTGACTTACCCTACCTTAACAAGTAGCCGGCAATGAAACTATCACTTTCGGGGAGGGGGAAAAAAGGCTGGAATAGCGGGAGCTTGACTTACCCTACCTTAAC
Organism: Cherax quadricarinatus; assembly: GCF_026875155.1. Classification (NCBI taxonomy): domain Eukaryota; kingdom Metazoa; phylum Arthropoda; class Malacostraca; order Decapoda; family Parastacidae; genus Cherax; species Cherax quadricarinatus. Next base: position 14,748,802 of record NC_069471.1, on the reverse strand, counting down.
AAGTAGCCAGCAATGAAACTATTGTTACTATATACTCCCTCTCTTCTCCTATCTATTGAACTTTTCCCTCACATAACCCTTACCTGTGGATTTCAGGTATCTTTATCGTTGTCAATCATGGCCTATTTACAGTGGAATATACTCGGACTCAGGGGTTATCGGGGTGAGCTTCAGATGTTACTCTCCCAGTTTTCCCTTGTTGGTGTTTGCTTACAGGAACCAAAATTACACTCTGCTGTTATCTATCCCATCTCAGGCTATAATTTATTGTATTCTTCAGATCCTTTTCCTGATGGGACCTTTAATGAAAGTGCCCTTCTTCTACGCACTGAAATTCCGTACCAACAGCTATTTGTTCCTACTTCGCTGCATTACACAGCAGCCCGTATCACTTGCATAGGTGTTATGCGCTCTATTCTTTATATCTCTCTCCTTCTCAGGCATTATCTATCCCCGATATTGCCTTTCTTGTTTCGTCATTCCAGCCACTGCTTCTATTACTTGGCGATTTTAATGCCCATCATTTCCTCTAGGGGGTCGCACTGTGATTCCCGTGGCATTCAGTTAGAGGCTTTTCTTGCTACCCACCCCCTCCATGTTCTAAATACAGGTACTCACACCCATTTTGATCCTCGGACTCACACTCTCTCTTGCATCGATCTCTCAGTCTGCTCTTCCTCCACCGCATTAGTCTTCACCTATTCTGTTCTCTCGGATTTACATGACAGCGATCATTTCCCAATCATTCTTACTTCCGATGGAAATAAATGGTATAAAATACCGACACAATGGCAATATAAACACAAATGCAGTATAATGTGATCCTTTATTGACTACGTTTCGCCCACACAGTGGGCTTTTCAAGTCACAAACAGAACTACCCAGGTAGTTCTGTTTGTGACTTGAAAAAAGCCCACTGTGTGGGCGAAACGTAGTCAATAAAGGATCACATTATACTGCATTTGTGTTTATATTGCCATTCTTACTTCCCTTTCATATTCACCACCTCTTCGTATCCCACACTGACAATTTGATCAGGCAAATTGGAACCTTTACACACAACTAACTGTTTTTAGTGAGGTTCCTTCTTCGTCCTCCATTGATGAGCTTTTACACCTCTTCTCGTCCTCTGTTTTAACCGCAGCTTCTCATTCTATACCCCAAACTTCGGGCAGGCATTCTCAGAAATGCGTGCCTTGGTGGTCTCCTGCTTGTGCTCGTGCAGTACGTTTGATATTCGCTGTGTGGGGCAGGTACCAGTACAATAGAACCACGGAGAGACTTATTGATTTTAAGCAGAAGCGTGCGATCGCTCGCCGTGTCATCCGTGACGCTAAACGCACTTGCTGGTGAGATTATGTCTCCACCATCACCTCTGCTTCCTCTATGAGTGCAGTCTGGAAAAAAGTGCGAAAACTGAGTGGTAAATATTCTCCTGACACCGGCTCCTGTTCTGCGGGTTGCCGGTGTTGATATAGCAAACCCACTAGATGTTGCCAATGAAATTGGCAATCATCTGGTCCGTATTTTTCAGGGTCTCCATCTATGCCTCTCGTTTCTTTCCTCAAAGTCTGCCAGAGAGTTAGCGCCCTTGGACTTTTCTTCTATCAGAGAAGAGCAGTATAATGTGCCTTTTACACTTCAAGAACTGGAGGCAACACTATCAGCTTGCCAATCATCGGCAGCTGGGCCCGACAACATTCATATTCGTATGCTACAACATTTACATCAGTCAGCCCTTGCAGTCCTATTACGCCTTTTCAATCTTATTTGGTCACAAGGAGTTCTTCCACAGCTGTGGAAATCTGCCATTGTTCTTCATTTCCGCAAACCGGGTACTACGGGACATGAAGCCTCCCACTATCGTCCCATTGCTTTTACCAGTGCAGTTTGCAAAGTGATCAAACGCTGGTAAATAGACGTTTTAGTTGGGATTTAGAGACACACAAAAGTCTTCAACTCGTCAATATGGCTTTCGTAAGGGCGTTCTACCATAGACCCCTTACTACGCTTGAATACATATGTTCGTAATGCCTTTGCGAATAACTACAGTTATTGCCATAGTTTTTGACCTTGAGAAGGCATATGACACAACTTGGAGGAATAATATTTTGGCCAAAGCCCACTCCTTAGGCCTCCGAGGCAATCTACCATCCTTCATTAAGAACTTTTTAACTGACAGACATTTGCGTGTTTGGGTTAATAGTGTGTCTCCCGGACTTTATCCAAGCTGAAGGTGTCCCCCCGGGATGTGTTCTGAGCACAACACTTTCTCCTTGCTATAAATGATTTGGCCTCAAGTCTTCCATCAAATATTTGGTCATCACTCTATGTTGATGACTTTGCTATTGCCTGTGCAGGCGCTGACTGTCACCTCATTACATTTCTCTCCAGCATGCGGTCGACCGTGTTTCCAATTGGGCCACCACACATGGGTTTAAATTTTCCAGTACCAAAACTCACCGAATTACTTTCACTAGACGCCCTGTCATCTCCGATCATCCTTTGTACCTCTATGGCTCTTGTATCCCTGAACGTGATACAGTCAGGTTTCTGGGCCTCCTCTTTGACCGTAGGTTATCCTGGAAACCTCACATTACCTCTCTGAAGGCAACTTGTCACAGCCGACTGAAACTTCTTAAACCCTTGCTCATCTTTCATGGGGAGCTGATCGTCGAACTCTCCGCCACATTCCACCCCATTTTATGGAAACTTGATTTTGGTGCGGGAGCTATTCAGCAGCCTCCCCTGTTACTCTCTTTGCCTTAACCTCTTTCATCACCATGGATTACGTTTTATGCCTTGGTGCTTTTCGCTCCCCCCCTGTTGAGAGCCTCTAGCAAAAGCGAACGTTCCACCTTATCTGATCCCCGTGGGGCCCATTGCCTTCGCTATATGTACGCTCGCATGATCTCCGCAATCCTTCCATTTATGAATGGTCATGAATTAGTAGACATTCTTTATTTGTTCCCCGGGGCCCCTGTTCCTCCGTTCTTCTCCCTTTGCCTACATTGTTTTTTTCTCTTCAATTACCCCCCTTTCTATTTATGTACATTCACTTTTCCCTACCCCCCTGGGAAGTTCCACTGTTGGGTTGTTCTTTCTCTTCCCTTGCTCGAAGCCCAACTGTTAGGTCCTTCCCACTCCTTTTTCTTGCCCATCCACTCTCATTCTCTTCCATTGCAGTATACACAGATGGCTCAAAGTCTTTGAAGGTAGGATTCGCAGCAGTGTTTCTGGACAGCGTCGTACGAGGGCATTTGTATCTTGGGCTAGTATTTTTATTGTTGAATTGTATGCCTTTCTTGCACACTTACCCGTATTGCTCTATCCTTGTCATTATTTGGGGTTTGTCTCAGACTCCTTAGTGCTTTCGGGATACAAAAATTTTGATACACCTCCCCCCTTAGCCCCTCCATACCAACTTTGGCTAACCGCATTTTTACCAATCATAAAGATTTGTTTTTTTGTTGGGCCCTGGTCAATAGCAACCCCCCTTTTCACCCCCGTTGGCAACACTTTGGGGTTACTAGCTGGGAACAAACCCAAATTTTTAAAACCCGAGTATGGGTTTAGGCCGTCTTTTTTCACCAGGTCGGGGGGGTTGGGGAGACTCCCTTCCCCCGTCTTCGCATTGGCCATACCGTCTTACCATGGATATCTCAGGAGAGGCCCCCGCCCCCTTCTTGAGAACTGTCGGGTTCCATTATCACAGCCAATTCTTTTAACGCCCACTTTTCCCAACGACACACGAATTTACTTCTGTCTCGTCTTCGCTCCGCGTTTTCCTTTCCCTTTTTCGTGATGGACCCCCCTTTCACCGGACTCTCTATTGACTTTTTGACAAAACTGACTTACTTCAAAAAACCGATGATCCCTTTCACCCTTTTACCTTTCTCCTGTTGAAGTTTTTTACAGGGCTGACTAACCCTTCACAAGTGGCGACTTTGCCGGGATCAACTCTACTGAATCAAGATCAACTCCTCTAAATCTACCATTGGAACTTCAATCCACTACCCCTGACGGTTCCCCCCCAATAGTAATCATTTCTTGGTAGGAACAGTACAGTAATTTAAAAGATTTGGTGTTGTTATATTCAATTTTTTTTTGAGCTTGAAACGATTTGGGAGGAATAGATTTTGGGCCCCCGAGTTTTTTCCTGACAAGTTATTTCATTGACCCTTATTTTTTAAATCAAGGGAACTGTCGAGGACACTCTTGTTTTTTTTGGGTGAAAGATTGGAGGGTCAAGGGACCCCTTTTCAACTTACTGTTTGTGAAGCCGGATAAAAACCCTTCATTTTCTTCTTACATACGTTTAAAAAAAGCAAAACAAACCCCCCAATTTTTTTAATTTGACGGAGCGGAAAATTGAGCCCCCATTTTCTTTGATATATCCATTTCTTTTCCCGGGTAGTTTAAGTTTTTCTTGCAAGTAGGAGGAATACCATTTTTGGATGAACCGGGGAATTAAGTTAGAATTTTCATAACGCAAATTCCGAAAAGAAAGGAAAGGAGAGAGAGAACCTTGAGAGAGGAGAAAAAGGAGGAAGAATTGAAAGAGAAAACCAAAAAGCAGTTAGAAGAGGGAGAGAAGACAAAAAAGGGCGTGATTTACTTGATCATTAGGAAGAGCTAAAGTACTAGGAACAAGTTAAATTAAGAGAAATTGAAAAACAGCAAAGGATAGGAATTGAGGAAAAACTGAGAAATGAGTTAAGAGAAGAGAAAAAGATTTCGGCTCAAAAAACTCCCTTGAATTAGGAAAAAGTTTTTCTTTTACCAGCAACTTAGAGGAAGAGTATTTTAAAAATATGCAGCTAGTGCACTTTCCAACACCTAATTTCCCCCCCTTCACAGAGGGGGAAGACATTACTTTATACATTTTCCGGTTGAAAATACCCCTACCCTTTGAATGGCCTGTAAACCGGGCTACCCGGTTAGGAAATTTTATTTTCGGTACAGCTTTGAAAATCTATCAACTTGTCCAGGATTCAATGTAATTAAACCTACTGAAGAAGGCAATCCTTTAAAACATATCAAAAAAACCCCTAATTTTACAGGGAAAATTTCGGTATGCCCCTTACGCCCGGGCCCGAACTTTCCAGTTTCAGGTAACACCTTTCGCTTGTTCGACTTTTGGGTAGAGGTTCAGGAATTGATCACAGTTTGAAACACTTAGAGACTTCATGTTTTTTGACCCGTCCTGAAGCTCTTCTCCGCCCTAGCATTCATTAGAGAACGTAACCCGATTAAAGCTGGGAAATTGCTGAGGCCGCTGACTTGTTGCTGAGGTCACAATTCCTATAAGACCCCAAAAGGGGTCGAACCCCAAGGGCAAGGGTTCACCGATAAAAGAAAACAAAGCCTCTAAAAAGAAAGCAAACTAACTTCTTTTTTTCCTGTTGTCATTTATGACAAACAGGAAAAAAGTTAACAAAAAGTTAACCTAAGAAAATTCGTTAACTGTCTTAATGACTTTTATTTTGTTTTTCCCCACAAACTTTATAAGACAACTGAGGGTGTAAGGGGTGTATTAACTGACACCTCTAAATTTAATATACAGAGAACACATGACTGGGGACTCACCACTCGGGTTTGGGAACAAAAATTAATTTAATGAGTCTTTGGATGACCATAAGAAAAGAAATACTTTAATGTTTTAGTAACTTTTCAGAAGTTTTTACTGATGTTCCGGTGTTACCTCCCCGGTAGTCCATAAAATTTATTATGAGGCAATCCATAAACGGAAATTATACCCCAATTCCAGTTCACCTTAGGGATGCATTTGACCGGAGGTAGACAAATTATTAAAATAAGGACATTGAACCCTTCTATCTGCATATTTTTCCCAGTAGTCATGGTTTAAAAAAGGGGGATAATTCATATAGACTTGCTATTGACTTCAAGGCCTTTTTTTCTATAAAATCGGGGGGATGCTGAGCCTAGCCCTTAATAATAGCGATCTACACAAATTTTTTTCTTTCCTTCTTTTCGAGATTGATATTGGCAGGCTACATCAAATATTGTTTAAATCCCTTTTTCTAAGAGTACTCCCCTTTTCCCAACCAAGGATGGCGTTAAACTATCCCCTTTGGGTTTTTTTTAACCCTGTGCACCCACATGAGACGATGAGAAAAGGGCTTGGGTAAAAGTCAAAAAGTTTCAGTTTATTTTGTAACATTTACGTAATGAATCCCCGTGGAGAAAATATCCAAACTTAACATCAGTTTTGCGTAGGTTACGTCACATGGGTTCAATGCCAAGCCAAAAGAAAAGCTTCTTTTGTATAACAAGATTTTGATATCTTGACTGATCCTTTTTTAATAAATCTTTGCAGCTCCCCCAGTAAGATCAAAGCTTTATTTGAGTTTTTTAAAATTTCCCCCAAAAAAAGAAGCTCATGCGTAGCTTTCTTGTTCTGTGAATTTTTTTTGACGGTTTTTCCCGAACCTTTCTGATTTTTAGGCATCTTTTTTGAATCCTTAAAAAGTCTGTGAAGGAAAATCTTTAAAATTTTTTGACGTAGCTCCCAAAAATTTAAAAAGATTAAGGACATCCTTAAAGACCCTTACTCAAAAATTCCAGATATTAAAAAGCCGTTTTGTTTAAGGATGGGTGCCCCCAAAACAGGGGTTAGGTTGTGGGTTTTTCGACAGTCCCCTTTTTGATACTCCCCTTTCCCCGATGCTTCCTAAGCCGGGGGAAATTTTCCCGCAGAAAAGAGATATCCACCATAGAAAAGGGGGTATTTGGCCCTTGGTGGGGTATCCCAAATTTAAATTTTTTTCTGGGAAAAAATTTTTTTTAGAAACGGATCACAAACCTTTGATATACTAGAAAATTTTAAGGGAAAACCCAAAATCGCTCTTAAGGTGGCAATGGCACCCAAGCTTTTTTTAAATTTATATTGTGTATGTTGGGGAAATTATTTGGTTCGAGAAGTCCCCAAAGGGGAAAAAACACCCTTTGGTTTTCCCTTATACCCCCTCCAAAACAAAGCATTCTTCGAGTTTCGTGGATTTGTTGGGAAACTTTTTAAGTTATAGATTTACCCTTCAGGGAAGGAGTAGGTAGTTTTACTGGTAGTACACTAATATTAGGATCATTGAGGCAACTGCAGATGATAATAATGTAGACCTAAGACCTTAACATAGGTAGTAATATGCCGGTAATGTAGGCAAACACTAGGATAAGTTAGCTAGGGAGAACTGGCAGCCCTAGTTTGAACGACGAGATGAGGGTCTGGAAGAGAGACCAGCTATTTCTTCTTAAGACAGACACCAACTGGACAAGATGTGCCGTGATCAGCAGACGGCGCCCCCACATGTCTTCACATTTGAGACGTAGGGAAATCTGGTAGAGGCACTTCGATGAACCATAGATGACCTCCTCCATCAGGCCCATACAGTAAGACAAGACCTCCACTTTATCTTGTAGATTCCTGGCCAGTGTCTGGGGAGTTTGTGAGTGAGTTGATCTGTGGGCCTGTGTTGCAGCTGGCAGAGCATGCCCAGTAAGTACCAGTGTCTCTCGTAAGTCTGGAAGCTAGTGTCCGTGTCTGCTATATTAACTAGGGGAATACACACCCTCTTGATATAGGAATTTCAAAGGTGCAGGCAGTCACTAATAACGATTGAATATGCAGGAATTAAGCACCCGGTTTCACGTGGGTTTCTGAGGGGAAGTCCAACGGGCTAAGTCTAAGCTTTAGGAAGATGAAGATCATGATATATGCGACAACACCAGGTAAGTCCTTAATATCTGTATGCAGGCGAGTTTCTTGCAACATCAATCATTTGTGAAAATCTGTCCATAAGCCACTTGTGAGGCTGAGGTACCCACCTCAGAGCTCGTGTCAACAGAGTTTGCCCGTTAGGCGGCTCACTTGGAGGCAGTCCACACAAATTTTCACAAAAAAGTGGTCCTTCGAAAACTGTGATGTGGAATAGCTAGGTTAAGCTATCATAGCAGGCCACGTTCAGGAACCAGTTTAACAGAGTTAGGATAAGGTTAGCACACCTAGGCCCAGAGTTACACAGAGCTAGGCCAAGCTGACTCTGCACAGAAGTTGTAATTTGCAGTAAAATTTACAGGCGGCCAGGTGGCTAAGAAGCTTTGTGAATTTAATTATTTACATGATTACAAGGAATCCAGAGTAGGAGACTGTGTGGGTAAATTACTTTCAGTGGATATGCAAGGTAGCGCACAGTTAGGCTAGGCTTTGTACAATATTTACAACAGTTATAGTATCTAGGACAGATTTAACATAGTTTATTATTTACAGGGAGTTCTAAAAGCCAGTTAAGCTAGCACACTATTAGTTAGATTTACCTTATCCAAACCATCCCACGCAAACTGGAGTAAGACGCTGGCACATTAGGTCAAGCAGATTACCACCATTATTTATTTTAACTGTAATCCACAAGTTTGATTTGTTTGAATTTATTTGTGTATAACCAATGATTTTAATTTGTATACTGCCTTTTATTGTGGTGATTCATTGTCTTGATTCATTATAATGTGGGATTTGTGAATTGTACCTGAGACTAGGTTAAGTCCTGTAATTATTTGCTGGCATTGTACAGGAAAGTGCTAGGGTAAGCTTTCACATCGATACACATTTTGATTGAGATTTGAGAGCTAACAGTGTACATTTTTGATTCAGAGTAGAGTCAATAAAATAAAGGGAATTGTTAAGCTTGTTGAGAAGCCTTGAGACTCGTTCATTCTTGCCTAATACCGTTCGTGCCCCGGGGGTGGCTAATTGAAGTACAAATTAGTACCGTGATCTTAACTAAACCGCAACTATGGTAGTTGAAGATATAGTACCAGCTGTCCCAGCTCTAAGTCAATTAAAACGGTCTATGGGAGCCTATAAGGGGCGCCTGAGCAAAGCATGTGAGGAGTGTCGTATGGTCAGGCAAGGTCAGGACGTAGACTGGGAGGAACCTAGAGAGTTGCCTGAAACCTTTGGAGCAAAGACTGGAAGCCTTTGAGAAGATCATTTTATCCTTTATTAGACAGAGGCCTAATACTACAGGTGGGAGTCTGAATAAACAGTCAAGTAGCACACGGATGGACTATGAGATGAGGATGAGATGAGACTATTGTCTGCAGCAGTTAATAAAGACCTGAAGGCCCGGTACAGCAGGGGAGCAATGTTTCAAAGGAACACGAAACAACAGCACGCCTGTTAAAGTGTTTCCCAGATTGCCCCATTGTAATTTACCAACGTTCGAACTGAACCTTAGACCAGAGTAACATTGCTTTACTGGGATCAGTTAAAAGCCCAGATATATGACAGAGACGATTGTCAATGCCGTCAATTACATATTAACGTTCACTAGCTCAAGGGTAAAGCCTTGGACTTGGTCCGGCATGACCAAACCACCGACACCAATTACCAACATGCCAAGAACCCATTAAAGACACGTTTGGCCACACTGAGAGATAAAGTCGCTATACTTTATTCGTTGTTGGATATATAGGCTTGTCGCCATGACCGTCAAGCCTAGAGAAGTTCCGAATCAAAGTTATATATGATTATACGAATAGTCTTTAAAGATTTACATGATGGAGTAAGGTCGGAATGGTTCCATCAGTCCAGGTGAATCAGAGGAAACTGGCTGGCACTACAGTGATGAGTTTTACACTATAAATATCTAAGACGAATAGGTTTCATGATACAACAAATAGTGAGGGGTTTGGAGATCTCGTTTCTTCATTTGAGTATAGGGAGTGAGAGAAGAGCACCACCATCAGTCCACATAAAAACCCAGAAAGTCACTCAAAGATCTCGAGAGTACATCTAAAGCTCGTACGACTAACGTTGTAGTGTACTGTGGTAAAGAATGTCTAAGTAGAACCTCTAAGTAAGCAGAGCCTCAGATGCACTCATGCCAGAATATGCTGTCTGCGAAGGCGAACATGCTAGCACGAGTTGCTCGGAGTATATAACACTGAGCAGTAAGGCAACAGAGACTAAGGGAGTTGAGGACTTCTGCTTCCAAGTGTTGTGGGGAACACTTTGCGAGAGACTGTGGCACCCAGCTCAGTGCGGTCGAGTCTGTTGCAAAGGAACACCATACTGTACTATGTCCAACTAGTAGGGAAATATCTCAGGTAGAACAGAAATTGAGTCCCGAGCCAGAAATGGTACCAGCGTGATTAGTGGGAGCGAAGTCTCTAATCCGAGTGAGAATCACGGAGAAGCTGCCCTACCAACAGTCATGGCAAAGTTGTGAGGTGGCACAAGGTTCCGAAACAACACGATTATTCTTTGACCCAGGAGCACAAGTATCCTTCTTAATAGACAACGAAGTTGGTGGCTAAATATGTTGAAGCCACCAAAAGAAAGTAGTATATGTTGGAGGGCTATAATCAGGACCCACCCAAATCTTATGATGTGTAGATTCACAGTCCAAGTTAGGTGGACATCGCAGAGACATTACAGCCTTGGAGGTGGAGACGCTACCCACGGCAATTACAAGCGAGAAGGTCTTGCTGCAGCATCTACGCGAATGAAATACCTGACGTGAAGCTTCCAGACCAGGGAATTACCAACTGACACAGTCAGAATGTAGGTATCCCTGTGGGAGCCAATCATAAGATGACTTCCAGTCTACACGACGGACACGTTTAAGGAAGGAATTGTTTATACAGATCCCCAGTAGAATCATCTAGGCGGCAGGATTCCACCTGAATTCCTGCCACGCCAGATAGAGGAGCTGTCCCTATGATATCTGGGGAGTAGTGAAATGAATACCAGTATACACAACGATCTGCCCAGGGAAGGTGAACCAGGTAGGGAGTGACGAACACTCGGTCACCTGGGAAAACACTTTTAACAGTGTACGTAAAAAGAGGTAGATGATTGCCATTAAATCAAGGGAACCTCGTATCAGTGGACGAAAGTGGCTACCATGGCATGTGGGGCCACTGGTGGAAAGTACGGAGCCAACTCAGTCAAGGCTAGACATACGAAGAGACTTTAAAGTTAAAGGAAAGGGTGCTGAAGACCACCAGAACCACAAGTTTACACCCCCGTAGTCCATCAGGTGAAACTGGATGGTGAAGTTAGACCAGGAGTTCCTGCTCGAACGAGAGTGGCCGGACGGCACTCGTGTCCAGGGTCCGCCGTGGGGGCTCGCAGAAGGTGAACTTGATTTAGGCTTAGCGCCTACCTTCGCCAGCGGGAGGATGTTGGAACTTATTTGATTCGAGAAGTCCCAACGGGGAAAAACACACCATTCGGTGGCCCTTATATCCCACCCAAAACAAAGCATTCTCTCAAGTTGGCGAGGATTGTTGGTAAGCTTATTTAAGTTATAGATTTACCCTAGGTAGTAGGTTGGTAGACAGCAACCACCCAGGGAAGTACTACCATCCTGCCAGATGACTGTGAAACAAAAACCTGTAACTGTTTTGCATGATGGTAGGATCGCTGGTTTCTTTTTCTGTCTCATAAACACGCTAGATAACAGGGATATATTGCTACTCTACTTACACTTTGGTCACAAAACTTCACAGACCGACATGCAATAAATATACATCTAGGTTTTTCCTCCTTTTTTCACTAAATAGCCTTGTTCTTCTTATTTCTTCTATTGTTCCCATGGGAAGTGGAAAAGAATCTTTCCGTCGTAAGCCAAAGCGTGTCGATGAAGGCGACTAAAATGCCGGAGCAATGGGCTAGTAACCCCTTCTCACTGTAGACATTTACTACAAAAAGAGAAGAAGAAAAACTTTATAAACTGGGATGCTTAAATGTGCATGGATGTAGTGCAGATGGACAAGAAACAGATGATTGCTGATGTTATGAATGAAAAGAAGTTGGATGTCCTGGCCCTAAGCGAAACAAAGTGAAGGGGGTAGGGATTTTTCAGTGGGGGAAATAAATGGGATTAAATTCTGGAGTATCTGAGAGAGTTAGAGCAAAGGAAGGGGTTAGCAGTATGTTAAATGATCAGTTATGGAAGGAGAAAAGAGAATATGAACTTTGTAAATTCAAGAATTATGTGGATTAAAGAAAAGGTTGGATGCGAGAAGTGGGTCAAAAATAAGCGTGTATGCACCTGGAGAAGAGAGGAATGCAGAGGGAGAGAGAGAGATTTTGGGAGATGTTAAATGAATGTATAGGAGCCTTTGAACCAAGTGAGAGAGTAATTGTGGTAGGGGACCTGAATGCTAAAGTAGGAAAAACTTTTAGAGAGGGTGTGGTAGGTAAGTTTGGGGTGCCAGGTGTAAATGATAATGGGAGCCCTTTGATTGAACTTTGTATAGAAAAGGGTTTAGTTATAGGTAATACATATTTTAAAAAAAAAGAGGATAAATAAGTATACAAGATAATGATGTACGGCGAAATGACAGTAGTTTGTTGGATTATGTATTGGTAGTAAAAGACTTTTGAGTAGACTTCAGGATGTACATGTTTATAGAGGGGCCACAGATATATCAGATCACTTTTAGTTGTAGCTACACTGAGAGTAAAAGGTAGATGGGATACAAGGAGAATAGAAGATCAGGGAAGAGAGAGGTGAAGGTTTATAAACTAAAAGAGGAGGCAGTTAGGGTAAGATTTTAAAAAAGCTATTGGAGGATAGATGGGCTAATGAGAGCATAGGCAATGGGGTCGAAGAGGTATGGGGTAGGTTTAAAAATGTAGTGTTAGAGTGTTCAGCAGAAGTTTGTGGTTACAGGAAAGTGGGTGGGAGGAGGGAAGAGGAGCGATTGGTGGAATGATGATGTAAAGAGAGTAGTAAGGGAGAAAAAGTTAGCATATGAGAAGTTTTTACCAAAGTAGAAGTGATGCAAGGAGGGAAGAGTATATGGAGAAAAAGAGAGAGGTTAAGAGAGTGGTGAAGCAATGTAAAAAGAGAGCAAATGAGAGAGTGGGTGATATGTTATCAACAAATTTTGTTGAAAATAAGAAAAAGTTTTGGAGTGAGGATTAACAAGTTAAGAAAGCCTAGAGAACAAATGGATTTGTCAGTTAAAAAATAGGAGAGGAGAGTTATTAAATGGAGAGTTAGAGGTATTGGAAGATGGAGGGAATATTTTGAGGAATTGTTAAATGTTGATGAAGATGGGGAAAGCTGTGATTTCTTTGTATAGGCCAAGGAGGAATAACATCTTGTAGGAGTGAGGAAGAGCCAGTTGTGAGTGTGGGGGAAGTTCGTGAGGCAGTAGGTAAAATGAAACGGGGGAAGGGCAGCTGGGATTGATGGGTAAAGATAGAAATGTTAAAAGCAGGTGGGGATATAGTTTTGGGTGTGGTTGGTGCAATTATTTAATAAATGTATGGAAGGGGGGTAAGGTACCTAGGGATTGGCAGGAGCATGCATAGTTCCTTTGTATAAAGGCAAAGGGGATAAAAGAGAGTGCAAAAATTATAGGGGGATAAGTCTGTTGAGTATACCTGGTAAGTGTATGGTAGAGTTATAATTGAAAGAATTAAGAGTAAGACGGAAAATAGGATAGCAGATGAAAAAGGAGGCTTTAGGAAAGGTAGGGGGTGTGTGGACAAGGGGGTTTACAGTGAAACATATAAGTGAACAGTATTTAGATAAGCTAAAGAGGTCTTTGTGGCATTTATGGGGTTTCGAAAAAAAGGGATATGACAGGGTGGATAGGAGGGCAATGTGGCAGATGTTGCAAGTGTTTTGGTGTAGGAGGTAGGTTACTGAAAGCAGTGAAGAGTTTTTTTTGAGGATAGTGAGGCTCAAGTTAGAGTATGTAGGAAAGAGGGAAAATTTTTTCCCAGTAAAGTAGGCCTTAGACAAGGATGGTGTGATTGTCCCGTGGTTGTTTAATATATTTATAAGATGGGGCTGTAAGAGAAGTAAATGCGAGGGTCTTGGCAAGAGGCGTGGAGTTAAAAGATAAAGAATCACACACAAAGTGGGAGTTGTCACGGCTCTTTGCTGATGACACTGTGCCCCTTGGGATTCTGAAGAGAAGTTGCAGAGATTGGTGGATAAATTTGGTAGGGTGTGCAAAAGAAAAAAATTAAAGGTGAATACAGGAAAGAGTAAGGTATGAGGATAACAAAAAGATTAGGTGATGAAAGATTAAATATCAGATTGGAGGGAGAGAGTATGGAGGAGGGGGAAACGTATTCAGTATTTGGGAGTGGACGTGTCAGCGATGGGTCTATTAAAGATGAGGTGAATCATAGAATTGATGAGGGAAAAAGAGTGAGTGGTGCACTTAGGAGTCTGTGGAGACAAAGAACTTTGTCTTGGAGGCAAAGAGGGGAATGTATGAGAGTATAGTTTTACCAACGCTCTTATATGGGTGTAAAAGCATGGGTGATGAATGTTGCACGAGGAGAAGGCTGGAGGCAGTGGAGATGTCATGTTGAGGGCAATGTGTGGTGTGAATATAAATGCAGAGAATTCGTAGTTTGGAAGTTAGGAGGAGGTGCGGGATTACCAAAACTGTTGTCCACAGGGCAGGGGAAAGGGTTGTTGAGGTGGTTCGGACATGTAGAGAGAAGGGGAGCGAAACAGAATGACTTCAAAGTGTATCGGTCTGTAGTGGAAGGAAGGCGGGGTAGGGGTGGCCTAGGGGAAAAGGTTGGAGGGAGGGGTAAAGGAGGTTTTGTGTGCGAGGGGCTTGGACTTCCAGCAGGCATGCGTGAGCGTGTTTGATAGGAGTGAATGGAGACAAATGGTTTTTAATGCTTGACGTGTTGTTGGAGTGTGAGCAAAAGTAACATTTATGAAGGGGTTCAGGGAAACCGGCAGGCCGGACTTGAGTCCTGGAGATGGGAAGTACAGTGCCTGCACTCTGAAGGAGGGGTTTTAATGTTGCAGTTTAAAAACTGTAGTGTAAAGCACCCTTTGGAAGACGGGGTGGATTGAATGATGGTGAAATTTTTTCTTTTTGGGGCCACCCTCCTTGGTGGGAATGGGCCCCATGTGAAAAAAAAATAAAAATAATTTACCCTTCAGGGAGGAGTGGTAGTTTTAGGTAGTACACTAAATTGGGATCTTTGAGGAAAACTGTAGATGATAATAACATAGGTAGTAATGGCGATAATGTGGGAAAAACACTGGATAAGGTTACTAGGGAGAAGGGGCACCCTGTTTGAAGACGAGACGGGGGCGGAAGGAGACCAGCTATTCTTCTTAAGACAGAACCAATGGAAAGACGGGGCCATGATCAGCAGACGGCGCCCCCACAGTCTTCCTTTGAGACCTGGGGATTGGTAAGGCCCCTTGATGTACCGGGATGACCTCCTCCATCGGGCCCCCTACATTTAAGACAAGCCTCCACTTTATCCGTAGATTTTGGCCCGTGTCTGGGGGGATTGTGAGTGAGTTGATCTGTGGGCCGTGTTGCAGTGGCAGAGTGCCCAGTAAGTACCGTGTCTCTCTAATCGGGGAACTGTGTCTGTGTTGCATAGTTTACTAGGGGGTCAAAACCCTCTTGGGTTAGGAATTTCTGAGGGCAGGGAGGGCATAAAAACGTTAAAGGCTCCCGGTTTGCACTGGTTTTGAGGGGGGAAATCCCAAAGGGGTCGGCTAAATTAGGGAAGTTGAAGATCAGGATATATGCTGCAACACCAAGTAAGTTAGTCCTTTATACGTGCATGCAGGCGAGTTTCTTGCAACATCAATCATTTGTGAAAATCTTTCCTATAAATCACTTGTGAGGCTGAGGTACCCAACTCAGAGCTCCGGTTTTAACAGAGTTTGCCTGGGTAGGCGACTCACTTGGAGGCAGTCCACACAAATTTTGACAGTGTATATCAATGGTTTATCCAGTTATTTCTCTGACTGGTTAAGTCGTGACAGTCAGTAGAAGATTTGTTGCCTTACGCGACTTCCACATGTTAGAACTTTTTCCTCGGCTTTTCTTCTCATACTCCTCGACAATAAGTCTTGGTATGGGGGAGTGTGAGGGAAAAGTTCAACAGATAAGAGTAGCGAATGAGTATATGGTAACTATAGTTTGATTGCCAGCTGCTTGTTAAGGTAGGGTCAGTCTAGCTCCCGCTATCCCCCCCCCCTTTCTCCTCACCCCGAAAGGTGATGTGTGGGGCTCCGGCCAAACAGTAATCACTCGACTCACAACTATAAGTAAAAGCCTCTGCTCCTATTCTAGTGGATATTGGTTGAAAGCTTCACTTTTGACCAATAATAAACTTAGTCCTTTCAGTTTTAAGCTCCACATGAGACTTTTAGATAATCACCACCTTTTTTAAATATCTTACACTTATCATGGAGAGTGATTTCTTAAGCAGTGGGTAACCTGTCTCTCTTTCCAGCTTGGAATGACAGCTCGGGTCACCTGCCAACCAACGAGAAGTGTTGAAGGAGACGGACTGAAACCAGTCTTGAGACGTCACTTTATGATCTACCTACCCCTCATCTTGCAATGGTAAAGAACCTCCCCCCCCCCACCCTTGACTAAAAACCTGCGTTCCTGTCATCGGGACTGACTATTTAAGGCTATAGACTCTGTGAAGAACTAGTCATTTGGTTGTCGCTCAATACCTGTGGACCCCCCCCCCCTATCATTAACGGCTACAATTTCTACAAGACGGTGTCAACATCAACCAGACACGCCAGTTTACTTGTACATATTAGCGTTGAAATGAAATGGCAATTTTTCATTTTATTTTTTATTTTTCTTTCTAGTAGGATACACCCTCATGTTTCAATGTTTTAGCTTTGCATTAATAAATAATGAAGTGTTTATCTTTGTGAATTATTATTTTTTTTCTATTCATTAATTTTCATGAGGAGGAGCCAGCCTTGGTAATACTGTCTGAAGTTTTTACTGGGCTGAGTAAGCCTTCACAAGTGTATTCTCCAGTCTAGTAGGCTCTATTATTTGCTGGTTTAAGTTGAATTTTGTGCAGAGATTTAAAAGCTCGTGTGTGTGTGAGTTCTCGTCTGAGCTGCCTCCTGGTGTTATCAATGCAACAACATTATTTGCTATATTCCTCCATTTTAGGTGCTTTAAGTTGAAATCCCCCAGGAGCAAGATGTTGGGGGCAGGAGCTGGCAGATTTTCCAGACAGTGGTCAATTTTTAAGAGCTGTTCCTGGAATTGCTGGACGTTGCATCTGGAGGCTTGTAGACTACCACAGACTAGGTTTTGGTTCTCGATCTTTACTGCTAAAACTTCCAGTACATCATTTGAGGCATTTAGCAGTTCTGTGCAAACAAGTGACTCTGCAATATACAGGCCAACCCTCCCCCCCTTTTGACTGTTCAGTCTGTCGCATCTGTATAGGTTGTAACCTGGGATCCATATTTCGTTGTCCAAGTGATCCTTTATGTGGGTCTATGTGAAAGCCGTGAACATTGCATTTGCCTCTGCAAGAAGTCCATGGATGAAAGGTATTTTGTTGTTCGTTGCTGGCTTTAGACTCTGTATATTTGAAAAGAAGAATGTCTTCGGACTGTGGTATTGGTGGTACTGGGGGACTCTTTTTTTCCGGCATTAGTATCTGTATCTGTTAGTTTGGAGTGGAGGCCATCGACTGTGGTTCCACTCCAGGAATGACTGGATTTGGTGTACGATTTCTGCCATTTCCTGCCAGTTTTTTTTCCTTCCTGGCACTGAAAAGCCTCTCCCTCTTCAGTGGCTGTGGCTACCCAGTTTAAAGTCCTAGGCAACTCATCAATGGTCACCTCGATAGAACTGGCTAATGCTACCACTCCTGCCCCGGAGAGATGCACCCGTGCATACAGATCATGTGTTCCATAGAAATTGTTCCATTTCTCTTCTTGTATTTTTTTAAAATACTAAATATGACTGGAACTCCTTCCTTAGACTAATTAAATTAAATATTTTCCAGTCCTGTACTTATCTAGAAGCTCCTGTTTCCTCTCCTTCAAAACATCGTTCCCAACAGCAATGAAGCTGGTAATTGGTTTATTCAAATTACCTGTTGTGATATTATCCAACCTGTTGACTATGTCACCAACACCAGCTCTGGGAAACTCACTTCTGTCTCATCTTCCTATCTCTATTACAGAAGGCACAGTAGATGTATTTTACCAGTGAGTCACAGACCTCATGAATATTCCTGCCTTTATTAGAAGAGTAGTAGTGGTACCTGTATCCTCACTGACCATTGAAGTACGTTTGTCCTAGTAAAAAGAAAATTGATTTCCTACCTTTCCAACCTTTCCCACATTGATATTTTATCCTCTACAGAAAATTTCTATCCACTTGTAACGTCTGCCAGTCTGCTCCTCACTGCTGGTAACCTGTTTCCCTTCACTAACTCCATCCACCTCACATTCAGTGTTATACTTATTAAGGAGAATTTTCAGCTTCTTATTTGCCTTCTTGAGAAGTTGAATCCCCTTCTTCAGCACCTTGATGCTCTATAATACTCTATAATGCTCTATAATATTTCCCAGGTAATATTGTAGTACAGTTGCGACTCGTCATGACCACTGACCTACATCTTTCATTCTTTAAAACAATGTTTACATGTTGATATATGACGACTCATCATATTGTTCCTGCTTTGTCCTGCTCAATCTAATTGCC
>NC_069471.1:14649163-14729780 GCF_026875155.1 Cherax quadricarinatus | reverse complement strand
CCCCCTGCCTTGGTGGTACTCCCCTTGGTGGACCCCCGCCTTGGTGGGATCGGCCAGTGTGATAATAAAATAAAAATATATTATATATATATATATTATATATATATATATATATATATATATATTATATATATATATATATATATATATATATAATAATAATAATAATAATAATATAATAATAATATTATATTATCTTTATTTACTACAAGTACATGTACAAGGTATACAAGTACATGTACAAGGTATACAAGTACATGTACAAGGTATACAAGTACATGTACAAGGTATACAAGTACATGTACAAGGTATATAAGTACATGTACAAGGTATACAAGTACATGTACAGGTATACAGACTATAGCTGACCATATGCTGAGCATTTCGGGCAAATTAGGTCAGTTTTGTCCCAGGATGCGCCCCACACCAGTCCACTAACACCCAGGTACACATTTTGAACTGATTGGTGAACAGGGACAGCATTTGTCTTATGGAAACACGTCCCTAATGCTTTCCAGCCGTACCGGAGGAGATTAGAACCCGGACCTGATGGTGTGAGCTGAGTGCGCTAGTGACCCAGCTACTCACACAGACAGTTTTTAAAAGCACATAACATTTTAGCTACAATAACGTTACTCGAGTTTGTTACACAACTCTACCATCCTGTTCCCTATTATATCATTTTTAAATTTAATTTTTTTCCAAATAAAATTCTTTCATGCGAGTCCTGTCTTGGTTAAATACTTTTAGCCTTTATTTACATCCCTCTATTTTTTCTGTTTTCTATTTATTCACCTCAGTCATATCCTCCCTAATTCTGAGCCTGTGATGCCCCATTCATGTACATAAAGTGGAACTTGAAAGATAGTCTCTAATGTGCACCTCATATGTGATCATTGGAATACACGTAAAATAAGAATTTGTAAACTGTTTCAGTTGTATATAAATTTAGACATGACTTATACATTGTTGATACATTCCTGCCACTAGTAATGGTGTTTAGACATGACTTATACATGTTGATACATTCCTGCCAACTAGTAATGGTGTTAGACATGACTTATACATTGTTGATACATTCCTGCCACTAGTAATGGTGTTAGACATGACTATACATTGTTGATACATTCCTGCCACTAGTAATGGTGTTAGACATGACTTATACGTTGTTGATACATTCCTGCCACTAGTAATGGTGTTAGACATGACTTATACGTTGTTGATACATTCCTGCCACTAGTAATGGTGTTAGACATGACTTATACGTTGTTGATACATTCCTGCCACTATAATGGTGTTAGACATGACTTATACATTGTTGATACATTCCTGCCACTAGTAATGGTGTTAGACATGACTTATACATTGTTGATACATTCCTGCCACTAGTAATGGTGTTTAGCAAGCAAAAGCTTTATGGTAAATAAACTTTGGGAATATTGGGCGTCCTCATGATACCATATAAGAACAACTTCTTATCCAGAGTTTTCATATATTGGTTGTTAGATAAAGTTTTGCCGATATATGGCCACTTCAATGTATATAGGTACAATTAAAAATTTTCGGTGAAAATTGTTTATAACTTTTGTCTTCACTGACCCACAAGAAGCTTCCATGATCTTATAATACTATATAGAAAGTTGCTTTTTATGCTGAGCATTTCCCGCAAATTAGGTCAGTGTCCCAGGATGCGACCCACACCAGTCCAAGGTGAAAAGAAACACGCCCAATGTTTCTACTCTGGTTGGGGAATCGAACCCAGACCTCGCCGTGTGAAGCGAGAGCTCTAGCCACCAGGCCACCAGAGCCCCTGTACTTCAAAAACAGAAAAAAAATATTACAGATGGATATTATCGTGGATAAGAGATTATGAATTATTAGTGACTATAAATCATAAACTCTGGATATGACCAAAACCAATAAAATATCTCAAGGTTTCAACTGAAAGCTTATTACTGTAGAGTCTCTGTACATGATCTTCTTAAGTAGAGGTGATAACATATATTACCAAGGATGCAAGGATTAGACAAATCTCTTGTTATAATAATATCTACATTTTTACAAGTACATGTACAAGGTATACAGACTATAGCTGACATCAGTGACATACTACTGTATACAAAGCTGCTTGTTATGCTAAGCATTTCCCTCAAATTAGGTCAATTTTGTCCAGGAAACGACCCACACCAGTCCACTAACACCCAGGATGCAACCCACACCAGTCCACTAACACCCAGGATGCAACCCACACCAGTCCACTAACACCCAGGATGCAACCCACACCAGTCCACTAACACCCAGGATGCAACCCACACCAGTCCACTAACACCCAGGATGCAACCCACACCAGTCCACTACACCCAGGATGCAACCCCACCAGTCCACTAACACCCAGGATGCGCCCCACACCAGTCCACTAACACCAGGATGCAACCCACACCAGTCCACTAAACACCCAGGATGCAACCCACACCAGTCCACTAACACCCAGGATGCAACCCACACCAGTCCACTAGCACCCAGGATGCAACCACACCAGTCACTAACACCCAGGATGCAACCCACACCAGTCCACTAACACCCAGGATGCCACCCACACCAGTCCACTAACACCCAGGATGCAACCCACACCAGTCCACTAACACCAGGATGCCACCCACACCAGTCCACTAACACCCGGATGCCACCCACACCAGTCCACTAACACCAGGATGCAACCCACACCAGTCCACTAACACCAGGATGCAACCACACCACTCCACTAACACCCAGGATGCGACCCACACCAGTCCACTAACACCCAGGATGCGACCCACACCAGTCCACTAACACCCAGGATGCGACCCACACCAGTCCACTAACACCCAGGTACCCATTTTATACTAAGGGGTGAACATAGACAATCGGTGTATGGAAACACATCCAACGTATTCACCCTCGCCGGGAGTAGAACCCGGAACCCCTCACCGTTTGAAGCGAGAGTTTTGCCACTAGGCCAAGGTGAATGGAAATTGTGGCCATGGCGATGGAAATTGTGGCCATAGGGATGGAAATTGTGGCCATGAGGATGGAAATTTTAGCCATGGGGATGGAAATTTTGGCCATGGGGATGGAAATTGTCACCCATACTGTGGCCTCAGAATGGGTGAAGGAGCTGTAAACTATTTTTAAAACATTTATAACTCGGTATCTATAATTGTTTTAAGTATATACAGTAAATATTAATGATAATTTGTATATATGCGTGTTCAGAAATAACTTCTGGTACATGCTTATGCTGAAGGGGATGTAAATAGCATGCTGAAAATTTCCAGCCAAGACAGGACTCGCAGCATGTTGGTTTCAAGTTGGAAAAATTCAGACATCAGAAAGGTAAAGACTTTCTGTAAACATTCAATACTTTATTACAAACCTTCTAAGTGACTAGTAATTTATTGGTAGTAACACAAAACTTCAAGTGACTAGTAATTTTATTGGTAGTAACACAAAAACTTCCAAGGGACTAGTAATTTATTGGTAGTAACACAAAAACTTCCAAGGGACTAGTAACTTATTGGTAGTAACACAAAAACTTCCAAGGGATAGAAATTTTTTGGTAGTAACCAAAAACTTCCAAAGGGACTAGAAAATTTTTTGGTAGACACAAAAACTTCCAAGGACTAGTAATTTTTTGGTATAAACAAAAACCCCAAAGGGGACTAGCTTTATTGGGTTTGAACACAAAAATTCCAAGGGATAAAATTTTTTGGTAGAAACACAAAATTCCCAAGGATAGAAATTTTTAGGTAGTAACCAAAAAACTTCTTGAATGTAATCAAACTTCAACTCACAGAAAAAAGCTTCCCCGGGAAAAACTCAAGAGCAGGAGGTCTTGTACATTTTCCAGCATTATCTCCCAAAAATGCAACATATTTTTGTAAGATAACCATGGGACAAAAACTTTACCCACACTTATGGAAAAAAAATTGTGGCACGTTAGGTCCGATTTGAATCATTAACTTGTTCCGGGTTTTAAGGTTGATCACTGCTCCGGGGTTTTAGAAATAAGAACATAAGAAAGAAGGAACCTGCAAAAGGCCTATGATCCCTGCGGTGCGGGGCTATGCCCCCCCCCCAGAAATTTGAGAAAAGACCCCTCCCCCTCGGTTAGCCCCCGCCCACCAAATTGGGCACCCCACTCAAGGGGAACGGCACCAGACCCAGGCCCCTAAGCTGTCGGGAACTCACACCCACCCACACCCATCATGTATTTATCTAACCTATTTTTAAAAACCACAACGTTTTTGCCTCAAAAACTGTATTGGGGGTTTGTTCCATCACCCCCAACTCTATTACCAAACCGTGCTTTCCCATTCCCTTCCCGAATCTGAATTTTTTTTAGCTTGAAACCATTGCTGCGAGTCCTTGTCTGGCTGGAAATTTTCAGGACGCTATTTGCATCCCCTTTATTTAATCCTGCTTTCCATTTATACACCTCTAACATATCCCCTCTAATTCTACGCCTTTCGAGAGAGTGCAAATTCAGGGCTCTCAGTCTATCCTCATAGGGAAGATTTCTGATACATGGGATCATCTTTGTCTCCTCCTCTGTCCGTTTTCCAGAGCATTTATATCCATTCTGTAATACGGTGACCAGAAATGAGCAGCATAGTCTAAATGAGGCCTACCAAAGATATAAGAGTTGAAGAAAAACCTGAGGTCTTCTATTATTTATACTTCTAGATATGAAACCAAGAATTCTGTTAGCTTTATTGCTAACACTAATGCACTGTTGTCTTGGTTTTAGATTACTGCTAACCAGAGCTCCTAATCCTTTTCGCAAACAGTAGTACATTTTATTAGTTCATGTGTGGCATAGTTATTTAACTGTCAAACATTTAGAACTTTGCATTTGTCAATATTAAACTGCATCTGCCACTTCTTCGACCATTGCATCAGTCTATTCAAATCATCCTGGAGTGCTCTAATGTCCTCTTTAGAATGAAGTGACGGCCTATTTTGGTGCATCAGCAAATTTGCTTATGTCGCTATTTATTCCCTCATCTATGTCGTTCACGTAAATTGTGAACGACAACGGGTCAAACATTGACCCCTGAGGAACACCGCTTGTGACATGCCCCATTCTGATTTCCTCTCCTCTGCTGTCTATTTGTCAACCATGCCTTTACCCAGGAAAAAATTTCTATTCCGTGTGCCTTAAGTTTCCTCAATAGCCTCTGGTGTGGAACTCTATCAAAGCCTTACTGATGTCCATATACACAATATCATATTCATTACCATGATCTACCTCCTCAAACAACTTAGTGAAAAAAGTTAGTAAATTCGTAAGACAGGACGACCCTTTGTAAACCGTGTTGAGATTTATTAATCAATCTGTGCCAGTCAAGATGGCTACGAATTGCATCGGAAATTATGATTCCATAAATTTTCCCACTATGGATGTAAGGTTTATTGGTCTATAGTTCGAAGCCAAAGACCTGTCACCTGCCTTGTAAATAGGTATTACACTTGCCATTTTCCACTTATCAGGCACTATGCCAGTTTGTAGTGATATGTTTGAAAAGATTAGCCAAAGGAATGCTAAGTTTCCTCTTACATTCCTTTAACACCCTTGCAAACAGTTCATCAGGGCCTGGGGATTTGTTAGGTTTTAGTTTTCTCTATTTATCTGAAGACCAGTCACTAAGTTACCGCAATCGTACAAAGTTTATTTTCCTGTTCTACATAATCTATTATTTCAGGAATATCGCTAGTATTTTCCTGGGTGAAAACTGAGAGGAAGTAGGTACTGAGAATGCATTTCTCTATCTTTCAGGTGAACAGGTCTCTGTTATACCAATAATATCTATATTACCTGCACTTGCAAGTAATCTTGGCTCATCTATCTTATTTCTTAGACTCCCACTATTTGTATAGTAAACCTTAAGAGAGTTAGTCACTCGTTGCCCTCTACTATCTCTCTTTGTTTGTTGATCAATTGATTTGCCATTACTAGCAACTTTATTTTGAATATTGTCTTTTAAACATATACCTGAGGTATCCCGGTAATAACTGCTGTTTTTAACCCTAATGATGCAGCCTGATTGTTTCCCCAAAACATAAGAACATAAGAACATAAGAACGAAGGAACACTGCAGAAGGCCTACTGGCCCATGTGAGGCAGGTCCAAGTCTCTACCGGCTTAAGCCAATGCACCCAACCTAGTCAGGTCAGGTCACATTGACTTAAGGGAGGAACACGGCAACCGAGCTGTAGCACAAGCTATCAAGTCCAACTCACACCCACCCACATCCACTCATGTATTTATCCAACCTATTTTTAAAGCTACACACCAATACCTCTATAATCTATCAGTTTAAATTCCTAGACAAATCATCAATTACCCTCTCAATTCAATTGGTTAATGCAACCACTCCATCCCCTGATAGATAAACCCCATCCCTTGCATACATATCAAGTTTGCCAAAGAATAGGTCCCAGTTATCACTGAATGGGATTGCAAGTTCCTTGCAGTACCTGTCTAGCCAGCAATTTATTCCAATTGCCCTAGACATCAATTCATTGCCCACTCCCTTTCTAGGCAAGATGCTACACATGACTGGGATCCCTCCCTTAGACCTACCTACTTCTATGGCTGACTTGTACTTATCCAGCAGCCCCTCTCTCCTGCCCTTCCCAATGTCATTACCCCCAGCAATTAAACAGATAATGGGCTTGTTCCCATTACCTGCCATAATATTATCCAACCTGCTGACTATGTCACCAACACCAGCTCCAGGAAGACACACTCTCTGTCTGACCTTTCTGTCTCTGTTACAAAATGCAGGTCCATATATCTTACCTGAGAATCGCCTACTATTAAAATATTCTTACCTTGATTTGCAGGGGAATCAGTGGTACCTTCAACCTCACTAACCACTGAAGTACTCTCGTCTTGGAGAACGGAGAGTCGATTTCCTACCTTCACATCTTTTCTATTAACTCTCATCTCCTTCTTCCTGAACTGTGAACCACTTGCCACTTAAAGCAGCTGCCACTATCACTGCTGGTGACCATTCCTTCCTTACCAACTAAATCCTTCTCACACTCGCTCCCAAACTCATCTATGCGAAGCTTCAGCTTCCTATTTTCCTCCTGAAGAAGTAGAATCTCCTTCTTCAACACTTGAACCTGAGATTCTAAAACACTACAACAAGCCATGGTGCTTGGTAACAGCCCACGCTAACTCCCAAGAGCTTAGGCAGGTATGATCGCAGGTGACCACTGACCTCAGCATACTACGGTACCACTGTGACATACACTACGGTACCATTGTGATATACAATACGTGATATACAATACTGTGATATACACTACGATACCGCTGTGATATACACTATGGTACCACTGTGATATACACTATGGTACCACTGTGATATACACTACGGTACCACTGTGATATACACTATTGTACCACTGTGATATAAACTACCGTACCGTTGTGATATACACTACGTTACCACTGTGATATACACTACGGTATCACTGTGATATACACTACGGTACTACTGTGATATACACTACGGTACCACTGTGATATACACTACGGTACCACTGTGATATACATTACAGTACCACTGTGATATACACTACGGTACCACTGTGATATGCACTACGGTACCACTGTGATATACAGTATACCACTAAGTATGACACTCTATTATCAGGGACACTTTCTTTCTTCTCACATATTTGTTCTAAGTTACATTTTTGTCTCACACGATCCCCTAGGCCTATAGTTCCCCCCTAGGCCTATAGTTCCCCTCTGGGAGTCTGGTTCTGCTATGTTAGTTCCAAGTGCTGGAGGGAAGTATTTTATAAGTTCACTGCCGCAGTTTAAAGTTTCTAGCACGTAAAAGAAACCGTGATGATCCACGGAAACCACGGAGCACGGAGGAGCACGGTGGAGCACGGCAGAGCACGGCGGAGCGCGGTGGAGCGAGGTGGAGTACGCGAAGTATGGTGGAGCACGCGGAGCACGGAATGGCATAGTGACGCATTTCTGAAGTTTGGAATATTTTACAATGTAATGGGAAAGGAAGTCATCCACAGAAACGAAGGCAGGACTAAGATACATACAAGGAAAGTTGTGTATAAGGGAGGATCAACCAGACGGAGACTGTGAAAGTTAGAAGTAGTGTAGACAGTTTTAGCAGACCAGTCAATAGGATGATTGTGATCTCTGACATGACAGAAAAGAGCATTGTTAGTGTCGACAAGTCTAACACTGGTTTTGTGCTCCTCTTTCTTAGTGTTTGACTGACTACTACTGTTATTACTACCTCTATCACTTCCTCTCTTCTTCCTTTCCTTCTTCCTTTCTTGTCCCGTCATTGTCTGATGGCTATATATACTCCCTCCTTCTCTCCTTTCTCTTAGTGTGACTTTGTAAATGGTTCAAATAGGACCGAAACGTCGTCGTAAACTCCTCGTCTCTCCTTTGTGCGGGTTATTTGTGTAAAGTTCCAGTCACGGTATTGTTCCTTTTGTTATTTATTAATATTAATTATTTATTTATTGTGATAATAATAATAATGAACTACTACTACTACTACTACTACTACTACTACAACGAATACTACTGCTACTACACTACACTACTACTACTACTACTACTACTACTACTAATAATAATAATAATAATAATAATAATAATAATAATAATAAAATTATCATTATTATTATTATTATTATTATTATTATTATTATTATTATTATTATTATTATTATTAGTACTAGTAGTAGAAGTATTAGTAGTAATAGTAGTAGTAGTTGTAGCAACACAGGTACATGCAACAATTACGTTATAAAAATAAATCAGGTTCTATGTACAGAGACAGAGGTTAACACTCTGGATAAAGTGTTTGTAGGTGAGTGTTAAGTGACTGTCATGGGTCGTGTTAACACTCTGGATAAATGGTTGTAGGTGAGTGTTGAGTGACTGTCATGGGTCGTGTTAACACTCTGGATAAAGTGTTGTAGGTGAGTGTTTGAGTGACTGTCATGGGTCGTGTTAACACTCTGGATAAAGTCTTGTAGGTGAGTGTTAAGTGACTGTCAAGGGTCGTGTTAACACTCTGGATAAAGTGTTGTAGGTGAGTGTTGAGTGACTGTCATGGGTCGTGCCCAGAGGAAGAGCAATAAAAGTACCAATGGAAATAAAGCAGACACTCTCTGAGGGTCCACTGACTTTATTGGTATATTCTTG
Source organism: Cherax quadricarinatus (assembly GCF_026875155.1). Lineage (NCBI taxonomy): Eukaryota > Metazoa > Arthropoda > Malacostraca > Decapoda > Parastacidae > Cherax > Cherax quadricarinatus. The sequence continues at coordinate 14,720,533 of NC_069471.1, read as the reverse complement.
GTTATTTTCCCTCCCACAGAATGTTGCAACCCCTGAATGGGTTGCAATGATTAATATGTATATATATAATTATTATCTTTTCATATAATTTTATATTGCTTGTATTTGCGATAATAGCTAAATCGTAAATGTATTGCTTTATATTGTTATTTGACTTAGCTTCCTTTTGTGAGGTAGGATGTAACATATGTGTTCAGTTCAAGTCTTGACTGTCTAGCTACTGTAATTATCGCTTGTGGCTCGTTAGACTGCCGGCTTCTGTTTCTGAGCTGCAGCTGTACACGGAGCTATCACGTGATCGAGGGGGCTTGTCCTCACCTCGCCTGAAGTATTCAGTCTGGTCTAGACTCGCTGGGTGGTTGGACAGATTGTCTGTCTCATTATTCTTGTTAGTTCTATAGAACTCTGTTCACCGAACATTGTATAGACTTAGTGATTTTCGACGTTGTACTGAGGATGTGTGTCACATAGACACTCTAAACAACTCAGGTCCTTAGCTGTAGCTTCTGACCTAACTTGTACTGGTATCTGTGTATTATCACAGTCGGGGATTTTCTTATGCTGAACTTAGATTCAGTAGTATGGGAGTTTTGTGACTTTTGTGGAGGATCTGCAGATGGCCACTACTTAGTGCATTACATTATCTCTTTGTTCCTGATTCTGTGTCGCAGTTGCTTGTTATATTGCTATTGGGCTTAGCATTCTTTTTGTTGTTCAAGCAGACTGTTCTGATTGCCAGTTGGTCAAGAAGTTAGTTTATTTGAGGACTTTGTCAGTCACTTGTTTAAGTCTAGTCGAGTCGTGAGACATAGCGAACTACTTAGAGCACTTACACACATACACACAAACTTGTACATATTTGTAATATCTTATTAAATGTTAATTTAAATGAGATATGTGCTTTCAGCACAATAATACTGTAAACGAGAAAAGTGATTATTATTATTTTGATATCATTAATTTGTTTGAATTGATTAATTTAATTTAATAATATACCTCTAGACGATACTCAATAAATTTATTAAATTTTATTTTCTCTAGTTAGTAACCTACCAGTTGTAATCCTAAAGCACTAATAATTCATAGTGAATTCTAATGGATAATTGGACAAGGATACTGACTACTTGTTACGAAAACCCAGTAACAGGCTGGATGCAAGAAGGGTAGTCCTTTCTAGCATTCACTGGAGATCTCTAAGCTTTTAGAATCGCGTTTTTTTTGTAACACAGAACTCATTCAGATTTTCGTCATAAAGATTGTGAGGAATTAAGGTTCAATCCAAGGTAGAAATATCCATTACTTGAGTTAAGAACACCTTACTTACGTTAGTGGACGTCTTCAAGAGTTCTCTGCTGAAAGGATTAGAAGAAATAACTTCATTTAGGTAAATTAAAAACTCTTAATTAGAAGATTTAATATGCAAAAGCATTGTGTATTTATGACGCATGTTATGCTGGCCTTGCATCGTATATAGTCATTATGACGCATGTTATGCTGACCTTGCATCGTATATAGTCATGGCTCGCGGTGTCTCAGCTTTATGACGCATGTTATGCTTGACCTTGCATCGTATATAGTCATGGCTCGCGGTTGTCTCAGCTTTATGACGCATGTTATGCTGACCTTGCATCGTATATAGTCATGGCTCGCGGTGTCTCAGCTTTATGACACATGTTATGCTGACCTTGCATCGTATATAGTCATGGCTCGCGGTGTCTCAGCTTTATGACACATGTTATGCTGACCTTGCATCGTATATAGTCATGGCTCGCGGTGTCTCAGCTTTATGACGCATGTTATGCTGACCTTGCATCGTATATAGTCATGGCTCGCGGTGTCTCAGCTTTATGACGCATGTTATGCTGACCTTGCATCGTATGTAGTCATGGCTCGCGGTGTCTCAGCTTTATGACGCATGTTATGCTGACCTTGCATCGTATATAGTCATGGCTCGCGGTGTCTCAGCTTTATGACGCATGTTATGCTGGCCTTGCATCGTATATAGTCATGTCTCGCGGTGGCTCAGCTTTATGACGCATGTTATGCTGGCCTTGCATCGTATATAGTCATGGCTCGCGGTGTCTCAGCTTTATGACGCATGTTATGCTGGCCTTGCATCGTATACAGTCATGGCTCGCGGTGTCTCAGCTTTATGACGCATGTTATGCTGGCCTTGCATCGTATACAGTCATGGCTCGCGGGTGTCTCAGCTTTATGACGCATGTTATGCTGGCCTTGCATCGTATACAGTCATGGCTCGCGCGGTGTCTCAGCTTTATGACGCATGTTATGCTGACCTTGCATCGTATACAGTCATGGCTCGCGGTGGCTCAGCAGCAAATATCATTCAAATATCTAAAGAAAATGAAAGAACAATTAGGTAGGATGCAACTCCTAAAAAAACAAAAGTATTTGTTTGATTATAACACACCTCTACAACATATACTTATAACACACCTCATACAACATATACTTATAACACAACTCATCAACATGTACTTATAACACACCTCTACAACATATACTTATAACACACCTCCATAACAATATATTTATAACACACCTCTACAACATGTACTTATAACACACCTCTACAACATATACTTATAACACACCTCTACAACATATACTTATAACACACCTCTACAACATATACTTATAACACACCTCTACAACATATACTTATAACACACCTCTACAACACATACTTATAAAACACCTCTACAACATATACTTATAACACACCTCTATAACATATAGTTATAACACACCTCCATAACATATACTTATAACACACCTCTACAACATGTACTTATAACACACCTCTACAACATATACTTATAACACACCTCTATAACATATAGTTATAACACACCTTAATAACATATAGTTATAACACACCTCTACAACATGTACTTATAACACACCTCTATAACATATAGTTATAACACACCTCTATAACATATAGTTATAACACACCCCTACAACATATAGTTATAACACACCTCTACAACACATAGTTATAACACACCTCTACAACACATAGTTATAACACACCTCTACAACACATAGTTTAAACACACCTCTACAACATATACTTATAACACACCCTACAACATATAGTTATAACACACCTCTACAACATATAGATATAACACTCCTCTACAACATGTACTTATAACACACCTCTACAACATGTACTTATAACACACCTCTACAACATGTACTTATAACACACCTCTACAACACATAGTTATAACACACCTCTACAACATATACTTATAACACACCTCTACAACATATACTTATAACACACCTCTACAACATGTACTTATAACACACCTCTACAACATATACTTATAAACACACCTCTACAACATGTACTTATAACACACCTCTACAACATGTACTTATAACACACCTCTAAACATATACTTATAACACACCTCTACAACATATACTTATAACACACCTCTACAACATGTACTTATAACACACCTCTACAACATGTACTTATAACACACCTCTATAACATATACTTATAACACACCTGTACAACATGTACTTATAAACACACCTCTACAACATGTACTTATAACACATATCTACAGCCAACACTTACAAGTTACTCCTGCAACACACCATTATGCACCTGCTTACACATCTACGATACACCGCTACACTCACCTCACGTACCTACTCTCCTCATATACACATACATGTCTACTCTCCTCATATACACATACATGTCTACTCTCCTCATATACACATACATGTCTACACTCCACATATACACATACATGTCTACACTCCACATATACATATACATGTCTACACACCACATATACACATACATGTCTACTCTCCTCATATACACATACATGTCTACTCTCCTCATATACACATACATGTCATACTCTCCTCATATACACATACATGTCTACTCTCCTCATATACACATACATGTCTACTCTCCTCATACACACATACATGTCTACTCTCCTCATATACACATACATGTCTACTCTCCTCATATACTCATACATGTCTACTCTCCTCATATACACATACATGTCTACTCTCCTCATATACACATACATGTCTACTCTCCTCATATACACATACATGTCTACACTCCACATATACACATACATGTCTACACTCCACATATACATATACGTGTCTACACACCACATATACACATACATGTCTACTCTCCTCATATACACATACATGTCTACTCTCCTCATATACACATACATGTCTACTCTCCTCATCTACACATACATGTCTACTCTCCTCATATACACATACATGTCTACTCTCCTCATACACACATACATGTCTACTCTCCTCATATACACATACATGTCTACTCTCCTCATATACACATACATGTCTACTCTCCTCATATACACATACATGTCTACTCTCCTCATATACACATACATGTCTACTCTCCTCATATACACATACATGTCTACTCTCCTCATATACACATACATGTCTACTCTCCACATATACACATACATGTCTACACTCCACATATACACATACATGTCTACACTCCTCATATACACATACATGTCTACACTCCTCATATACACATACATGTCTACACTCCACATATACACATACATGTCTACACTCCTCATATACACATACATGTCTACACTCCACATATACACATACATGTCTACACTCCTCATATACACATACATGTCTACACTCCACATATACACATACATGTCTACACTCCACATATACACATACATGTCTACTCTCCTCATATACACATACATGTCTACACTCCACATATACACATACATGTCTACTCTCCTCATATACACATACATGTCTACACTCCACATATACACATACATGTCTACTCTCCACTATACACATACATGTCTACACTCCACATATACACATACATGTCTACACTCCACATATACACATACATGTCTACTCTCCTCATATACACATACATGTCTACACTCCACATATACACATACATGTCTACACTCCACATATACACATACATGTCTACTCTCCTCATATCCACATACATGTCTACACTCCACATATACACATACATGTCTACACTCCACATATACACATACATGTCTACACTCCACATATACACATACATGTCTACACTCCACATATACACATACATGTCTACACTCCACATATACACATACATGTCTACACTCCACATATACACATACATGTCTACACTCCACATATACACATATATGTCTACACTCCACATATACACATACATGTCTACACTCCTCATATACACATACATGTCTACACTCCACATATACACATACATGTCTACTCTCCTCATATACACATACATGTCTACTCTCCTCATATACACATACATGTCTACTCTCCTCATATACACATACATGTCTACTCTCATCATATACACATACATGTCTACTCTCCTCATATACACATACATGTCTACTCTCCACATATACACATACATGTCTACACTCCACATATACACATACATGTCTACACTCCTCATATACACATACATGTCTACACTCCTCATATACACATACATGTATACACTCCACATATACACATACATGTCTACACTCCTCATATACACATACATGTCTACACTCCACATATACACATACATGTCTACACTCCTCACATACACATACATGTCTACACTCCACATATACACATACATGTCTTCACCCACACATATACACATACATGTTTACTCTCCTCATATACACAATACATGTCTACACTCCACATATACATATACATGTCTACTCTCCTCATATACACATACATGTCTACACTCCACATATACACAAACATGTCTACTCTCCACATATACACATACATGTCTACACTCCACATATACACATACATGTCTACACTCCACATATACACATGCATGTCTACACTCCACATATACACATACATGTCTACACTCCACATATACACATACATGTCTACACTCCACATATACACATATATGTCTACACTCCACATATACACATACATGTCTACACTCCTCATATACACATACATGTCTACACTCCACATATACACATACATGTCTACACTCCACATATACACATACATGTCTACACTCCACATATACACATACATGTCTACACTCCACATATACACATACATGTCTACACTCCTCATATGCACATACATGTCTACACTCCACTTATACACATACATGTCCACTCTCCTCATATACACATACATGTCTACTCTCCTCATATACACATACATGTCTACTCTCCTCATATACACATACATGTCTACACTCCTCATATACACATACATGTCTACTCTCCTCATATACACATACATGTCTACTCTCCTCATATACACATACATGTCTACTCTCCTCATATACACATACATGTCTACTCTCCTCATATGCACATACATGTCTACACTCCACTTATACACATACATGTCTACTCTCCTCATATACACATACATGTCTACTCTCCTCATATACACATACATGTCTACTCTCCTCATATACACATACATGTCTACACTCCTCATATACACATACATGTCTACTCTCCTCATATACACATACATGTCTACACTCTACATATACACTTACATGTCTACTCTCCTCCCACACTATCACAACTCAACAAGTCTCTCCCACGTCTATCATCGTAATCCAACACTCACTTAAGTAAAGTAAATATTTTGACATTGGATATATCTGACCTTCTCATCGTTAGATTACGTATTTAATTTTGCTGTCTTTTCATTTTAAAACGTAATAAATATATATATATATATATATATATATATATATATATATATATATAATATATATATATATATATATATATATATATATATATATATAATATATATATAATATATATATATATATATATATATATATATAATATATATATAGGAATTCGCAAGAGCAGGCGAAATATATACAAACACTGATCTCTGGCTGAAGGAGACTCGAACCTATGAACCTTGGAACAAGGTACGCAGTGCTTTACCAATCTCACCACACTGGACCAATACCTTGGAGTCCAGCTTACGCTAGACTTTGATCCAAGGCAGCCAGCTGGAATGAGATGAAAAGCTGTAAGCCTTCTCCCTGATAGCTGGCTGCCTTGGATCAAAGTGTAGCGCAAGCTGGACTCCAAGGTATTGGTCCAGTGTGGTGAGATTGGTAAAGCACTGCGTACCTTGTTCCAAGGTTCATAGGTTCGAGTCTCCTTCAACCAGAGATCAGCCATAATATATATATATATATATATATATATATATATATATATATATATATATATATATATATATATATATATATATATATATATATATATATATATATTTATTATACAAATAACTCTCATTATCAGTTTATATTCCGCTCAAGAAAGTAACTTGATGTCTTAATTTAAGCATAAATTTAATCTGGTGAATATTACAGGTGTAAATGGTTATCACATTGTGTTGTGCTTGCAGACATCTCCCAGCAAGGATCAACAATACCTGTTCCACCGAGCAAGTGTTTCGTCATGACATATATAGCGAACCTGAAGACAGATTCATACAAATGGCCCTAACACAGCGCATCTCTCTCATAGGTAAGTCCATATAACTCTCACCTGCTGCAGCTGGTCTTCACATAGCGCACGACGGCCAACATTTTTTCATTCAGTGAACCATTTTTTTTACGCTCTAGTTCAGATGCGCCTTACGACGCATAATGACATGATTGCAAATAAATTATACCATGGGTGGGGTTAGAACCCGTGGCCAGATAATCTCAAAACTCCACACCGACGCGCTAGCCACTGGGTCAGCTAGCCACTGGGTCAGCTAGCCACTGGGTCAGCAAGCCACTGGGTCAGCTAGCCACTGGGTCAGCTAGCCACTGGGTCAGCTAGCCACTGGGTCAGCAAGCCACTGGGTCAGCTAGCCACTGGGTCAGCTAGCCACAATAAGATTCATCCAGTGGATAACGCGTCGGTCTGGACTCGTTAGTCGGTCTGGAGTTTTGTGGGGTTAGAACCCCACTCCACGAGTGGGGTTCTAACCCCACCTGTCGTATGGTCAGTGCTTTAAAAAATATGTAGATATGGACATATTTACCATTTAACATAAAAATTATTTAATAAAAAGACAATATAAGCATTAATTTATTAAGACTTTTAAGTCGGTTTAATTTCTCTTAGCTTGTAATATTTGTAGTTAAATTAGTTACTGAGAGCAGCAGATAATTCTTCAAATGTGAATCAGTCAGTCACGACCTCAATTTGTTGTTAATCAATTTCTTGGATGAAAGTGTTTGGTCGTATCTTTACGTGTTTCCATAACGACGGACGTAACTCTGGACAAATGTTCTTAGTTCTGAAAAATGTTTACAGGGTAATGTTCGCCAAAAATTATTTTTGTCAGAAGCATTTGTGACTGTGTCGGGAGTCGTCGCGCGTCAGGTGTTGCTTTGTTGTGGAATGTGATGGTGAGGTGTAGTCTAGACCCTTCATATGCCTTCCTTTGATGTTTTGTCTTTATAGTTCCTTGATACTTCCGAGAACTCACGAAAGCGCTGGAATTTCACTATCCTTTCGCAGTGGTTATTTTGCATATTCTGATATCACCTGTTTACTGTGATCTTATTGCATATATATATATATATATATATATATATATAATATATATATATATATATATATATATATATATATATATATAATATATATATATATATGCAAAACAACCACTCTGAAAGAATAGAGAAATTCCAAGCACTTTCGTGACTACTCACATTATCAAGGAACTATGAAAGTAAAGCATCCAAGGAAGCTATATAAGGGGTCTGGCCAGCACCTCACTATCAGATCCCACAACGGTTAAACACCTGACGCGCACCGACCCAACTGGACAGGTCCTTTGCACAACTCACCAACAAACTATTCTACCCAAGAAAATTTAAAAATTATTATTTGTCCAGTGTATTATTAAATTCTTCCCAAATTCTATTAATTGCTTATTTTGAAATCACCTGTTTACTGTGATCTTATTGCATATATATATATATATATATATATATATATATTATATATATATATATATATATATATATATATATATATATATATATATATATATATATAGTAGGTTGGTAGACAGCAACCGCCCAGGGAGGTACTACCGTCCTGCCAAGTGAGTGTAAAATGAAAGCCTGTAATTGTTTTACATGATGGTAGGATTGCTGGTGTTTTTTGTCTGTCTCATAAATATGGAAGATTACAGGTACGCCTTGCTACTTCTACTTACACTTAGGTCACACTACACATACATGTTATTATTTTTCCTTTTATAACCATGAGAAAGTGGAATAAGAATCTTTCCTCCGTAAGCCATGCGTGTTGTAAAAGTCAACTAAAATGCCAGGAACATTGGGCTAGTAACCCCATTTCCTGTAATAATTACCAAAAAGAATAAGAAGAAAAATTGTCAAAGTGGGAAGTCTGAATGTGAGAGGATGTTGTGCGAATGATAAGAAAGAGATGATTGTGGATGTTATGAATGAGAAGAAGCTAGATGTTCTGGCTTTAAGTGAAACAAAGCTGAAGGGGGTGGGAGAGTTTCAGTGCAGAGGAATAAATGGGATTAGGTCAGGAGTTTCAAACAGTTATAACTAAAGAAGGAGTAGCAATAATGTTGAAGGATAAGATATGGCAGGAAAAGAGGGACTATAAATGTATTAATTCAAGGATTATGTGGAGTAAAATAAAGGTTGGATGTGAAAAGTGGTTATAGTAAGCGTATATGCATCTGGGGAAGAGAGAAGTGTAGAGGAGAGAGAGAGATTTGGGGAAATGTTGAGTGAATGCGTGGGGAGTTTTGAACAAGTGTGAGAGTAATGGTTGTTGGGGATTTCAATGCAAAAGTGAGCAAAAATGTTGTAGAGGAAGTAGTAGGTAAATTTGGGGTGCCAGGGTAAATGAAAATGGGAAGCCTTTAATTGATCTATGTGTAGAAAGAGATTTGGTAATAAGTAATACATATTTTATGAAAAAGAGGATAAATAAATATACAAGGTATGATATAGCACATAATGAAAGTAGTTTGTTAGATTGTGTATCGGAAGATAAAAGGTTGATGGGTAGGTTCCAGGATGTACACGTTTATAGAGGGGCAACTGATATATTGGACCATTATTTAGTTGTAGCTACAGTTAGAGTAAGAGGAAGATGGGAAAACAGGAAAATGGCAACAACAAGCAAGAGGGAGGTGAAAGTGTATAAACTAAGGGAGGGGGAAGTTCGGGTGAGATATAAGCGACTATTGGCAGAAAGTGGGCTGGTGCAAGTATGAGTAATGGGGGGGTTGAAGAGGGTTCAAATAGTTTTAAAAATGCAGTATTAGAATGTGGGGCAGAAGTTTGTGGTTATAGGAGAGTGGGTGCAGGAGGAAAGACGAGTGATTGGTGGAATGATGAAGTAAAGGGTGTGATAAGAGAAAAATTTAGCTTATGAGAGGTTTTTGCAAAGCAGAAGTGTTATAAGAAGAGTAGAGTATATGGAGAGTAAAAAGAAGGCGAAGAGAGTGGTGAGAGAGTGCAAAAGGAGAGCAGATGATAGAGTGGGAGAGGCACTGACAAGAAATTTTAATGAAAATAAGAAAAAAAATTGGATTGAGTTAAACAAGTTAAGAAGGCCTAGAGAACGAATGGATTTGTCAGTTAAAAACAGAGTAGGGGAGCTAGTAGATGGGGAGATGGAGGTTTTGGGTAGATGGCGAGAATATTTTGAGGAACTTTAAAATGTCGACGAAGAAAGGGAAGCGGTAATTTCATGCACTGGCCAGGGAGGTATACAATCTTTTAGGAGTGAAGAAGAACAGGATGTGAGTGTGGGGGAGGTACGTGAGGCATTACATTTCTGTCATGATCCCGTCAGCTGGAACTGATGGGATCATGACAGAAATGTTAAAAGCTGGGGAAGATATAGTGTTGGAGTGTTGGTATTTTTGTTTAATAAATGTATGAAAGAGGGGAAGGTAACTAGGGATTGGCAGAGAGCATGTATAGTCCCTTTATATAAAAGGAAGGGAACAAAAGAGATTGCAAAAATTATAGAGGAATAAGTTACTGAGTAATCCAAGAAAGTACACGGTAGGGTTATTGTTGAAAGAATTAGAGGCAAGACAGAATGTAGAATTGCAGATGAGCACGGAGGTTTCAGAGTGGGTAGGGATGTGTAGATCAAGTGTTTACATTGAAGCATATATGTGAACAGTATTTAGATAAAGGTAGGAAGTTTTTATTGCATTTATGGATTTAGAAAAGGCATATGATAGAGTGGATAGGTGAACAATGTGGCAGATGTTGCAAGTATGTGAATAGGTGGTAAGTTACTAAATGCTGTAAAGAGTTTTTATGAGGATAGTGAGGCTCAGGTTAGGGTGTGTAGAAGAGAGGGAGACTACTTCCCGGTAAAAGTAGGTCTTAGACAGGGATGTGTAATGTTACCATGGTTGTTTAATATATTTATAGATGGGTTGTAAAAGAAGTAAATGCTAGGGTGTTCAGGAGAGGGGTGGATTAAATTATGTGGAATTAAATACAAAATGGGAATGACACAGCTGCTTTTTGCTGATGATACTGTGCTTATGGGAGATTCTAAAGAAAAATTGCAAAGGTTAGTGGATAAGTTTGGAGTGTGTGTAAAGGTAGAAAGTTGAAAGTGAACATAGAAAAGAGTTAGGTGATGAGAGTATCAAATGATTTAGATAAAGGAAAATTGGATATCAAATTGGGAGAGGAGTATGGAAGAAGTGAATGTTTTCAGATACTTGGGAGTGGACGTGTCAGCAGATGGATTTATGAAGGATGAGGTTAATCATAGAATTGATGAGGGAAAAAAGGTGCGTTGAGGTATATGTGGAGACAAAAAATGTTATCTATGGAGGCAAAGAAGGGAATGTATGAAAGTATAGTAGTACCAACACTCTTATATGGGTGTGAAGCTTGGGTGTAAATGCAGCAGCGAGGAGACGGTTGGAGGCAGTGGAGATGTCCTGTTAAGGGCAATGTGTGGTGTAAATATTATGCAGAAAATTCGGAGTGTGGAAATTAGGAGAAGGAGTGGAGTTAATAAAAGTATTAGTCAGAGGGCTGAAGAGGGTTTGTTGAGGTGGTTTGGTCATTTAGAGAGAATGGATCAAAGTAGAATGACATGGAGAGCGTATAAATCTGTAGGGGAAGGAAGGTGGGTAAGGGTCGTCCTCGAAAAGGTTGGAAGGAAGGGAAGGGAGGTTTTTTGGGTGAGGGGCTTGGACTTCCAGCAGGCGTGCATGAGCGTGTTCAATAGGAGTGAATGGAGACGAATGGTATTTGGGACCTGACGATCTGTTGGAGTGTGAGCAGGTAATATTTAGTGAATGGATTCAGGGAAACCGGTTTATTTTTATATAGCCGGACTTGAGTCCTGGAAAGGGGACTTTAAGGAGGGGTTCGGGATATTAGCAGTTTGGAGGGATATGTTGTGTATCTTTATACGTATATGCTTCTAAACTGTTGTATTCTGAGCACCTCTGCAAAAACAGTGATAATGTGCGAGTGTGGTGAAGTGTTGAATGATGAAAGTATTTTCTTTTTGGGGATTTTCTTTCTTTTTGGGTCACCCTGCCTCGGTGGGAGACGGCCGACTTGTTATATATATATATATATATATATATATATATATATATATATATATATAAAATATATATATATATATATATATATATATATATATATATATATATATATAATATATATATCGTTATGCGCAGATCGATGTCCACTGCTTTCCACATATATTAAAAACTTCGTTATTCAGAAAGTGTCCTAGACAAAATAACTTATGTTTACTTGGTACTTTTTGTAAAAGAATAATTTACAAATTGGACACTTATAATAATAATGTTTAATAACATCAGTAGTTATAAGTGAGTCTAGAAGTGTAACTAAAATAATGATAACGTCAATAATAATAATATCAATAATTATATTAAAAATAATAATAATAATAATAATAATAATAATAATAATAATAATTAATAGTAGTAGTAGTATTAGTTTTAGTAGTAGTAGTCGTGGTGGTGGTAGTAGTAATAAGAGTATTAGCATTAGTAGTAGCAGTAATATCATTACCATTAATAAAAGTCCTAATATTTGTATATTTACGTTAGGAGAAATAAACACGAGTCATATAACATACTCATATTATTATATCTTTCTTGCAGTAGCTGGCCAAGCATCATTAATTCTCCAGGACTTATACGCTAAATCAGGTAACAAAATAATTTAATTTTAATTATTGTAAAAAATTACTTTCTTTAATATGAATTCTAGGTTAATAATTACTGTTTTCGCACAAACTAAATTACCGAAACTAACAGAAAGGCAATTAGATTGAGCAGAGACAAAGCAGGAACAATAATGATGAGTCGTCATATATCAAACATGTAAACATTGTCCTAAAGAACTGAAAGAGGTAGGTCAGTGGTCATGACGAGTCGCAACTGTACTCTACAATATTCCTGGGAAATATTATAGAGCATTATAGAGTATTATAGAGCATCAAGGTGCTGAAGAAGGGGATTCAACTTCTCAAGAAGGCAAATAAGAAGCTGAAAATTCTCCTTAATAAAGTATAACACTGAATGTGAGGTGGATGGAGTTAGTGAAGGGAAACAGGTTACCAGCAGTGAGGAGCAGACTGGCAGACGTTACAAGTGGTAGAAATTTTCTGTAGAGGATAAAATATCAATGTGGGAAAGGTTGGAAAGGTAGGAAATCAATTCTCTTTTTACTAGGACAAATGTACTTCAATGATCAGTGAGGATACAGGTACAACTACTACTCTTCTAATAAAGGCAGGAATATTCATGAGGTCTGTGACTCACTGGTAAAATACATCTACTGTGCCTTCTGTAATAGAGATAGGAAGATGAGACAGAGTGAGTTTCCCAGGAGCTGGTGTTGGTGACATAGTCAACAGGTTGGATAATATCACAACAGGTAATTTGAATAAACCAATTACCAGCTTCATTGCTGTTGGGAACGATGTTTTGAAGGAGAGGAAACAGGAGCTTCTAGATAAATACAGGACAGGAAAATATTTAATTAGGTCTAAGGAAGGAGTTCCAGTCATATTTAGTATTTTAAAAAAATACAAGAAGAGAAATGGAACAATTTCTATGGAACACATGATCTGTATGCACGGGTGCATCTCTCCAGGGCAGGAGTGGTAGCATTAGCCAGTTCTGTCGAGGTGACCATTGATGAGTTGCCTAGGACTTCAAACTGGGTAGCCACAGCCACTGAAAGGGAGAGGCTTTTCAGTGCCAGGAAGGAAAAAAAACTGGCAGGAAATGGCAGAAATCTTTCACCAAATCCAGTCATTCCTGGAGTGGAACCACAGCCGATGGCCTCCACTCCAAACCAACAGTTACAGATACTAATGCCGGAAAAAAAGAGTCCCCCAGTACCACCAATACCACCAGTCCGAAGACATTCTTCTTTGCAAATATACAGAGTCTAAAGCCAGCAACGAACAACAAAATACTTTTCATCCTTGGACTTCTTGCAGAGGCAAATGCAATGTTCACGGCTTTCTCATAGACCCACATAAAGGATCACTTGGACAACGAAATATGGATCCCAGGTTATAACCTATACAGATGCGACAGACTGAACAGTCAAAAGAGGGGGGGGGATGTTGGCCTGTATATCGCAGAGTCACTTGTTTGCAAAGAACTACTTAATGCCTCAAATGATGTACTGGAAGTTTTAGCAGTAAAGATCGAAACCAAAACCTAGTCATTGTGGTAGTCTACAAGCCTCCGATGCAACGTACCAGTAATTGCAGGAACAGCTCTTAAAATTGACCACTGTCTGGAAAACCTTCCAGCTCCTTTCCCCAACATCTTGCTCCTGGGGAATTTCAACTTAAGGCACCTAAAATGGAGGAATATAGCAAATAATGTTGTTGCAGTGATAAAACCAGGAGGCAGCTCAGACGAGAACTCACACACACACGAGCTTTTAAATCTCTGCACAAAATTCAACTTAAACCAGCAAATAATAGAGCCTACTAGACTGGAGAATACACTTGTGAAGGCTTACTCAGCCCAGTAAAAACTTCGACAGTATTACCAAGGCTGGCTCCTCCTCATGAAAATTAATGAATAGAAAAAGAAATAATAATTCACAAACATAAATACTTTATTATTTATTAATGCAAAGATAAAACATTGAAACATGAGGTTGTATCCTACTTGAAAGAAAAATGAAACATGAAATGAAATATTGACATTTGACTTCAACGCTATATATACAAGTAAACTGGCGTGTCTGGTTGATGTTGGCACCGTCTTGTAGAAATTGTAGCCGTTAATGATGGGGGGGGGGATGGGTCCACAGCTATTAAGCGACAACCAAATGACTAGTTCTTCACAGAGTCTATAGCCTTGAATAGTCTGTCCAGATGACAGGAACGCAGGTTCTTTACCGCTGCAAAGATGAGGGGTCGTGTCCTGTACAATTAATCAGGTAGGTAGATCATAAAGTGACGTCTCAAGACTGGTTTCAGTCCGTCTCCTTCAACACTTCTCGTTGGTTGGCAGGTGACCTGAGCTGTCATTCCAAGCTGGAAAGAGAGACAGGTTACCCACTGCTTAAGAAATCACTCTCCATGATAAGTGTAAGATATTTAAAAAGGTGGTGATTATCTAAAAGTCTCATGTGGAGCTTAAAACTGAAAGGACTAAGTTTATTATTGGTCAAAAGTGAAGCTTTCAACCAATATCCACTAGAAACAGGAGCAGAGGCTTTTACTTACAGCTGTGAGTCGAGTGATTACTGTTTGGCCGGAGCCCACACATCGCCTTTCGGGGTGGAGAAAGGGGGGGGGGATAGCGGGAGCTAGACTGACCCTACCTTAACAAGCAGCCGGCAATCAAACTATCGTTACCATATACTCACTCGCTACTCCTATCTGTTGAACTTTTCCCTCACACTCCCCCATACCAAGACTTATAGTCAATGAGTATAAGAAGAATAGGCGAGGAAAAAGTTCTAACATGTGGAAGTCGCATAAGGCAACAAATCTTCTACTGACTGTCACTTAACAGTCAGAGAAATAATTGGATAAACCATTGATATACACAATATGAAACTTAAAAGCTTGGAGTGCCATTGTCCACCTTAAGAGGCGACTGTTGGTTCCCTTAAAAGTTTCTAGGTATATCAAAGGTTTGTGATCCGTTTCTAAAATAAATTCTTTTCCCAGTAAATAAAATTTAAGTTTGGAGATTCCCCACACAAGGGCCAAACATTCCTTTTCTATGGTGGAGTATCTCGTTTCTGCAGGAAGAAGTTTCCGGCTTAGGAAGCATACAGAGAAGGGAGTATCATCATGGTACTGTCGTAACACCACACCTAAGCCTGTATTGGAGGCATCAGTCCTTAAACAAAACGGCTTATTAATATCTGGAATTTTTGAGTATAGAGTCTTTAGAGAAGATGTCCTTAATCTCATTAAACTTTTCTCGAGCTATGTCAGAAAGTTCAAGAAGTTCCTTCACAGACTTTTTAAGGTAGTCAGATAAGATGCCTGTAAGATCAGTAAGGTTCAGGATAAACCGTGCATAAAAATTTACAGAACCAAGAAAGCTACAACATGAGCTTCTTGGTTTTGGGGAATTTAAAACTCTAATAAAACTTTGATCTTACTGGGGAGAGGCTGCAAAGAGTTATTAGGAAAGATCAGTCAGAGATATCCAATCTTGTTATACCAAAGGAAGCATTTCTTTGGCTTGGCAGTGAGGCCATGTGAGCGTAACCTACGTAAAACTGATGTTAATGTTTGGATATGCTTGCTCCACGTCGATGTCATTATGTAAATGTTATCAAAATAAACTGAAACATTTGGTATATTACCCAAGACCTTTCTCATCAGTCTCACGTAGGTAACACAGGCAGTTACCAAACCGAAGTGCATAGTTCTATACTGCATCAGTCCTTGGTGTGTAGGAAAAGTGGTGTACTGCTTAGAAGAAGGATCTAACATTACTTGATGATATGCCTGCGCAATAATCAATCTCTGAAAAGAAGGAAGAGTAATAAATTTGTGTAGATCACTATCTATTAAGGGCATAGGCTCAGCATCCCACCGAGTTATAGCATTAAGGCCTCTGAAGTCAACAGCAAGTCTATATGAATTATCCTCCTTCTTAACCATGACTACTGGTGAACAATATGCAGATACTGAAGGTTCAATGATCTTTAGTTTTAATAATTTGTCTACCTCTCGGTCAAATGCATCCCTAAGGTGAACTGGAACTGGGTATAATTTCCGTTTGATAGGGTTGTCCGTCATAAGTCAATCTTATGGACTACCGTGGAGGTAACACCTGAATATCAGTAAAGACGTCTGAAAAGTTACTCACACATTGAAGTAGTTCATGTCTCTTATGGTCATCAAAGATTCATTAATATTAATGGTGGTTGTATCCGAGTGGTCAAGAGTCACCAAGTCATGTAGTTCTTCATCATAGTCTAAGTTAGAGGTGTCAATTACGCACACCTTACACTCCTCAGTTGTCTTATCAAGTTTGTGTGGAAAAACTAAGTCAAAGTCATTAAGACAGTTAACCGAATTTCTTCGGTTAACTGTTTTGTTAACTTTATTCTGTTTGTCATAAATGACGAACAGGAGTAAAAGAAGTTAGTTTTTCTATTAGAGGCTTTGTTTTCTTTCGATCTGGTGAACCCTTGCCCTTAGGGTTCGATCCCTTTTGGTCGTTATAGGAATTGTGAGCCTCAGCATACAAGTCAGCGGCCTCAGCAACTTCCTCAGCTTTAATCAGGTTACGTTCTCTAATGAATGTTCATATCTGGTGGAGAAGAGCTCTCAGGAACTGGTCAGCAACCATGAAGTCTCTAAGAGATTCATAACTGTGATCAATTCCTGAACTCTCTATCCAAAAGTCGAACAACAGATGTTACCTGTAACTGCTGAAAGTTCTGGCCAGGCTGTAAGGTGGCATACCTGAAAAATCTTTCCTGTAAGAATTCGTGTTTTTTTGATATGCTTTAAGGATTGCCTTCTTCAGTAGGTTATAATTACATATGATATCCTGCGACAAAGTTGCATAGATATTCAAAGCTGTACCAGAAAATAACATTCCTACACTGGTAGCCCAGGTGTCAGCAGGCCATTCACAGAGGGTAGCAGTATTTTCAAACCTGATAATGTATGAAGTTATGTCTCTCCCCTCTGTGAAGGAGGTAAATTAGGTGTTGGAATATGTGCACTGACTGCACGTTGTTCCATTACTCCTTCCTCTAATTTGTTGTTGTGTAAGAGTTAACTTTTATTCGCTAATTCAAGGCGAGATTTTTCGAGTTCGCGATCCTTTTCTCTCTCTCTTAACTCATGTTCTCTAGCTTTTTCCTCAACTTCTCTATCCATTGCTCTTTATTCAAGTTCTCTTAATTTAACTTGTTCCTCACGTACTTTAGCTCTCTCCTCACGATCAAGTCTATCACGCTCCTTTTTGTCTTCTCTCTCTCTTTCTAACTGTCTATCTTGGTTTTCTCTTTCAATTCGATCTCTCTCCTTTTTCTCCTCTCTCAAGGTTTTCTCTCTCCTTTCCTTCTCTTTCCTGGAATTAGCGCTAAAGAAAGCTTCTAACTTACTCCCAGTGTTCATCCAAAACTGGTATTCCTCCATACTTGCAAGAATAACTTAAACTACCAGGGGAAAATGAAATTGATTTATCAAAGAAAATGGAGGGCTCAATTCCTGCTCCGCTCAAATTAAATAATCGGAGGTTCGATCCCTGCTTCGATTAAACAGTATGTATGAATGAAAACGGAGGGTTCTATGCTGGCTCCGAGCAAACAGTAAGTTGAATGGTGTCCCTTGACCATCCAATCTTCTCACCAAAAAATTAAGAGTGTCCTACGACAGTTCCCCTTTATATAATAAATAGAGCTCAATGAAATAACTTGTCACTGGAAAATCTCGGGTCCCAAGAGTCTGTTCCTCCAAATCGTTTCAAGCTCAAAAATAAAGGTGACAGAATTAACTAGTATATCCTGCCTGACTTGACTTACAATAAATTGAGACTATAACAATCACCAAATCTCTTAAATACCTGTACTGTGGTCCTACCATAGAGAATGATTACTCATGGCTGGGGGTAACCGTCTGTGGTATGCGGCGTTGAAGTTCCAATGGTAGATTCGAGATTGAGTTGAATCTTGATTCAGTAAGTTGATCCTGGCAAGGTCGCCACTTGTGAATGTTTACTCAGCCCTGTAACAACTTCAGACAGTATTACCAAGGCTGGCTCCTCCTCAGGAAAATTAATGAATAGAAAAAGAAATAATTCACAAACATAACACTTTATTATTTATTAATGCAAAGATAAAACATTGAAACAGAGGTTGTTATTATTATTATTATTATAATCAAGGTGGAAGCGCTAAACCCGGAGGATTATACAGCGCCTGGGGGGGGGATGTGGAAGGCATTCAGGCTTAATTCGGGGAACTGGAAACATGAGGTTGTATCCTACTTGAAAGAAAAAATGAAAAATGAAATGAAAAATTGCCATTTGACTTCAACGCTAATATGTACAAGTAAACTGGGGTGTGTGGTTGATGTTGGCACCGTCTTGTAGAAATTGTAGCCGTTAATGATGTGGGGGGGGGGGTCCACAGCTATTAAGCGACAACCCAACGACTAGTTCTTCACAGAGTCCTATAGCCTTGAATAGTCTGTCCAGATGACAGGAACGCAGGTTCTTTACCACTACAAAGATGAGGGATCGTGTCTGTACAATTAATCAGGTAGGTAGATCATAAAGTGACGTCTCAAGACTGGTTTCAGTCCGTCTCCTTCAAACACTTCTCGTTGGTTTGCAGTGACCCGAGCTGTCATTCCAAGCTGGAAAGAGAGACAGGTTACCCACTGCTTAAGAAATCACTCTTCATGATAAGTGTAAGATACTTAAAAAGGTGGTGATTATCTAAAAGTCTCATGTGGAGCTTAAAACTGAAAGGACTTAGTTTATTATTGGTCAAAAGTGAAGCTTTCAACCAATATAAACTAGAATAGGAAGCAGAGGCTTTTACTTACAGCTGTGAGTCGAGTGATTACTGTTTGGCCGGAGCCTCACACGTCACCTTTCAGGGTGGGAGAAAGGGGGGGGGGATAGCGGGAGCTAGACTGACCCTACCTTAACAAGCAGCCGGCAATCAAACTATCGTTACCATATACTTGCTTGCTACTCCTATCTGTTGAACCTTTCCCTCGCAACACTAGACCTCATCTTCACTAGCAATGATGATCTGATACGAAATGTCACCATATCAAAAATAATATACTCAGATCACAACATAATCGAGGTTTAGACATGTATGCGTGGAGCCCCAGACCGACTTAATGGGATTAGTCACGAGAGAGCCTTCACCAAATTCAACTTCAATAACAAGAACATAAAGTGGGACCAAGTAAATAAAGTCCTAAACGATATAAGCTGGGAAGATAGACTAAGCAACACAGACCCCAACTTAATGCCTAGAACAGATTAACTCGGTGGCACTCGATGTATGCTCAAGGCTTGTTCCTTTAAGAAAAAGGAGGAGTAGACGTAAAATAGAAAGAGACAGGTGCTCCCTTTACAGGCGACGAAAAAGAATAACAGAGAGGCTAAAAGAAGCCAATATATCTGAAATTGTGTAGGGAGTCCACTGGTCAGAGAAATAGCAAACATCGAACTTAAGCTAAAGGAATCTTATAGGAGTCAGGAATAGCGGGAAGAACTAAAAGCCATAAATGAATTCGAAAGAAACCCAAAGTATTTCTTTTCCTATGCCAAATCAAAGTCGAGAACAACGTCCAGTATTGGGCCCCTACTTAAACAAGATGGGTCCTACACAGATGACAGCAAGAAAATGAGTGAGCTACTCAAGTCCCAGTATGACTCAGTTTTTAGCAAGCCACTAACCAGACTGAGAGTCAAAGATCAAAATGAATTTTTTATGAGAGAGCAACAGAATTTGGTTAACACAAGCCTATCCGATGTTATCCTGACGCCAAATGACTTCGAACAGGCGATAAATGACATGCCCATGCACTCTGCCCCAGGGCCAGACTCATGGAATTCCGTGTTCATCAAGAACTGCAAGAAGCCCCTATCACGAGCTTTTACAATCCTATGGAGAGGGAACATGGACACGGGGGTCGTCCCACAGTTACTAAAAACAACAGACATAGCCCCACTCCACAAAGGGGCAGTAAAGCAACAGCAAAGAACTACAGACCAATAGCACTAACATCCCATATCATAAAAATCTTTGAAAGGGTCCTAAGAAGCAAGATCGCCACCCATCTAGATACCCATCAGTTACACAACCAGGGCAACATGGGTTTAGAACAGGTCTCTCCTGTCTGTCTCAACTACTGGATCACTACGACAAGGTCCTAGATGCACTAGAAGACAAAAAAAAATGCAGATGTAGTATATACAGACTTTGCAAAAGCCTTCGACAAGTGTGACCATGGCGTAATAGCGCACAAAATGCGTGCTAGAGGAATAACAGGAAAAGTTGGTAGATAGATCTATAATTTCCTCACAAACAGAACACAAAGAGTAGTAGTCAACAGAGTAAAAGTCTGAGGCGGCTATGGTGAAAAGCTCTGTTCCACAAGGCACAGTACTCGCTCCCATCTTGTTTCTCATCCTCGTATCTGACATAGACAAGGATGTCAGCCACAGCACCGTGTCTTTCTTTGCAGATGACACCCGAATCTGCATGACAGTGTCTTCCATTGCAGACACTGCAAGGCTCCAGGCGGACATCAACCAAATCTTTCAGTGGGCTGCAGAAAACAATATGAAGTTCAACGATGAGAAATTTCAATTACTCTGATATGGTAAACACGAGGAAATTGAAACTTCATCAGAGTACAAAATAAATTCCGGCCACAAAATAGAGCGAGAAACCAACGTCAAAGACCTGAGAGTGATCATGTCGGAGTATCTCACCTTCAAGGACCATAACATTGTATCAATCGCATCTGCTAGAAAAATGACAGGATGGATAATGAGAACCTTCAAAACTAGGGATGCCAAGCCCATGATGACACTCTTCAGGTCACTGCTCTATCTAGGCTGGAATATTGTTGCACACTAACAGCACCTTTCAAGGCAGGTAAAATTGCTGACCTAGAAAATGTACATTGAACCTTCACGGTGCGCATAACGGAGATAAAACACCTCAATTACTGGGAGCGCTTGAGGTTCCTAAATCTGTATTCCCTGGAACGCAGGCGGGAGAGATACATGATTATATACACCTGGAAAATCCTAGAGGGACTAGTACCGAACTTGCACACGAAAATCACTCACAACGAAAGCAAAAGACTTGGCAGACGATGCAACATCCCCCCAAGGGAAAAGCAGGGTGTCACTAGCACGTTAAGAGACAACAAAATTTAAGTTTCAGGGGCCCGGACTGTTCAATTCCCTCCCAGCATACATAAGGGGGATTCCCAATAGACCCTGACAGTCTTCAAGCTGGCACTGAACAAGCACCTAAAGTCGGTACCTGACCAACCGGGCTGGGGCTCGTACGTTGGATTGCGAGCAGCCAGCAGTAACAGCCTGGTTGACCTTTTCTCTAATCCACCAGGAGATCTGGTCACAGACCGGGCCGCGGGGGCGTTGACCCCCGGAACTCTCTCCAGGAAAAACTCCAGGTTAGGAGACAGAGCTATGAGTGTGTATGGGAAACAAAATGGCTATAGTACGAGCGATGAAAATGGGAAAAATTGTTAGGATACCTCAAAGATATGTTTAGAGGAGATTGTTCATGACGGTGTCCCGTCGCCTGGTGGCTAAAGCTCTAGCTTCACAAAGTGAGGGTCCGGGTTCGATCAAGGCAAAGGGGTGGAAACATCGGACGTCTTTGCTTACGTTGGTTGTCTATGTTCACCCATCAGTAAAATGGGTACCTGGGTGTTAGTGGACTGGTGTAGGTCACATCCCGGGACAAAACTGACCTAATATTTCCGAAATGCTCTGCATAACAAGCAACTTTCTATATGTCATTGTTGTCAGCTAGACATGTATAACTTGTACATGTTACTAATAAAATGCAATGAAAATGGTCAACAGACAAAAACAAACAGTAAAGGACATCGGGTGAACTAACTCCATTAAGGTTTATTTTAGTAACAGAAGGATTATTATTATTATTATTATTATTATTATTATTATTATTATTATTATTATTATTATTATTATTATCAAAAAGAAGCGCTAAGCCACAAGAGCTATACAGCGGTAATAGAAATAAGTTACATGAGCTAAGATTAATTTATAGTCAGGAAACATAGATATTATTGCTATAACAGAGACCTGGTTCAACCAGAAAAAATAGAGAAATAATTTCTGAATGCCACATTCAGAAATTTTGGTCACTAGGAAGGGTGCAGAGCGACGTTGTAAATCAGATAAAAATTAGAAGCTCCGAAAACTGAATTTGGCTACAGTTTCTGAAGGGATGTAATAAACTTTAGATAACATGTTTGGAGTAATTTGACGGGAAATCTAGGGCCAGTAAGCCTTCTACAGTGCTCCTCCTTTCTTATGTTAAGTCTGTGAAGTGCTCAGAACATAGGTTTAGGACGTATTTCAAGGGAGACAGAAAGGCTCCCAGCAACCTAAGATGAAAAAGTGCACCTGCAAGTGTTGGACATAATACACACAACCGGAAGGTGAAGAAACTGCTAGCTAGACACCTCGAAGGCGGTGGAAACAAATAATATATCTCTGTGGTCCTGAGAGATGGATTTCAAAACCAGTCATCACATCTGTCAGACACTGCAACATCATGAGATCTTGGTACAAAGACTTCAACGCTTGCCCAACCATTGGACGACGACCTACCTGCAAGGAAGTGTTACAATCTGGAGAGTGAGGTGGTAGAGGCGGGATCCATACGCAGTTTTACAACACTGGGTGCCTAAACGTCTTCAAATAAAATAAACCCTAATGTTACATATGTGTCTCATTCTCAGAGATGTAAAGACATGTAATCAGTCCACCAACCCTACCAAAACGTAGGTCTGAGGGGGGTCAGTCCCTCAGCGTGGAGAAGAGCTCTTTTCCATAGTCTGGAACAATGTGTTCCAGACTGTGGATGCCTTGCTTGCGTTAGCTCACACCTAATTAAGAAAACTTAGCAAGTTGGCTACCCTTAAGAGCTGACTGACGAAACAAGTATCACTTCCTGAAGCTTCTAGTCTCCTGCAGACCAGAAATCTGGTAGGATTCCTTATACCACAAATAACGTTGTGTGATAAGTTCATTTCCCCACCATATCATGCTTTTTCGGTTAGCACTGTGACTGATTTCAGAAATCATGAACCCTGGAACAAAAGGCTGCCGTTTTGAATTACCATTTAAGTGAACTCCCAAAAACACTAAAAACCTTAAGCAAACCCAAAATTTTGACATCCTCTCCTCCAGAAACCTTCCCCACTAATGTTTTTAACCCACTTTATGTTTCAAGCTCAACACTAAAGCCCCATAGCTTGGAAAAAAAATAACACCTTTTTTGGAGCCACAATATTAATATTTGTAGCAAATTTTAAAAATTTTTGAGAAACCCTCAGTCATTGGAGAAAAGTATCAAATTTGGGATTACTGCTTCAATATTTGTAAAAAGCTTCAAAATTTGTAGTAAAGCATCAAAATTTGTAGTAAAACTTCAATATTTGTATACAGCTTCAATTTTGTAGTTAAAGCTTCAAATTTGTATAGTAAAACTTCAGTATTTGTAGTAAAAAGCTTCAAATTTGTAGAGTAAAACTTCAATATTTGAGAAAAAGCTTTAATAAAGTAGTATAAACTTTAAAATTTGTAGTATAAAGCTTTAAAATTTTTTAGAGTAAAGCTTTTAAAATTGTAAAAAAAGCCAAATTTGAGTAGAAACTTCAATTTTTATAAGTAAATTTCAATATTTTTAGTATAAAGCTTCTAAATTTATAGTAGTAAAGCTTCAATATTTTTATAGTAAAGCTTCAATATTTGAAGTATAAAGCTTTAAAATTTGTGCAGTAAAGTTCAATATTTTTAGCATAAAGCTTAATATTTGTAGATAAAGCTTCAATATTTTTTAGAAAAGCTTCAGTTTATATAAAGCTTCAAAATTTATAGAAAAATTCAAAATTTTTTAGTAGTAAAGCTTTAAAATTTTTAGTAGTAAACTTAATATTTGAGCAGAAAGCTTTAACATTTGTAGTAGTAAAGCTTCGGATTTATAGTAAGCTTTTAAATTTGTAGTAGTTTAAAACTTAAAAAATTTTTTGCAGTAAAGCTTCAAAATTTTAAAGGTAAAGCAAAATTTGTTAGTAAAGCACAATATTTTAGTTAAAGCTTCAAATTTGTAGTAGTAAAGCTTCGGTATTTATAGTAAAGCTTCAAAATTTTTTGTAGTAAACTTTAAAATTTGTAGTAGTAAAGCTTCAATATTTGAGTAGTAAAACTTTAATTTTGAGTATAAAGCTTCAAAATTTGTAGTGTAAAGCTTCAAAATTTGTAGTTTAAAGTTTAATATTTTTATAAAACTTCAATATTTGTAGTAAAGCTTAATATTTGTGTATAAAGCTTAAAAAAACTGTAGAGTAAATCTTCAATATTTTTAGTAGTAAAGCTTCAATATTTGCCAAATAAAGCTTCAATATTGTAGAAAGCTTCAAAATTTTTACAAGTAAAGCTTTCAATATTTGTTCTAAAAACTTCAATCTTATGTAAACTTTCAAAATTTGAAAGTAAATCTTAAAAAATTTTTAGCAGTAAAGCTTCAATATTTGTAGTAAAGCTTCAATATATGAATATAAACTTCAAAATTTTTAGTATAAAACTTTAATATTTTTAGAGTAAAGCTTCAATATTTGTATATAAAGCTTCAATATTTGTGTATAAACTTCAGTATTTTTTAGTAAAGTTCAATATTTCTAGTAGAAAAGCTTCAAAATTTGTATAGTAAGGCTTCAACATTGTAGCAGTAAAGCTTCAATATTTTAGTAATAAAGCTTCAATATTTGTAGTAGTAAAGCTTCAATATTTTTATGTAAAACTTCAATATTTGTAGTAGTAAAGCTTCATATTTGTTTTGAGTAAAACTTTTTAAAACTTTTGTATTAAGCTTCAATATTTGTGTAGTAAAGCTTCAAAATTTTTAGTGTAAAGCTTCGTATTTTTTAGTAAAGCTTCAATATTTTAGTAGAAAGCTTCAAAAATTTTTAGTAGTAAAAACTTCAGTATTTATAGTAAAGCTTCAACATTTGTAGTAGTAAAGCTTCAAAATTTTTATAGTAAACTCGTATTTTTTAGAAAGTTCAATATTTTTAGTAAAAGCTTTTAAAATTTGTAGTAGTAAGGCTTAATTTTGTAGTAGTAAAGTTTCAATATTTGTAGAGTAAAGCTTCAGTATTTTTAGTAAAACTTCAATATTTGTAGGTAAACTTCAAAATTTTTTGTATAAAGCTTCAATATTTGTAGTAGTAAAGCTTCAATATTTTTATTAGAAAAGCTTAATATTTTTTTAGTAGTAAAGCTTTTAAAACTTTAGTAAAGTTTTAATTTTGTAGTAAGCTTCAATATTTGTAGCAGTAAAACTTTAAAAATTTGTGTGTAAAGCTTTAATATCTGTAGTAGTAAATCTTCAATATTTGTAGTAGAAAGCTTTAATTTTGTATAAAGTTCATATTTGCAGTAAGTAAACTTCAAATTTTTAGTAGTAAAACTTTAATATTTGCAGTAGTAAAACTTCAATATATTTTTAGTAGTAAAGCTTCAATATTTGTATAGTAAAACTTCAATATTTGAAGTAGTAAAAACTTCAAAATTTTTAGCAGTAAAACTTCAATATTTGTAGCAGTAAAGCTTCAATTTTGTAGTAGTAAAGCTTCGGTATTTTTAAAAAGCTTCAAAATTTTTAGTAAAGCTTTAAAATTTGTAATAAAGCTTTAAAATTGTAGTATAAACTTCAATATTTTTAGCAGTAAAGCTTCCAAAATTTTTAGTTTAAAACTTCAAAATTTGGGAGTAGTAAAAAATCAAAATTTTTAGTAGTAAAGCTTCAATTTTTGTAGCAGAAACTTCAACATTTGTTATAAAGCTTCGGTATTTATAGTAAAAACTTCAATATTTTAGTAGAAAGCAAAAAATGTAGTAGTAAAAACTTCAATATTTTTTAGTAGTAAAGCTTCAATATTTGTAGTATAAAATTCAATATTTTTTTTTGTAAATTCAACATTTGTAAGTAAACTTCAGTATTTTAGAAAAGCTTTAATATTTGTAGTAGTAAAGCTTCAAAATTTGTAGTGTAAACTTCAATATTTTTAGTAGTAAAATTCAATATTTTAAAATAAACTTCAATATTTGTAGTAGTAAAGCTCATATTTTCAGTAGTAAACTTCAAATTTTGTATAAAAACTTCAAAATTTGTAAAAGCTTCAATTTTGTAGTAAAAAATTTAATATTTGGGATAGTAAAAACTTCTATCTTAGTAGTAAAATTTTAATATTTGTAGTAGTAAAGCTTCAATATTTGCAGCAGTAAACCTTTAATACTTGTAGTAAAAATTCAAAAATTTGTACAAATAAAGCTTCAATATTTTTAGCGTAAAGCTTCAATACTTAAAATAAAGCTTCAATATTTGTAATAGAAATCTTTAATATTTGTAGTATAAAGCTTCAAATTTGTAGTAGTAAAGCTTCCAAAATTTTTTATTTGTAAAGCTTTAATATTGGTTTTAGTAAAGCTTTAATATTTGTGTAGTAAACTTAATACTTGCAGTAAAGTTTCAATATTTTATAAAAGGTTTTAATATTTGTAGCAGTAAAGCTTCAATATTTTTTGTAGTAAAGCTTCAATATCTGTAGTAGTAAATCTTAATATTTTTAGTAGTAAAACTTCAATATTTTTTTAGTAGTAAAGCTTCAAAATTTGTAGCAGTAAAGCTTCAAAACTTGTAGTAAAGCTTCAATATTTGTAGTAGTAAAGCTTTTATATTTGTTGTAAAGCTTCAATTATGATAGTAAAGCTTCAATATTTTCAGTAGTAAACTTCAATATTGTGAGTAAAGCTTCAAATTTTGTAGTAAAAGCTTAACTTAGTACAGTAAAGCTTCAATATATGACAGTAAAGCTTCAAAACTTGTATAGTAAAACTTCAATATTTGATAGTAAAACTTCAATATTTTTAGTAGAAAGTTCATATTTAATAAGGCTTCAATAATTGAGTAGAACTTTTTAAAATTTTTATAGTAAGGCTTCAATATTTTAGTTAAGCTTCAAAAGTAGTATAAAGCTTTCAATATTTGTAGTAGTAAAGCTTTTTAAAATTTTTAGTAGTAAAGCTTCAAAAATTTGTAGCATAAAGCTTCAATATTTTTAGCAGTAAAACTTCATACTTGCAGTAAAATTTCAATATTTGTATAAATCTTTAATATTTGTAGTACTAAAGCTTCAATATCGTATATAAAGCTTCAATATTTTTAGTAGTAAAGCTTCAAAATTTTTACGTAAAACTTCAATACTTGTAGTAAAAACTTCAATATTTGTAGTAAAAAATTCAATATTTGTACAGTAAACTTATTTACTTTATTTTAAAAATTCCAATTTTTGTAAAGTAAATCTTCAATATTTTTGGTATAAAGCTTCATTTTGTAGTAAAGCTTCAATATTTAGATAAAGTTTCAAAAATTTGTAGCATAAAGCTTCAATATTTTTTTTAAACTTCAATAAATTTTTTAGAAAGTTTAATATTTGTAGATAAAGCTTCAATTTGTAGAAGTAAAGCTTTAATACTTGTATAAAGCTTTAATATTTGTAGTGGCAAAGCTTCAAATTTGTAGCAGTAAAACTTTAATACTTTTAGTAAGCTTCAATTTGTAGTAGTAAATCTTCAATATTTGTATATGAAGTTCAATATTGTAGTAGTAAAATTTTTATATTTGTAGTAAAGCTTCAAAATTTGTATTAGAAAGCTCAATATTTTAGCATAAATTCAAAACTTGTAGTAAAGCTTTAATATTTGTATATAAAGCTTCAATATTTGCAATTAAAGCTTCAATATTTTTTATAGAAAGCTTCAATATTTGTAATAGTAAAGCTTCAAATTTTTTTAAAAGTAAGCTTCAATATTTTTAGCAGAAAGCTTTAAAACTTTTAAATAAAACTTCAATATTTTTAGTAAAGCTTCAATATTTTAGTAGAAAAACTTCATATTTGTAGTAGTAAAAACTTCAAAATTTGTAGTAAAGCTTCAAAATTTGTAGTAAAGCTTCAATTTTGTAGTAAAGCTTCAACATTTGTAGTAGTAAAGCTTCAATATTTTTAAAAGTAAAGCTTCAATATTTTTAAAAGGAAAGCTTCAATATTTGTAGCAGTAAAGCTTCAAACTTGTAGAAAAATTCAATAATTTGTAGTAAACTTCAATATTTGAGTGTAAAGCTTTAAATTTGTAGTAAAACTTCAATATTTGTAGTAAAAGCTTCATATTTGTAGTAAAGCTTCAATATTTTTAAGTAAAGCTTCAAATTTTAGTAAAGCTTCAAAATTTGTAGTGTAAAACTTCAATATTTGTAGTAGTAAAGCTTCAAAATTTGTAGTAGTAAAGCTTTAATATTTGTAGTTTAAAGCTTTTAATATTTGTAGCAGTACAGGTTTAATACTTGTAGTAAAGCTTCAATATTTTTAGTGGTAAACTCAATATATGCATAGTAATTCAATATTTTTTTTAGTAAAGCTTCAATATTTGTAATAAAAGTTCAAATTTTAGGGGTAAACTTCAATATTTTAAAAGAAAGCTTTAAATTTTTTTTAGTAAGCTTTTAGTGTTTTTAGTAGTAAAACTTCAAATTTTTAGTATAAAGCTTCAAAATTTTAGCAGTAAAGCTTTTTTATGATAAAGTTTCAATATTTGTAGTAAAAGCTTCAATATTTTGCAGAAGTAAAGCTTCTATTTTGTATTGCAAAGCTTTAAATTTGAAAAGTAAAGCTTAATATTTGTAGTATAAAGCTTTAATATTTGTTGAGTAAAGCTTCAAAATTTTAATATTTAAAACTTCAAATTTGTTTTTAAAAAAAGCTTTTGTATTTGTATAGTAAGCTTAATTTGTTTTAGTAAAACTTTTAATTTTTGTGGAGTAAACTTTAATATTTGTTTTAGTAAAGCTTCAATATTTGAAGTAGTAAAGCTTTAATATTTTTTTTAGTAAACTTTATATTTGTAGAGTAAAGCTTCAAAATTTTTAGTATTTTAAACTTTAATATTCGATAGTAAAGCTTTAAATTCGTACTATAAACTTCAATATTTGAAGTAGAAAGCTCAATATTTGTTTTAGTAAAGCTTCAATATTTGTGTATAAAGCTTTAAAATTTTTTTAGAGTAAACTTCAAAATTTGTAGTAGTAAAGCTTTATATTTGTATAGTAAAACTTTAAAATTCGTACTAGTAAAACTTTAAATTTTGAATAGTAAAGCTTCAAATTTGTTTAGTAAAGCTTCAATTTTTAAGTAGTAAAACAAAAAATTTTTTTTAGTAAAGCTTCCCTATTTGTATAGTAAAGCTTTAATTTGTAGATTTAAAACTTCTATTTGTAGATAAAGCTTTTAAAATTTTTATATAAAGCTTTAATATTTGTATAGTAAAATTCAATATTTGAAATGTAAAGCTTCTATTTGTTTTTTGTAAAGTTTAATATTTGAAATAGTTAAAACTTTAATTTTGGTGTAAAGCTTAAAAATTTGTTTTTGTGCTTCATATTTGTAGTAGTAAAGGTTAATATTTGAAATAGTAAAGCTTTAAATTTGTGCAATAAAGCTTCAATATTTTGTAGTTAAACTTCAATATTTGAAAGTTTAAAGCTTTTAATTTCGTACTATTAAAACTTTATTGAGTAGTAAAGCTTTAAAATTTTTTAATAGTAAAGCTTAAAAATTTTTTATAGAAAGCTTCAATTTCGTACAGTAAAGCTTTAATATTATAGTAAACTTCAATTTTTTTATTATTATCATTTTTATAATAAAAAAGAGCGCTAAGCCAAAGGGGTATACAGCGCGCAGGGTAGGGAAGGGAAACGGGGTATTGGGGGGCAGGGGGAAGGGGGGTATGTCAGTAGGTTTTCGAAAACAGCGGGCAGGGGATAGTACGGGGGTAGAGGGTAGCAAGAGATTTAGATAGAAGGGCTGAAGGTATCAGAGTTTATGAAGTAAGTCAGTTGTTGTCAAAAAGTCAATGAGAGAGTCCGGATGATAGGTGGGTCCATCAGCGAGAAGGGAAGGTAAAGAGAGAGGCAGCGGAGCGAAGACGACGACGGAGGTAAATTCTGTGTGCTCGCTGATAAAGTGGGCAGTCCAACAGAATGTGGCTGACTGATAATGGAACCTGACAGTTCTCACAGAGAGGAGCAGGGCGTCTCTCCATGAGATATCCATGAGTAAGACGAGTATGGCCAATGCGAAGACGGAGAGAGTAGCTCTCTCCATCCACGACACTTGTGACGAGAAGACGGCCAGTAACCTATACTCGGTTTAATAGATTGAAGTTTGTTACCAAACCTAGTAGACCAACGTTGTTGCCAACGGGTGTGAAGGTGGGTAGCTATTGCAGCAAAATAGTCCGTAAATGGAATAACCCTATATGAAACTGGTAGGTCATGTACTGCTGACCGTGCAGCAGTGTCTGCCTGTTCATTGCCCTGTACGTCAACATGACCTGGGACCCAACAAAAAATAATATCTTTATGCTTGGTAAAGATGCGGCGTAGCTAAAGTTGGATATGGAGTACTAAGGTGTATCAAATTCTGTATAGCCTGTAAAGCACTAAGGTGTCTGAGACAACCACAAATGATGACACAGGCATAGATGCAATACGGATAAGTGCTGCAAGAATGGCATACAATTCAGCAGTAAAAATACTAGCCGAAGATAGTAAATGCCCTCGTATGACGCTGTCCGGAAACGCTGCTGCGAATCCTACGCTGCCAGAAGACTTAGAGCCATCTGTGTACACTGCAATGACATGAGGATGAGAGTGGAAGTGGTCAAGAAAAAGAGAGCGGGAAGCGACCGTAGACAGTTGGGCTGTCGAGCAAGGGAGAGAGAAAAAACAGACTCGAACAGCTGGAACTTCCCAGATGGGTAGGGAAAAGTAGATGCTAGATGAACATAGAAAGGTGGTAATTGAAGAGAAAACAAGAGCGAATGTAGGCAAAGGGAGAAGGGACGGAGTAAAACAGGGGCAGTGAACAAATGAAGAATGTCTACTAATATCAGTGACCATTCTATAAATGGAAGGATTGCGGACATCGTGAGAGCGTACATAGTAGCGAAGGCAATGGGCATCACGGCGATCGGATAAGGATGGAACGTTCGCTTCTGCATAGAGGCTCTCAACAGGGGAAGAGCGAAAAGCACCAAGGCATAAACGTAACCCTTTGTGATGAATGGGGTAAAGGCTAGAGAGAGTAGCAGGAGAGGCCGCTGAATAGCTCTGGTCACCATAATCAAGTTTCCATAAAATGAGGGTGGAATGTAGGCGAAGGAGAGTTCGACGATCAGCTCCCCATGGGTTTTAAGAAGTTTCAGTCGGCTGTGACAAGTTGCCTTCAGAGAGGTAATGTGAGGTTTCCAGTATAACCTACGGTCAAAGAGGAGGCCCAGAAACCTGACTGTATCACGTTCAGGGATACGGGAGCCATAGAGGTACAAAGGATGATCGCAGATGACAGAGCGTCTAGTGAAAGTAATTTGGTGAGTTTTGGTACTGGAAAATTTAAACCCATGTGTGGTGGCCCAATTGGAAACACGGTCGACCGCATGCTGGAGAGAAACTGTAATGAGGTGACAGTCAGCGCCTGCACAGGCAATAGCGAAGTCATCAACATAGAGTGATGACCAAATATTTGATGGAAGACTAGAGGCCAAATCACTTATAGCAAGGAGAAAGTGTTGTGCTCAGAACACATCCCTGGGGACACCTTCAGCTTGGATAAAGTCCGGGGAGAGCACATTATTAACCCGAACACGGAAATGTCTGTCAGTTAAAAAATTCTTAAGGAAGGATGGTAGATTGCCTCGGAGGCCTAAGGAGTGGGCTTGGGCCAAAATATTATACCTCCAAGTTGTGTCATATGCCTTCTCAAGATCAAAAAATATGGCAATAACTGAGTGGTTATTCGCGAAGGCATTACGAACATACGTATTCAAGCGTAGTAAGGGGTCTATGGTAGAACGGCCCTTAAGAAAGCCGTATTGACGAGTGGAGAGACTTTTGTGTGTCTCTAAATACCACAGTAAACGTCTGTTTACCAGGCGTTCCATCACTTTGCAAACTGCAATGGGACGATAGTGGGAGGCTTCATGTCCCGTAGTACTCGGTTTGCGGAAAGGGAGAACAAAGGCAGATTTTCACAGCTGTGGAAGAACTCCTTGTAACCAAATAAGATTGAAAAGGCGTAATAGGACTGCAAGGGCTGACTGATGTAAATGTTGTAGCATACGAATATGAATGTTGTCGGACCCAGCTGCCGATGATTGGCACCCAGTTCTTGAAGTGTAAAAGGCACATTATACTGTTCTTCTCTGAGAGAAGAAAAGTCCAAGGGTGCTAACTCTCTGGCAGACTTTGAGGAAAAAAACGAGGGACATAGATGGAGCCCCTGAGAAATACGGACCAGATGATTGCCAATTTCATTGGCAACATCTAGTGGGTTTGCTATATCAACACCGGCAACCCGCCGAACAGGAGCCGGGTCAGGAGAATATTTACCACTCAGTTTTCGTACTTTTTTCCAGACTGCACTCATAGAGGAAGCAGAGGTGATGGTGGAGACAATCTCGCCAGCAAGTGCGTTTAGCGTCATGGATGACACGGCGAGCGATCGCACGCTTCTGCTTAAAATCAAGAAGTCTCTCCGTGGTTCTATTGTACCGGTACCTGCCCCATGCAGCGCGTTTCAAACGTACTGCACGAGCACAAGCAGGAGACCACGAAGGCACGCATTTCTGAGAATGCCTGCCCGAAGTTTGGGGTATAGAATGAGAAGCTGCGGTTAAAACGGAGGACGAGAAGAGGTGTAAAAGCTCATCAATGGAGGACGAAGAAGGAACCTCTCTAAAAACAGTTAGTTGTGAGTAAAGGTTCCAATTTTCCTGATCAAACTGCCAGCGTGGGATGCGAAGTAAGAATGATTGGGAAATGATCGCTGTCATGTAAATCCGGGAGAACAGACCAGGTGAAGTCTAATGCGGCAGAGGAAGAGTAGACTGAGAGATCGATGCAAGAGAGAGTGTGAGTCCGAGGATCAAAATGGGTGTGAGTACCTGTATTTAGAACATGGAGGGGGTGGGTAGCAAGAAAAGCCTCTAACTGAATGCCACGGGAATCACAGTGCGACCCCCTAGAGGAAATGATGGGCATTAAAATCGCCAAGCAACAGAAGCTGTGGCTGGAATGACGAAACAAGAAAGGCAATATCCAGGATAGATAATGCCTGAGAAGGAGAGAGATATAAAGAACAGAGCGTATAACACCTATGCAAGTGGATACGGGCTGCTGTGTAATGCAGCAAAGTATGAACAAATAGCTGAAGGTACGGAATATCAGTGAGTAGAAGAAGGGCACTTTCATTAAAGGTCCCATCAGGAAAAGGATCTGAAGAATACAATAAATTATAGCCTGAGATGGGATAGATAACAGCAGAGTGTAATTTTGGTTCCTGTAAGCAAACTCCAACAGGGCAAAACTGGGAGAGTAACATCTGAAGCTCACCCCGATTACCCCTGAGGCCGCGTATATTCCGCTGTAAATAAGCCATGATTGGCAACGATAAAGATACCTGAAACCCGCAGGTAAGGGTTCCTACAGACTAGAGGGGTTAGAAAAGTCCACATGCAGTGGCAGCGGAAAACGTTCAAGCAGCGAAGGAACGGTGCGCTGTGAAGAAAGGAGTTGCGCAGATGGAGGAGAGGAGAGAGAGGGAACAGAGGGTAGATCAGTGTCCATTGATGGTTTGGTCTCTGCAATATATTCAGAGATTGCTTCAAGCGTTTCGGAATTCAAAGACGTCGTATGGGAGACAATATTGGAGATGGCAGGGGGAGGATGAGTAAAGATTGGAACTGTAATGGACTGTATCAAGGTAGGGGGGGGCGAAAGGGTGGAGGGAACTGGAGAAGAAGCATGGAAGGGGACAGAACAGGCAGAAAACCTGGGAGGTGGCAGAAGAGGAAGAAACTTGGGAGGGAACAGGGGAGGAAGGTACAGTACAAGGAGGAGGGTGAACCTCTACACTTGTAACAGAGCCAGTGAGAGGGGAAGAACCAGGTACAGGGACAGGGAAGGTAAAATGAAGAGGTGGAAGAAGGGAAGGAGCTTTTTTTGACTTCTGAGAAGTAGAGGGACTACTGGGAGGAGGTGTCGTACGAGATCTCGTCGATACCGAGGCTTGTGAGGGAGAACACGAAGAAGCGAGAACAGACTGAGGCGTTGAAGTAGGGACGTCTGAGCCCAGGGCAGCAAAAGAATTAGATACAGGAGTGACTATGGGAGAGGTAACCACAGGGGAGGCTGCAGAAGATGGGGCCCCAGAAGTGGAGGGACGTTTTGAAACACGGGAATAAGAAACACGAGGTAGTCTCCCTTGGAGGCGGAGATGAGAAACTGCCATGGCATAAGGGAGACCTTCTGCCTCTTTGAGGTAATGGATTTCCCGCTCATTTAAGTAGACTTGGCAACGGCGAGAGTACGAAGGGTGAGCCTCATGACGATTAAGGCAAGAGGGAGGTCGATTGCAAGATGTATTAGAATGGTCATCGGCACCACAGACTGGGTATTCGGCTTTAGATCTGCAATATTTTGCTGGATGGCCAAATCGCCAGCAATTTCTACACTGTTGCGGTGTAGGGATCACCTTTCGAACTTGTAAACGATGTCCTGCTACATAAAATGAGGATGGGAGTTCACGGCTGTCAAAAGTTAAATGAGCCATATTGCTAGGGTATCGTCTCCCCCCGCGGGCAGGAAGAACATAAGTGTCTACCTTGAGGATTGGGAGATCTTGGAGTTCCAGCTGTTCAAGAATGTCATTGCCACATGTCTGGAAATTTTGTTGAATTATGGTATGGGGCAGAATGACGGTACCACTACAAGAATTGAGGGAATTATGTTTTTCAATAGTTACAGGAACAGTATCGATATGGGAAAGAAGAGAAAGATCATGAGCTTGGGTAGCATTCTGTACAGTGATGATGCACGTACCCCTCTTAAGAGCATGAAAAGAAATATCTTTACCAACATGGCGTAGGAGTGCCTTGCCAATACTGTGGTCGGAAAGATAGGCAGTAGAGGAAGTCGGTCGTAAAGTGAAGAATTTAGTCCATTGTGCATTCTGAAACTGAGCGTGGAAAGGGAGTGCAGGACGTGTCGATCTTTTCTGAGAAGAACGAGAAGGTGGAGAAGTATCATCAGCAGGTAATTGTTGTTGGCATTTAGGCGTGGGACCAGAGTTGGTCCGACGTGGAATGGGCCGGCAATTCGAAAATTGCCGCAGCGTAGAGGGAGAGGCCGGAAGCATAGTCAAAGGAGAGCGGAGGTCAGATAAATCGAAGGAGTCAGTCGAGACCTCAGTACCTGAAGCGGGTGAGGAAACAGCACCGGCAAGAGGTACAGAGGCATTAGGAGTGTCCGAAGAGTGGTCCAAAGATGAGGTGGGGTCAGAACGGGGTGTGGTATCAAGAAGGGGCCTGGGGGTAGCAGGTTCATGGACTAGGGCTTCCATGGTTAGGTTACTTCTTTCTTTTAGTTTATAAGAAAAAAAAAGAAAGAAGAAAATAAAATAAAAATAAAAAAAGAATAAAATATTTGAAGTAAAGCTTCAATATTTGTAGTAGTAAAGCTTCAATATTTGAAGTAGTAAAGCTTCAGTATATGTAGTAGTAAAGCTTCAATATTTGTAGTAAAGCTTCAATATTTTTAGGAGCAAAGCTTCAATATTTGTAGTAGTAAAGCTTCAATATTTGTAGTAGTAAAGCTTCAATATTTGTAGTAGTAAAGCTTCAATATTTGTAGTAGTAAAGCTTCAATATTTGTAGTAGTAAAGCTCCAATATTTGTAGTAGTAAAGCTTCAATATTTGTAGTAGTAAAGCTTCAATATTTGTAGTAGTAAAGCTTCAATATTTGTAGTAGCAAAGCTTCAATATTTGTAGCAAAGCTTCAATATTTGTAGTAGAGCCCAAGTGTAACACGCACCTGACGTCAGCCCGAGTGTAACACGCACCTCACTTCAGCCCAATTGTAACACGCACCTCAACTCAGCCCAAGTGTAACATGCACCTCACGTCAGCCCAAGTGTAGCACGCACCTCACTTCAGCCCATTTGTAACACGCACCTCACGTCAGCCCAAGTGTAACACGCACCTCACCTCATCCAAAGGGTAACACGCACCTCACCTCAGCCCAAGTGTAACACGCACCTCACCCCAGCCCAAGTATAACACGCACCTCACCTCAGTCCAAGTGTAACATGCACCTCACCTCAGCCCAAGTGTAACACGCACCTCACCTCAGCCAAAGTGTAACACGCACCTCACCTCAGTCCAAGTGTAACACGCACCTCACCTCTGCCCAAGTGTAACACGCACCTCAACTCAGCCCAAGTGTAACACGCTCCTCATGTCAGCCCAAGTTTAACACGCACCTCACCTCAGCCCAAGTGTAACACGCACCTCACCTCAGCCCAAGTGTAACACGCACCTCACCCCAGCCCAAGTGTAACAAGCACCTCACCTCAGCCCAAGTGTAACACGCACCTCACCTCAGCCCAAGTGTAACACGCACCTCACCTCTGCCCAAGTGTAACACGCACCTCACCTCAGCCCAAGTGTAAAATGCACCTCACCTCAGCCCAAGTATAACACGCACCTCACCTCAGCCCAGGTGTAACACGCACCTCACGTCAGCCGAAGTGTAACACGCACCTCACCTCAGCCCAAGTGTAACACGCACCTCACCTCAGCCCAAGTGTAACACGCACCTCACCTCAGCCCAAGTGTAACACGCACCTCACCTCAGCCCAAGTGTAACACGCACCTCACCTCTGCCCAAGTGTAACACGCACCTCACCTCAGCCCAAGTGTAAAATGCACCTCACCTCAGCCCAAGTGTAACACGCACCTCACCTCAGCCCAAGTGTAACACGCATCTCACGTCAGCCCAAGTGTAACACACACCTCACCTCAGCCCAAGTGTAACACGCACCTCACCTCAGCCCAAGTGTAACAAACACCTCACCTCTGCCCAAGTATAACACGCACCTCACCTCAGCCCAACTGTAAAATGCACCTCACCTCAGCCCAAGTGTAACACGCACCTCACCTCAGCCCAGGTGTAACACGCATCTCACGTCAGCCGAAGTGTAACACGCACCTCACCTCAGCCCAAGTTTAACACGAATCACCTCAGCCCAAGTGTAAACCGCACCTCAAGTCAGCCCAAGTGTAACACGCACCTCACCTCAGCCCAAGTGTAACACGCACCTCACCTCAGCCCAAGTGTAACACGCACCTCACCTTAGCCCAAGTGTAACACGCACCTCACCTCAGCCCAAGTGTAACACGCACCTCACCTCAGCCCAAGTGTAACACACACTTCACCTCAGCCCAAGTGTAAAAAGTACCTCATCTCAGCCCAGGTGCAACACGCACCTCACGTCAGCCCAAGTGTAACACGCACCTCACCTCAGCCCAAGTGTAACACGCACCTCACCTCAGCCCAAGTGTAACACGCACCTCACCTCAGCCCAAGTGTAACACGCACCTCACGTCAGCCCAAGTGTAACACGCACCTCACCTCAGCCCAAGTGTAACACGCACCTCACCTCAGCCCAAGTGTAACACGCACCTCACCTCAGCCCAAGTGTAACACGTACCTCACGTCAGCCCAAATGTAACATGCACCTCACCTCAGCCCAAGTGTAACAGGCACCTCACCTCAGCCCAAGTGTAACACGCACCTCACCTCAGCCCAAGTGTAACACGCACCTCACCTCAGCCCAAGTGTAACACGTACCTCACCTCAGCCCAAGTTTAACACGCATCACCTCAGCCCAAGTGTAACCTGCACCTCACGTCAGCCCAAGTGTAACACGCACCTCACCTCAGCCCAAGTGTAACACGCACCTCACCTCAGCCCAAGTGTAACACGCTACTCACGTCAGCCCAAGTGTAACACGCACCTCACGTCAGCCCAAGTGTAACACGCACCTCACCTCAGCCGAAGTGTAACACGCACCTCACCTCAGCCCAAGTGTAACAAGCACCTCACCTCAGCCCAAGTGTAACACGCACCTCACCTCAGCCCAAGTGTAACACGCACCTCACCTCTGCCCAAGTATAACACGCACCTCACCTCAGCCCAAGTGTAAAATGCACCTCACCTCAGCCCAAGTGTAACACGCACCTCACCTCAGCCCAGGTGTAACATGCATCTCACGTCAGCCGAAGTGTAGCACGCACATCACCTCAGCCCAAGTTTAACACGCATCACCTCAGCCCAAGTGTAACCCGCACCTCACGTCAGCCCAAGTGTAACACGCACCTCACCTCAGCCCAAGTGTAACACGCACCTCACGTCAGCCCAAATGTAACATGCACCTCACCTCAGCCTAAGTGTAACAGGCACCTCACCTCAGCCCAAGTGTAACACGCACCTCACCTCAGCCCAAGTGTAACACGCGCCTCACCTCAGCCCAAGTTTAACACCCATCACCTCAGCCCAAGTGTAACCCGCACCTCACCTCAGCCCAAGTGTAACACGCACCTCACCTCAGCCCAAGTGTAACACGCACCTCACGTCAGCCCAAGTGTAACACGCACCTCACGTCAGCCCAAGTGTAACACGCACCTCACCTCAGCCCAAGTGTAACACGCACGTCACCTCAGCCCAATTGTAACACACACCTCACCTCAGCCAAAGTGTAACACGCACCTCACCTCAGCCCAAGTGTAACACGCACCTCACCTCAGCCCAAGTGTAACACGCACCTCACTTCATCCCAAGTGTAACACGCACCTCGCCTCAGCCCAAGTGTAACACGCACCTCAACTCGGCCCAAGTGTAATACGCACCTCAACTCAGCCCAAGTGTAACAGGCACCTCAACTCAGTCCAAGTGTAACACGCACCTCACGTCTGCCCAAGTGTAACACGCACCTCACTTCAGCCCAAGTGTAACAAGCACCTCACGTCAGCCCAAGTGTAACACGCACCTCACCTCAGCCCAAGAGTAAAACGCACCTCACCTCAGCTCAAGTGTATCACGCACCTCAACTCAGCCCAAGTGTTACACGCACCTCAACTCACCCCAAGTGTAACACGCATCTCATCTCAGCTTAAGTGTAACACGCACCTCACCTCAGCCCAAGTGTAACACGCACCTCACCTCAGCCCAAGTGTAACACGCACCTCACCTCAGCCCAAGTGTAACACGCACCTCACGTCAGCCCAAGTGTAACACGCACCTCACGTCAGCCCAAGTGTAACACGCACCTCACTTCAGCCCAATTGTAACACGCACCTCACCTCAGCCCAAGTGTAACACGCACCGCAGCTCAGCCCAAGTGTAACACGCACCTCTCCTCTGCCCAAGTGTAACACGCACCTCACCTCAGCCCAAGTGTATCACGCACGTCACCTCAGCCCAAGTGTAACACGCATCTCACCTCAGCCCAAGTGTAACACGCACCTCACCTCAGCCCAAGTGTAACATGCACCTCAACTCAGCCCATGTGTAACACGGACTTCACCTCAGCCCAAGTGTAACACGCACCTGACGTCAGCCCAAGTGTAACACGCACCTCACCTCAGCCCAAATGTAACACGCACCTCACCTCAGCCCAAGTGTAACACGCACCTCACCTCAGCCCAAGTGTAACACGCACCTCACGTCAGCCCAAGTGTAACACGCACCTCACCTCAGCCCAAGTGTATCATGCACGTCACCTCAGCCCAAGTGTAACACGAATCTCACCTCAGCCTAAGTGTAACACGCACCTCAAGTCAGCCCAAGTGTAACACGCACCTGACGTCAGCCCAAGTGTAACACGCACCTGACGTCAGCCCGAGTGTAACACGCACCTCACTTCAGCCCATTTGTAACACGCACCTCACGTCAGCCCAAGTGTAACACGCACCTCACCTCAGCCCAAGTGTAACACGCACCTCACCTCAGCCCAAGTGTAACACGCACCTCACCTCAGCCCAAGTGTAACACGCACCTCAACTCAGCCCAAGTGTAACATGCACCTCACGTCAGCCCAAGTGTAACACGCACCTCACTTCAGCCCATTTGTAACACGCACCTCACGTCAGCCCAAGTGTAACACGCACCTCACCTCATCGCAAGGCAAGTGTAACACGCACCTCACCCAGCCCAAGTGTAACACGCACCTCACCCAGCCCAAGTGTAACACGCACCTCACCTCAGTCCAAGTGTAACACGCACCTCACCTCAGCCCAAGTGTAACACGCACCTCACCTCAGCCAAAGTGTAACACGCACCTCACCTCAGTCCAAGTGTAACACGCACCTCACCTCTGCCCAAGTGTAACACGCACCTCACCTCAGCCCAAGTGTAACACGCTCCTCACGTCAGCCCAAGTGTAACACGCACCTCACCTCAGCCCAAGTGTAACACGCACCTCACCTCAGCCCAAGTGTAACACGCACCTCACCTCAGCCCAATTGTAACACGCACCTCACCTCAGCCCAAGTGTAACACGCACCTCACCTCTGCCCAAGTGTAACACGCACCTCACCTCAGCCCAAGTGTAAAATGCACCTCACCTCAGCCCAAGTGTAACACACATCTCACGTCAGCCGAAGTGTAACACGCACCTCACCTCAGCCCAAGTTTAACACGCACCTCACCTCAGCCCAAGTGTAACACGTACCTCACCTCAGCCCAAGTGTAACAAGCACCTCACCTCAGCCCAAGTGTAACACGCACCTCACCTCAGCCCAAGTGTAACACGCACCTCACCTCAGCCCAAGTGTAACACGCACCTCACCTCAGCCCAAGTGTAACACGCCTCACCTCAGCCCAAGTGTAACACGCACCTCACCTCAGCCCAAGTGTAACACGCACTCACCTCAGCCCAAGTGTAACACGCACCTCACCTCAGCCCAAGTGTAACACGCCCCTCACCTCAGCCCAAGTGTAAAACGCTCCTCACCTCAGCCCAAGTGTAACATGCA
This sequence comes from Cherax quadricarinatus, assembly GCF_026875155.1. NCBI lineage: Eukaryota > Metazoa > Arthropoda > Malacostraca > Decapoda > Parastacidae > Cherax > Cherax quadricarinatus. The sequence goes on along the minus strand of NC_069471.1, from coordinate 14,678,133 downwards.
CCTCACCTCAGCCCAAGTGTAACACGCATCTCACCTCAGCCCAAGTGTAACACGCACCTCATGTCAGCCCAAGTGTAACACGCACCTCACCTCAGCCCAAGTGTAACACGCACCTCACCTCAGCCCATGTGTAACACGCACCTCACCTCAGCCCAAGTGTAACACGCACCTCACCTCAGCCCAAGTGTAACACGCACCTCACCTCTGCCCAAGTGTAACACGCACCTCACGTCAGCCCAAGTGTAACACGCACCTCACCTCAGCCCAAGTGTAACACGCACCTCACGTCAGCCCAAGTGTAACACGCACCTCACCTCAGCCCAAGTGTAACACGCACCTCACCTCAGCCCAAGTGTAACATGCACCTCACCTCAGCCCAAGTGTAACACGCACCTCACCTCAGCCCAAGTGTAAAATGCACCTCACCTCAGCCCAAGTGTAAAATGCACCTCACCTCAGCCCAAGTGTAACACGCACCTCACCTCAGCCCAAGTGTAACACGCACCTCATGTCAGCCCAAGTGTAACACGCACCTCACCTCAGCCCAAGTGTAACACGCACCTCACCTCAGCCCATGTGTAACACGCACCTCACCTCAGCCCAAGTGTAACACGCACCTCACCTCAGCCCAAGTGTAACACGCACCTCATGTCAGCCCAAGTGTAACACGCACCTCACCTCAGCCCAAGTGTTACACGCACCTCACCTCAGCCCATGTGTAACACGCACCTCACCTCAGCCCAAGTGTAACACGCACCTCACCTCAGCCCAAGTGTAACACGCACCTCACCTCTGCCCAAGTGTAACACGCACCTCACGTCAGCCCAAGTGTAACACGCACCTCACCTCTGCCCAAGTGTAACACGCACCTCACGTCAGCCCAAGTGTAACACGCACCTCACCTCAGCCCAAGTGTCAAAGCTTCAATATTTGTAGTAGTAAAGCTTCAATATTTGTAGCAAAGCTTCAATATTTGTAATAGTAAAGATTCAATATTTGTAGCAAAGCTTCAATATTTGTAGCAAAGCTTCAATATTTGTAGCAAAGCTTCAATATTTGTAGTAGTAAAGATTCAATATTTGTAGTAAAGCTTCAATATTTGTAGAAAAGCTTCAATAGTTTTAGTAAAGCTTTTAGTATTTCCAGTAATGCTTCAATGTTTGAGGTTAAGCTTCAATATTTGTAATAATTCTTCAATATTTGTAGTAGTAAAGCTTCAATAGTTGTAGTAAAGCTTCAATATATGGAGGTCATAACCACAATGTTGCTGAGTCAGTGTCACAATATTTGGGAGCCACAACTTTAAGATTTTGAGAGGTCACAACCTCAATGTTTAGAGAGGTCACAACCTCAATGTTTAGAGAGGTCACAACCTCATTGTTTAGAGAGGTCACAACCTCAATGTTTAGAGAGGTTATAACCTCAATGTTTACAGAGGTCACAGCCTCAATGTTTAGAGGTCACAACCTTAAAGTTTAGAGAGGTCATAACCTCAATGTTTAGAGAGGTCACAACCTCAATGTTTAGAGAGGTCACAACCTCAATGTTTAGAGAGGTCACAACCTCAGTGTTTAGAGAGGTCACAACCTCAATGTTTAGAGAGGTCACAACCTCAATGTTTAGAGAGGTCACAACCTCATTGTTTAGAGAGGTCACAACCTCAATGTTTAGAGAGGTTATAAGCTCAATGTTTACAGAGGTCACAGCCTCAATGTTTAGAGGTCACAACCTTAATGTTTAGAGAGGTCATAACCTCAATGTTTAGAGAGGTCACAACCTCAATGTTTAGAGAGGTCACAACCTCAATGTTTAGAGAGGTCACAACCTCAATGTTTAGAGAGGTCACAACCTCAATGTTTACAGAGGTCACAACCTCATTGTTTAGAGAGGTCACAACCTCAATGTTTAGAGAGGTTATAACCTCAATGTTTACAGAGGTCACAGCCTCAATGTTTAGAGGTCACAACCTTAATGTTTAGAGAGGTCATAACCTCAAGTGTTTAGAGAGGTCACAACCTCATGTTTAGAAAGGCCTCAATCTCAATGTTTAGAGAGGTCACAACCTCAATATTTAGAAAGGCCTCAGTCTCAATGTTTAGAGAGGTCACAGCCTCAATGCTTAGAGAGGTCACAACCTCAATGTTTGGAAAGGTCATAACCTCAATGTTTACAGAGGTCACAACCTCAATGTCAGTGTTTTTGAGCCACAGCTTCAATACTTGGACTTCAATAGTCTCGGTGTCTGGGTTCCACAGCCTCGTGTCTGGGTTCCACAGCCTCAGTGTCTGGGTTCCACAGCCTCGGTGTCTGGGTTCCACAGCCTCAATGTCTGGGTTCCACAGCCTCAGTGTCTGGTTTCCACAGCCTCAGTGTCTGGGTTCCACAGACTCAGTGTCTGGGTTCCACAGCCTCAGCATCTGGGTTCCACAGCCTCAGTGTCTGGGTTCCACAAGCCTCGGTGTCTGGGTTCCACAGCCTCAGTGTCTGGGTTCCACAGCCTCGGTGTCTGGGTTCCACAGCCTCAGTGTCTGGGTTCCACAGCCTCAGTGTCTGGGTTCCACAGACTCAGTGTCTGGGTTCCAGCACCTCAGTATCTGGGTTCCACAACCTCAGTGTCTGGGTTCCACAGCCTCATGTCTGAGTTCCACAGCCTCAGTGTCTAGGTTCCACAGCCTCAGTGTCTGAGTTCCACAGCCTCGTGTCTGGGTTCCACAGCCTCAGTGTCTGGGTTCCACAGCCTCGGTGTCTGGGTTCCACAGCCTCAGTGTCTGGGTTCCACAGCCTCGGTGTCTGGGTTCCACAGCCTCAGTGTCTGGGTTCCACAGCCTCAGTGTCTGGGTTCCACAGGCTCAGTGTCTGGGTTCCACAGCCTCAGTGTCTTGGTTCCACAGCCTCAGTGTCTAGATTCAACAGCCTCAGTGTCTTGGTTCCACAGCCTCAGTGTCTGGGTTCCACAGCCTCAGTGTCTGGGTTCCACAGCCTCAGTGTCTGGGTTCCACAGCCTCAGTGTCTGGGTTCCACAGCCTCAGTGTCTGGGCTCCACACCATATGTTGGTTCCACAGTCTCACGGTCTTTCATGCAAGTCAGCAGCCAATTTATGTAATATTCGTGGGTTTAAATATACATAATGGAAATATATGACAATAGATTGGCAGCGTTTGACAATGTTTTATTAATGACAGTGACAGCTAAATGACAGCGACAGCCAAACAGTTATGTAATTGTAGGCTAAATGACAGTGACAGCTTAAATGACGTGACAGCAAAATGTAGTGTGTAGCCTTAATGACATGTGCTTAATGACAGTGACAGCCTAAATGATAGTGACATGCTAAATGACAGTGAAACCTAAATGGCAGTGAACCTAAAGAACAATGACTGCTTAAATGACAATGCGACAGCCAAATGGATGAGATTGTCCAAATGACAGTCACAGCTTAAATGACATGACAGCCAAAATGGAATGATAGCCTAAATGACATGACAGTCTAAATGACAGTGACAGCCTAAATGACAATGACAACTAAATGACATGAAAACCTAAATGACAGGACAACTAAATGAACAATGACAGACTAAATGACAGTGACAGTCTAAATGACAATGACAGCCTAATGACGACTAAATGACAATACAGCTAAATGACAATGACAGCCTAAATGGCAATGACAGCCTAAATAACAGTGACAGATTAAATGACAATGACAGCCTAAATGAGTCCAAGACATCAGCCTAAATGACAATACACAGCAAATGACACCAATGACAGACCTAAGACAATGACAGCCTAAATGACATGACAGACCTAAATAACAATGACAGCCTAAATGACAACTGTATGAAGATAAATGACAAACCGTTACTGAAACATGATAATTACAATGACAGTGGAAACAAATTAATTAGGAAGTGACATGCTATATGTGAAATATCAATTATATGAAATTTCATCTAAATCATTGTTTATTGCTAATTCACAATGTACTATGTTACACAATGGAGCTGCTCAAATAAATATGTAATAACATGTACTTTGTAATAATGGAGACCGTCAAACATTGGTAATTAACAATGTACATGTTAACACATGGAAGCGTGCATAATATTGTAAATACAATTTATTGTTCGATGGAGCTCAAAATTATTGGTAATTAACAATGTACTTTGTTACACATGGAGCGTCAAAATATTGGTAATTAACAATGTACTTTGTTACAGATGGAGCCGTCAAAATATTGGTAATTAACAATGTACATTTGTTACAATGGAGCCGTCAAAATATTGGTAATAAACAATGTACTTTGTTACAATGGAGCCGTCAAAATATTGGTAATTAACAATGTACTTTGTTACACATGGAGCCGTCAAAATATTGGTAATTAACAATGTACTTTGTTACACATGGAGCCGTCAAAATATTGGTAATTAACAATGTACTTTGTTACACATGGAGCCGTCAAAATATTGGTAATTAACAATGTTTTGTTACACATTGAGTCGTCAAAATATTGGTAATTAACAATGTACTTTGTTACAGATGGAGCCGTCAAAATATTGGTAATTAACAATGTACTTTGTTACACATGGAGCCGTCAAAATATTGGTAATTAACAATGTACTTTGTCACACATGGAGCCGTAAAATATGATTAACAATGTCTTTGTTACACATGGAGCGTCAAAATATTGGTAATTAACAATGTACTTTGTTACAGTGGAGCCGTCAAAATATTGGTAATTAACAATGTACTTTGTTACACATGGAGCGTCAAAATATTGGTAATTAACAATGTACTTTGTCTACACATGGAGCCGTCAAATATTGTAAACAATGTACTTTGTTGCAGATGGAGCCGTCAAAATATTGGTAATTAACAATGTACTTTGTTACAGATGGAGCCGTCAAAATATTGGTAATTAACAATGTACTTTGTTACAGATAGACCTGTCAAAATATTGGTAATTAACAATGTAAGCTTTGTTACACATGGAGCTGTCAAAATATTGGTAATTAACAATGTACTTTGTAACACATGGAGCCGTCAAAATATTGGTAATTAACAATGTACTTTGTTACAATGGAGCCGTCAAAATATTGGTAATTAACAATGTACTTTGTTACAGATAGGAGCCGTCAAAATATTGGTAATTAACAATGTACTTTATTGCAGATGGAGGCTGTCAAAATATTGGAAATTAACAATGTACTTTGTTACACATGGAGCCGTCAAAATATTGGTAATTAACAATGTACTTTGTTACACATGGAGCCGTCAAAATATTGGTAATTAACAATGTACTTTGTTACAGATGGAGCCGTCAAAATATTGGTAATTAACAATGTACTTTATTGCAGATGGAGGCGTCAAAATATTGGAAATTAACAATGTACTTTGTTACACATGGAGCCGTCAAAATATTGGTAATTAACAATGTACTTTGTTACACATGGAGCCGTCAAAATATTGGTAATTAACAATGTACTTTGTTACAGATGGAGCCGTCAAAATATGTACACTGAAGCAAGGTTCAGAAACTCTCTACATGGACGTTGTCGGTATTATCTTCCCTAAAAACTCACCAATAAAACCTCTCTTTGACAAGGAGTAAGTTAGCAGTAAGTTAATTAGGAGTAAGTTAGTTAGGAGTAAGTTTGTTAGGAATAAGTCAGTTAGACCTAAGTTAGTTAAGAGTAAGTTAGGAGTAAGTTAGGAGAAAGTTAGTTAGGCGTAAGTTAGTTAGGAGTAAGTTAGGAGTAAGTTAGTTAGGAGTAAGTTAGGAGTAAGGTAGTTAGGAGTAAGTTTGTTAGGAGTAAGTCAGTTAGACCTAAGTTAGTCAAGAGTAAGTTAGGAGTAAGTTAGGAGAAAGTTAGTTAGGAGTAAGTTAGGAGTAAGTTAGTTAGGAGTAAGTTAGTAGTAAGCTAGTTAGGAGTATGTTAGGAGTAAGTTAGGAGTATGTTAGGAGTAAGTTAGGAGTAAGCTATTTAGGAGTAATTTAGTTAGGAGTGACTAAGATAAGAATATGTTAGGAGTAAGTTAGTTAAGAGTACATAAGAACATAAGAAACAAGGAACACTGCAGCAGGCTTGCTGACCCATACGAAACAGGTCAATATCCCCCCCCCCGGATTAGCACAATGACCCACCCAGTCTGGTCACCTCCACTCAAGGATGGAGCACGGCACCAGACCCAGCTGCACAAGCTAGTCAGGTCCAACTTACACCCACCCACACCATCTCATGTATTTATCTAACCTATTTTTAAAACTACACAACGTTTTAGCCTCAATAACTGAACTCGGGAGTTTGTTCCACTCATCCTCAAGTCTATTACCAAACCAGTGCTTTCCTATATCCTTTCTGAATCTGAATTTTTCCAACTTGAAACCATTGCTGCGAGTTTAATATCGATAATATCCCCCCTAATTCTACGCCTTTCGAGAGAGTGCAGATTCAGGGCCTTCAGTCTATCCTCATAGGGAAGATTTCTGATACATGGGATCATCTTTGTCATCCTCCTCTGTACGTTTTCCAGAGCATTTATGTCCATTCTGTAATACGGTGACCAGAAATGAGCAGCATAATCTAAATGATGCCTAACAAAGGATATATAGAGTTGAAGAACAACCTGAGGACTTCTATTATTTATACTTCTAGATATGAAGCCAAGAATTCTGTTAGCTTTATTGTGAACACTAATGCACTGTTGTCTTGGTTTTAGATTACTGCTAACCAGAACTCCTATTAACTCCTATTAAGGTCTACATTATTTAGCTTATATGTGGCATGGTTATTTTCCTGTCCAACATTTAGAACTTTGCATTTGTCTATATTAAATTGCATCTGCCACTTCTCCGACCATTGCATCAGTCTATTCAAATCATCCTGGTGTGCTCTAGTGTCCTCATTAGAATGAATTGGACGGCCTATTTTGGTGTCATCAGCAAATTTGCTTCTGTCTCTATTTATTCCCTCAGCTATGTCGTTTATGTAAATTGTGAACAACAACGGGTCCAACACTGACCCCTGTGGAACACCGCTCGTGACTCTTCCCCATTCTGGTTTCTCCCCATTTATGCAAACTCTCTGCTGTCTGTTTGTCAGCCATGCCTCTACCCAGGAAAAAATTTCTCCTCCTATTCCGTGTGCCTTAAGTTTCCTCAATAGCCTCTGGTGTGGAACTCTATCAAAAGCCTTACTGAAGTCCATATACACAATATCAGATTCATTACCATGATCTACCTCCTCCAACACCTTAGTGAAAAAAAGTTTGTAAATTCGTCAGACAGAAACGCCCCTTTGTAAAACCGTGATTTATGCCTGTTTATGCCTATCAAGATGGCTACAAATTGCTTCGGCAATTATTGATTCCATAAATTTTCCCACTATGGAAGTAAGGCTTATTGGTCTATAGTTCGAAGCTAAGGACCTGTCACCTGCCTTGTAAATAGGTATTACATTTGCCATTTTCCACTTATCTAACAATGTGCCAGTTTGTAGTGATATGTTGAAAAGATTAGCCAAAGGTATGCTAGTTTCTCTTCACATTCCTTTAACACCCTTGCAAACAGTTCATCAGGACCTGAGGAATTGCTAGATTTTAGTTTTTCTATTTGTCTGAGGACCATGTCACTAGTTACCGCAATTGTGCAGTTTATTATCATCCTGTTCTACGTAATTTATTATTTCTGGAATTTCGCTAGTATTTTCCTGGGTAAAACTCAGAGGAAGTAAGTATTGAAAATTTCACACATATCCTTATCACTGTCAGTGATCTGACCTGAGTTACTCTTAAGTGGGCCAATCTTGTCCAGTACGATTCAATAGTGCTTCAGGATTACAATTGGTAGGTAGCTAACGAAAAAAAAATAAAATTTAAGTTTATTAATAAAGTTGTCTAGGCGGACAATATCTAAGTAAATTAAATTAATTTAATGTAATATAGGATATAAGTTCTTACACTTCTCTCGTAAAAAGTATTATTGTGCTGAAGGCACAAATATCTTTATGGTTCTTGAGTACCGTCTGGTACATTGTCAGCGAGTATAAATATAATACTAATATATACAAGTGCTCCAGGTAGCTCGTTATGACTCAAGACTCGACTCAACCAGTGACTGACTAATTGTCCTCAAATAATCTATCTTCCTGACCAACCTGGTAATCAGAACAGCTTGCTTGAACAGTAAGACGACTGATTCGCCAAATAGCAATATAACAAGCAGCAGCAACAGAGAGTCAGGAACAAGGAGATGCCATAACGACCCTAACTGGGGACCATCTGAAGATCCCCCACGAAAGTCACAAAACTCCCTTAACACTGAACCTAACATAACAAAATCCCCGACTCTAACGGTGCACAGATACCAGAACAAATTATGTCAGAAGCTACAGCTCAGGACCTGAGATATCTTAGTGGGTCAGTGTGACACATATCCTCAGTAAAACGTCGAAAATCACTAAGTCTAGGTTATGCTCTGTGAACAGGGTTACACAGTTACGAAAAGTGTGTTTTGTCTCACCACAGAAAACATACTCTACCAGAACAGAGTCTAAATAGCAAAGGAACAGCCAGAGTCAAGAGAAAAGGAGAGGGAGGTGTTGGTGGAGCCAGCATCAGCCAAAGAGAATGAGCAAGGGAGGCAAGACATCTCCCAACGCAGGTGTGATCGCGTCTGCTCACGGACTCGCCTGTAGACTGCTCCTGCCCAGCAGCTACAGAGAAGCGGGGAAACAAGCGAGGAGGCAGTTATCAAGGTAGTTTGTTAGTGCTGGCAGCTACTCATAACTCTCGAGCAATAAGCACAAAAGTGTAAATGTTACATCCTACCTAATAATATAGCTAAGTCAAATAATAATATCAAGCAATATTTTATGATTTACTAATATCGCAAATATCAGCAAATAAAATTTATGAACGGGAAATATCTTAATACATTGGACCCATTAAGGTCGAAAATAGTTGGAGTAAGTTGTACAAGAATGGTATGCAATACCGACAATATGATTTTTTAGAAAATGTGAAACACCAGTTCTTTATTGTAGCGTTTCGATCCGGGGCTTTAAAAAAATACAAATTCTGGGACAAATTTTGAAGACAGTAACCTATGTACGGAGTTTTTTTTTTTTTTTTGGAACAATTTTTTTAAAGACACACAAATACTGTAAAAAAGAATAAACATTTTAAAGAACAATAAGAAAATTTAGGGAAAAAAACCACACACCACACACGTTGTTGTACACAGGAAAAAAACCCCGTCACAGAAAAACTAAAATCACAAGCACACCATACCCACTCAGCAACCTAAAAGTATATATGTATGAAAAACACTTAAAATTTCTGTCTCATTCAACAAAGTGTGACGGCAGGGGCCCCAAAAATATTAATTAATATAAAAAGAAATACACATTCCTAATAATACCCCCTTTTTGGGGGGTAAATCATAGAAGTACCTTATCCGCCCGAGATACACACACCCCCGCCAAATACACGCCACAGTTTCTAAATTAACTAAAAAGCTGTCAAAAAAATTTGTATCACAGTCAGTCTTTGTAACCCAATGTGAACACAAAAATTTAAAAATCCCTATCCAACTTTCACGCACAAAAATCACTGTCAAAAAAAGGGTATACAAAAACACTATCAAGTTGCAAAAAACAGTCTCTCCGGCACTCCTACCCCCCCCTCCCCCCCTTTGGGGGGTTACCCCGTCACTCATTTATGCTTTACTGAGCAATAAACCCGTCACAGCGCGACAGTAACAAAACACACGGACCTCACCCCAAACATCCTTACAGCAAATGCGAAAATTACCCATAAATTTTATACCCCCACACCCCAACAAATAGTGAGGGAAGTGACCATAGGTATCAAGGGTGTATGTACATAATAGTTGTGGAAAATTTTTAATTTTCCGAAATTAGCGCCTAATAGGTGTTTTTTGGCGATAGGATCAAAAATTTTTTGAAAATGGAGTAGAACCAAGAGTTCCCCGGCGCATGCCGGTTGCGGGCGGAAGGGCGGTTTTTTTGAATTTGGGGGGAAGTGGGGGAAAAATGGAACCCCGAAATTGACATTTACGTGGCCCAAGGGTTAATATAGGGCCCCATTTCATAATAAGAAGTGCTAATGTTCCCGGTGGAGAGTGGGGGGAACGTGATTTTTGGGGCCCCGGTAAAAGAGTGGTAAAAAAGTGATAATAGTAGGACCGGGGTGACTGACGCGTCACAATGGACTGTGTCCTGGGGAAATTTACCCTTGGGTTTTAATCATCACTCATCGGTCTCAGATCTTAATGGAGTGACCTCTATTTTGTATAATATTATGAGACGTTAAATCGCTTGTGAATAGTAATGTAATCAGTGATAATAACATTGAGTTAAGAGAAACCCGGGATTTGAAATAGAGCGCCCTACTCCGGTGAACGTGTGACTCTCGTAACGGGGATAATGGAAATTTATAGAATCACGACTTCAAAACCGGGACGATCCGACGGATACCTCGTCCTGCCGGAATGAAAACCGTGTCGGTGTAGCAGGACATCGAAACTGAGGTAAAGTGAATGGAAAAAATAAGGATATCAATCACCCACAGTTAAGTAACCCTTCTAGTTGTAGCAACCTTAGGCGGGGCCATTGTGGTATGTTATAATTAGATAGGTTATGAGTGATCCGCTACATCAAGTGACCCCCGGGAGAACAGCTGGTAAGTGGGGGGATTATGTATAAATGCTTTTCCTTGATGGATGTATCCATGTGTATCTTACCCCCCCCCTCATTCAGCTAAACTAATATAATCTATACAGTCCACAATTAATTAGTAGCACCGTACTTGGGGGTGCTATCCAATCCATACTGGTCTCGGATAGATATGGATAAATGTGAGGCCAAAGGAATCACTTGCCGCGACCGGGGGTGGTTAAGTTTTCTCACATGTCTAAACGGGGTGACTACGGTAAACATACAGTTAAGCACCCTAGGAAAATTTTCCATATCTGCCCGTTGGTCCTTCTAAACCCGATGCAATCATAAAAAAAATTAATTGAATTAATTACTTAATAATTAAGTGACGTTTGAAGAAGTGGGATAGGGTACACAAGTTTAATCGATCGTGTGGTGGATGATAATTAGCCCAATAAATTGCTAGCACATGGGTGGCTAGGATTTATACAAGAGTAAAGTGCAAGAATTACTCTTATAAGGCGTCTACTTAAGTAGTATAATGGTGATTTTTAAATTCCCCTAACCATGGCTGGGTCTGAGGAAGTTAGTGCGACTGGCAAGTCCATGGAGGGCCAAAGCAAAGAAAGCGTCACTACAAGCTCGGAAGGGTCATGTTACTAAATCAAAACAGAGGTGTATGGAGTTAATGAAACAAGAAACGGTAAACCCTGATGAATTAAAGCTACCCCTAGATGCCTTAGGAAATAGACATGAGTCATATAGATTGTGGTTTAAAAGACTATGAAAAAGACTGCTAGAGAACTGTGCAGATGATGCTGAAAGGGAGCGACTGCTAGATCAACATTATGAAGTGGAGGACAACATTGTGTCCTGCAAAACAAAGGGCTTTGGAGAAGGTAAAGGGTGTAAACAATGTTGTTGGTCAACCTAGTAAGGAAAGTCAGAGGCATCTACCAAAACCCCCAGAATTATGTATGCCTGTGTTTAATCCGGGAGAACACTGGAGGAGTTTTGGTCTATCTTCAAACAGTCGTACATGATAGGAGTGATCTTGCAAGTGTTACCAAATTATGCATTTAAAGGACAAGTAAGGGGAATGCGCATTTTTCTCATACAAGCATTCCCAAATGTAGATGACTCCTATAGTGAGGCAGTTAAATTGTTGGAGGTCACTTACGGTAACTTGGAGCAAAGTAGGCTGGACCTAGTAGCTCATTTGGCTAATTTGAAGACTCCAGAGCACAACCGCAACGGTTTACAGCAATTTAGGATCAAACTAGAAAGCACTCTTAAGACCTTGAGTAATAAATAGATCTGGAGGAGCAGAGTGGTTGTTGAGTCCCTTTGGGATTCAGAATAAATTGAACCCCCAAGACCATAGGTGGTTTATCTAACAGATATCACAAGGGTTACTTCAGGTTGGAAGAAATAAGAGTGGGACGCAAGAGCTAATTGTCCAACTGCAGACCAGCCAACCCATTACCTCTAGGAAAAACCACGTCTACAGACCCAGTGCACCTGCCAAGTTCCACAAAGGGAAACCTTATCCTAATATCAATAATCCTAAGCCACCTAACTACACGGGGTTTACGTAGGCACGTATAAGTGACGGGTGCCAGTTTATAGTGGTTTTTCCCCCCCAAGCAAGAGGAGGAAGTACCACAATAAGGGTAGCCCATTGATAAGAGGTCAGGCAAGGAAAGGAGAGATTGTATCTTCTGCAACGGTACTCATTTCTCTAAGAACTGAAAATGCCTATAATTCATGGGATTTTTAAAATGGAAAGTTTGGAAGAGCTTGCTAGATGTATCGGGTGTCTAGGAAATCATAAGTAGGGATTGCCGGGGCTAACTTGCACTTTTGTTATCAGTGTAACAAGGGAAGACCCCAACATAGCATGTGTAAGGGCAGATCTAATCGAAATGATGGTAACAATAGTACTGATAGTGATAATAACCCAGAAAACAACCGTAGCCCACGTAAAGATTGCAGCTAACGTCGGAATGATGGCCTAGCTGATGTAGCTTTGCCTGTGTTGGATGTGGTAAATTAATGTAAAGGGCGTAAATCCAAAACTGTAACAGCATTACTGGATCAGGGATCACAACGTACCTTCATAAAACGTAACTGCCTTATGGGATGAAGGTAAAAAAGGGAGATCCTGCTATACTCAAGCAATCGGCTTTCTCTCGAATAAGAAGGCCCAGTCATACGACACTGTTTATGTAACTGTCCGGCGGGGCAATGAGAGAAAACGTATTAATGCCGTAATTGTGATAGCTCCCAGAGAAAATCTACAATAGGGCTTGGTAACGCTACTGAAAGGCTTTCGAGCAAGGTAGATTGGCACCTTCGGGTATAAATAATGATTCGGTGGGGCCAATAGATATTTTGATGGGTAGTGACCATTATGCCACCTTTGTAAAGGGTATGACAAAAAAATGCGGAGTCAACCTTCTAAGGCCCCCCGCCGGAGGTCACGTGATGTATGGCAGGCTTCCTCGTACCGATAATGAATGACTGGAGGAATCCATAAATACAGTTACGGTGTGTCTTACTCATGAAGTATCACCCCAGTATAAATATACTTCAATAGAGGATGAAGTTGAACCTGTGTATAAATTATGGAATTTGACAGCATAGGGATCAATGTAAATGAAGAAAGTCCAGATGATTCCTTTACTCAAGAACATCCCAGAAGGATGTTAAATTTGAATCTGGAAAAATACTGGGTGAGACTTCCGTGGAAGCTGAACCATCCAGACCTACAACTAATTACGGATGGCGTAGGGAAAATTTAAAAAGGCTCATTTCCACGAATTGAGCAAGACACCGACTGTTGACTGCTTACGATGATAAAATTAATGAGCAGTTAAATAATAAATCATAGAGGGGGTACCTCCCGAGCAAACCCAGATTTATGGTCACTATTTGCCACACCACGGAGTGAAGAAGGATTCTAAGACCACTCCTCTGGGGATTGTGTTTAATTGTAGTGCCGGGAGTAAAAAAGTGTACCTAGTTTGAATGACTGTTTGATGACAGGTCCGTCGTTGAGGGAAAAACTGGGAGACTACTATTAAACTTCGGGGTTAAGAATTATCCCTTTTAACGGCAGACAAAAAGTAAAGCTTTCTGAGAGGGGGTCTGCAGGAGGCTGACCGGGATTGCACAGGTTCTTATGGCCCGAGAATCCTAGTGCCCCACTTAGTCCCCCTGAAGACTTTTCGCTTCAGGAGTGTATTGTTTGGTGCTACCTCCAGTCCGTTCCTACTCCGGGCAACGATAAATGCACACCTTAAGCACGGGGTGGTCCACTGAGTGGAGTATGGGTAAACAATTTTTATGTGGACAATTTCCGGGGGTGACGTCTACTGAAGGGGAAACTAATGAGCATATACGCGGGGGCTAATGAAATAATGCAAGGTGCAAATATGCCCCTGAGGGAAGGGAAACAGTAATTCGCCCAGCTTAAGAGATTAAAATAAATAAAGACAACCCTGGAGTTGAAGTGTCCAAATATAGTAATGTGCTGGGACTGACTTGGGACACAGAGGGAGACTTGTTATCGTTAAAGTCTAATGACTACAGCATGCCCAAAAAATTTAAACCAAGAGAGTCTTGCTTGCAGAAGTTTCAAAATGCTTCGATCCACTAGGCTTAGTGTCCCCACTTACCCTAAGAGGAAAATTTTGATACAAGAAGCATGGAAGCTTAAGTGTGCTTGGGGTGAAAAACCCCACTGAGGAATTTGTTGAAAGGTGGGGAAAAACTAATAGGGGGAAAATGTAAAATTACCAATGTTGAAGTTTCCCCCGTAATGTGGCCAGTCAAGAGGGAGAAAATGTACTCCACATTTTTTGCGATGCTTCGAAATTAGCATATGGAGCAGTCGCTTACCTTCAATGTAATAGTGCCATTTCTCTTGTTATGTCTAAGGCTAAGGTGGCTCCCATCAAATCACGCACCTTTTCCTCAGTTGGAATTAACGGCCATTTTTGTAGGTGTCAAATTAGCCAATTATATAAGAAATAAATTGCGAGAGATAAATATCAGCGACACCGTAATTTGGTCTGATAACGAGGTATCTACAATGGATTCGTAATGGTAACAGTAAGATTGTGTATGTACAAAACAGAGTCGCTGAAATCCATCAAATACAGGAGAAACATAACAGTTTGGGTCAGCATATGTTAACCTTTAATCACATTCCTGGTGACGAGAACCCACTGACTTCTTGTCTCGAGGCTTGACTTATGGAAAATTTGTGAGTGCTTCATCGTGGGTTTTAAAAGGGCCAAGTTGGCTGGTGGACAAAATTTAAATGGCCGGTGCAAAAGGCACATATGCTCCTGCGAAATTACGGTGAGCACCGCTCCGGTCAGTAGTCCCTCCTTAGCCATTGATATGAACAGGTATTCTTCCTTACCTAAGCTGATTTGGGTGACCAGGTTAGTGTTTAAATTTATAAGTAAGATGAATATCTCACATAATTTTCCCCATCCCCTGAAATACTGGCTACAGAGGGTACAAGAAGAAACCTACAGGGATGAATTAAATTCATGATGGACGGAAAAATTGTGAAAGGCTCAATAATAGAAAAGCTGGGGGTGTATTTAGAGGATGATGTAATTAGGTGCAGAGGCAGGTTACAAAATGCTGAATTGGGGGAATATGCTAAGCAAACCCCATCTTGCTGCCCAAAACCATCACCTGACAACCTTGATTGTCTTTAATGCCCTAATAACGTGATGCACGGTGGGGTACAGGATACCTTTAAAATGTATTCGGGAAAACCTTCTGGGTTCCACAAGGACGACAAAGTGTAAAGGGGTTATCAAGTCGTGTGTAATAGTCGCCGGGTGGATGCCAGAACCTACATGTACCCAGGTCCTCCACCATTGCCCAAGGAACGCGTGCAGTTGGTAAAACCATTTGATGTGACCGGAGTGGACTATAGTGGGCCAATCATTTTGACAGGTACTTCAGATGGTGTCCCCCTTGAAGGGGTATGTATGTCTATTTACTTGTACAGCTACTAGGGCTGTTTCATCTAGAAGTGGCTCAGGACTTGTCTGCAGAACAGTTCATACAGCTGTTCCGGAAATTTGCAGCTAGACGATCCTGTCCAAGATTGATGATCTCAGATAATGCCCCCAATTTTGTAGCGGGTGCTCAACACTTGATGAAATTAAATAAGAGGATGAGTACAGTCTTTGTTGACCCAGCGAGGGTGTGTCTGGAAATTTATTACTCCCAGAGCCCCCTGGCAGGGAGGACTGTACGAAAGAATGATAGGTACAGTGAAAAGATGTCTTCGTAAGGTGCTACACAGGAAGAGAATTGATTTGGAGGAGTTCCGGGCAGTGTTGGTGGAGGCAGAAATCGAGTGAACAATCGCCCTCTGTCATACATGAGCGAAAACTCCTGACGCGGAGTACTGATCCCTCTCACCCAATATGTGGACAAAGGTTAGAAGCTGCGCCTATCTATAGAGATAATCTCGAGGAAGTGATGAGGATTACAATAACGTGACTGTGTTGAGTGACAGTTCAAAATGTTAAATAAGGTAATTATTCATTGGTCTGATGTGTGGCGTAAAGAATATCTTCTTACCACTACGTGAACACTTCTATGGTGCGCCAGAGGCAGTAAACCGACAGAACATTCAACCAGTGACATTGTGTTAATTGATACTGAACAACATCGAACACTGTGGCCTCTGGGGAAGGTAGTTTTCATTATACCCAGATGCACAAGGTGTTTTTCAGAAACGTCAAGTGTTGTTCGTGGTCAAGAAAGTTTTTCGTACCATTAATAAATTAATTCCCTTGGAATTAAATGGTGTTTCAATCCCATGCAGATGGAAAACCTAAGGGAAAGGACACGAGGATATGAAGAACTGACCGGGTAATGCAAGAAGAAACTGTAGTAAGACCCACTAGGAAAACAGCCGCGCAATCTAGGGGAGGGCTGGAACCGCTCCTGGAGGAAGACGCAAATTTAAGTCGTCTAACAACGACTTCCGCCCGGCCGCAGTGTGGAAAATTTTTAATTTTCCGAAACTATAGCGCCTAATAGGTGTTTTATGTGCGATAGGAGTCAAAATTATTTGAAAATGGAGTAGAACCAAAGTTCCCTTGGCGCATGCGCGGATGTGCGGGGCAGGAAGGTGCGGATTGTTTTGAATG
This sequence comes from Cherax quadricarinatus, assembly GCF_026875155.1. NCBI lineage: Eukaryota > Metazoa > Arthropoda > Malacostraca > Decapoda > Parastacidae > Cherax > Cherax quadricarinatus. The sequence goes on along the minus strand of NC_069471.1, from coordinate 14,661,262 downwards.
GTGGTGAGGAAGCTGGGAAAACAGGAACCACGAAATTTTACATTCACGGTGGCCTAAGGATTAATATAGGCTCATTTCATAATAAGAAGTGTCGTAACTGGTTCCTGGTGGAGAGGAGGGAACGTGAAATTTATGGGACCACGGTTTAAAAGAGTGGTAAAAGAGTGATAATAGTAGGACCGGGTGATGACGCGTCACAATGGACTGTGTCCTGGGAATTTACCCTGGTTAAATCCTCACTCATCGGGCTCAGATCTTAATGGAGTGACCTCTAGTTGTAAATAGTTATGAAGTTAATCGTCTTTGAATATATGTAAACAGATAATAACATTGAGTTAAGAGAAAGCGGATGTGAAATAGAGGCCCTACTCCGAGTGAACGTGTGCCCCTGTAACGGGATAATGGAAATTTATAGAATCACGACTTCTAACGGGAACCGACGATACCTCGTCCTGCGGAATGAGAACCGGTCGGTGTAGCAGACTCGAAACTGAGGAGTGAATGGAAGAAATAAAGGAGTATCAATCACCCAGTTAAGTACCCTCTAGTTGTGCAACCTTAGCTGCCAGTTGTGGTATTTTTTAATTAGATAGGTTTTGAGTGATCCAGCTACATCAAGTGACCACCGGGAAAAACTGTAAGTGGTGGGATTATGTAAAAAATGCTTTCCTTGATGGATGTAAACATGGATCTTACCCCCCCCCTATTCAGCTAAACTAATATAATCTATTCAGTCACAATTAATTAGTAGCACCGTACTTGTGGGTGCTATCCAATCCATACGGTCTGGTAGATATGGTAAGATTGTGAGGCGAAGAATCACTTGCCGCGACCAGGGGTGGTTAAGTTTTCTCACATGTCTACAGGGTGATAGTAAACATACAGTTTTAAACACCCTAGGAATTTTCCATATGTAATGCAATCCTCATTCCGGGGGCAAGACAAAATCTATAAACCGAAACCCCAAAAACCATACTGGATCACTTTAATCCACTTTCATCACACTTCATCCTAACACTGCCAACCACACTGAACCATCCTTGTTTCGTTTTACGTCTAAGCCAACGCCATAACCCAAAACAACACAAACACCACAACACACACACACACACAACACACAACACACACACACACACCCCACACACAACACACACACACACCACACACCAAGTAGGGAAAGGGGTTGAAGGAAGGAACATCCAAGGGAAAGGAACTTTAAACACCTCAGAGGATGCAATGGACACAGGGGAGTGGAAAGGAGAGACCCGTTTTTGTTATGGCTAGCGAAGCTGAGGGAAAACTTATGATGAAAGAAACCAGGAGAGAAAAAAACGACTGAAGGTATCACGAATGTGAAGGCGAGGGAGACATGACCCAGGGCAAATTTCGAAATCGGTGTTCACAAGGTAATTTTCAAGCAGAATCAACTCGAAATGATCCTGAGGAGAAAGCACCGAGAGGTCAAACAGGAGTTCAAAGTATAACCTCGATCGAGACAGAACACAGAAGGAAAAGATGATACGAAAAGAGAGTGCAAAACGAAAGGGGGAATGGGAGGCAACTGAACAATCTAAACCAACCATCACACACAAATCCCTCAGTTCCCACCCCCTGCACAACGAACCTTACCCCTACAGCAACCCCCTATGGGAGCTCTTCCTCCACCTCCACTGCAACCTCCCACAGGCCCCCACCAAGGCTCCTGCTCTCCCAACCCCAGTATACCTCCAGGACCACAGTTACAGTATTAGAACAGAAGTTGAAGGTTTGGTACACAAATGTGGATGGATTAACGAATAAATATGAGGAGTGGCAAGAAAGAATCAATGAGAAGTCCCCAGACATCATAGCAGTTACAGAAACAAAACTCACGGAGACAATAACAGATGCAATCTTCCCACCAGGATACCAGATCATGAGGGAAGATAGAAGGGGCAGAGGGGGAGGAGGGGTTGCTCTGCTCGTAAAAAACCGATGGAAATTCGAGAAAATGGGAGGCATAGACAAGACAGGAGAAAGGGACTACATAGTAGGTACACTTCAGTCTGGGGAGTACAAGGTGGTCATTGCCGTGATGTATAATCCACCACAGAACTGCAGGAGGCCAAGAGAGGAATATGAAGAGAGCAACAGAACAATGGTGGACACACTTGCTGAGGTGGCAAAAAAAGCTCACTCCAGCAGAGCAAAGTTGCTGGTTATGGGTGATTTCAACCACAGGGAGATTGACTGGGAAAACCTGGAACCACATGGAGGTCCCGAAACATGGAGAGCCAAGATGTCGGATGTGGTGCTGGAAAACCTCATGCACCAACATGTTAAGGGCACTACCAGAGTGAGAGGGGAGGATGAACCAGCAAGATTGGACCTTGTGTTCACCCTGGGCAGTTCAGACATTGAGAACATCACGTATGAGAGTCCCCTAGGAGCTAGTGACCACGTGGTTCTGTGCTTTGAATACATAGTAGAGTTGCAAGTGGAGAGAGTAACAGGAGTTGAATGGGAAAAGCCAGACTATAAAAAAGGGGACTACATAGGTTTCACGAACTTCCTGCAGGAGGTTCCGTGGGACAGAGAACTGGCAGGAAAGCCAGTAAATTGAAATGATGGAATATGTAACAACAAAATGCAAGGAGGGTGGAAAGGTTTATTCCCAAGGGCAACAGAAACAATGGGAAGACCAGAACGAGCCCGTGGTTTACCCGAAGGTGTAAGGAGGCAAAAACTAAGTGCAATAGAGAATGGAAAAAGTAGAAAAGAAGAAGTAGAATGGAAAAGGCAGAGAACACATGAAAATAGGGAGATTAATCGAAGAGTCAGGAACGAGTATGCACAGGTAAGGAGGGAGGCCCATCGACAGTATGAAAATAACATAGCATCGAAAGTCAAGACTGACCCGAAACTGTTGTATAGCCACATCAGGAAGAAGACAACAGTCAAAGACCAGGTGATCAGACTGAGGACAGAAGGTGGAGAACTCACAAGAAATGATCAGGAGGTATGTGAGGAGCTAAACAGGAGATTTAAGGAAGTTTTTACAGTAGAGACAGGAAGGGCTCTGGGAAGACAACACAACAAATGTTGAATGACATACTAACAACCGAGGAGGAGGTGCAGAAGCTGCTAAGTGACCTTGATACCTCAAAGGCAATGGGACCAGACAGCATCTCCCGTGGTTCCTTAGAGAAGGAGCAGAGATGCTGTGCATACCTCTAACCACAATCTTCAACACATCCCTTGAAACTGGGCAACTACCTGAGAAATGGAAGACAGCAAATGTAGTCCCATATTTAAGAAAGGAAACAGAAACGAGGTACTAAACTACAGACCTGTGTCTCTGACATGTATAGTATGCAAAGTCATGGAGAAGGTTATCAGGAGGAGAGTGGTGGAACACTTGGAATGGAACAAGATTATAAATGAAAACCTGCATGGGTTCATGGAAGGCAAATCCTGTGTCACAAACCTTCTGGAGTTTTATGGCAAGGTAACAGAAGTGAGACACGAGAGAGAGGGGTGGGTTGATTACATTTTCATGGACTGCAGGAATGCTTTGACACAGTTCCTCACAAGAGATTAGTGCAGAAGCTGGAGGATCAAGCTCATATAACAGGGAGGGCACTGCAATGGATCATGGAATACCTGATAGGGAGGCAACAACGAGTCATGGTACGTGAAGAGGTATCAGGGTCGGCGCCTGTGACGAGTGGGGTCCCACAGGGGTCAGTTCTAGGACCAGTGCTATTTTTGACATATGTGAACGACATGATGGAAGGAATAGACTCTGAAGTGTCCCTATTCGCAGATGATGTGAAGCTGATGAGAAAAATTAAATCGGTATGAGGATGAGGCAGAACTACAAAGAGACCTGGACAGGCTGGACACGTGGTCCAGAAACTGGCTTCTCGAAATTCAACCGTGCCAAATGCAAAGTCATGAAGATTGGGGAGGGGCAGAGAAGACCGCAGACAGAGTATAAGCTAGGTGGACAAATACTACAGATCTAACTCAGGGAGAAAGATCTTGAGGTGACCATAACACCGAGCACGTCACCGGAGGCACACATCAACCAAATAACTGCTGCAGCATACGGGCACCTGGCAAACCTGAGAATAGCATTCCGATACCTTAATAAGGAATCGTTCAAGACACTGTACACTGTGTATGTTAGGCCCATACTGGAGTATGCAGCACCAGTCAGGAACCCACACCTGGTCAAGCACATCAGGAATTTAGAGAAAGTACAAAGGTTTGCAACAAGGCTAATTCCAGAGCTCAGGGGAATATCATATGAGGAAAGGTTGATGAAAATCTGACTGACGACACGTGGAGGACAGAAGGGTCAGGGGAGACATGATAACAACATACAAGATACTGCGAGGAATAGACAAGGTGGACAGAGACAGGATGTTTCAGAGAGGGGACACAGAAACAAGGGGTCACAATTGGAAGCTGAAGACTCAGACGAGTCACAGGGAAGTTAGGAAGTATTTCTTCAGTCACAGAGTCGTCAGGAAGTGGAATAGCCTAGCAAGTGAAATAGTGGAGGCAGGAACCATACATAGTTTTAAGAAGAGGTATGACAAAGCTCAGGAAGCTGAGAGGGAGAGGACCTAGTAGTGATCAGTGAAGAGCCGGGACCAGGAGCTGAGTCTCGACCCCTGTAACCACAATTAGGTGAGTACAATTAGGTGAGTACACACACACTGTTATGCAAAAATGTGCGATAGCTGGGGGCTTGAGCCTGGTCTATGGGCAAAGGTAAAAGTTACACACATTCTAGCCCAAACCGGCCACCCAGGGCTATCCCAGACAAAACAGAAATCGCTAAACTGGTATATGTACTTAAAGGGGTTGGGAAGCAGAGGGTTATTCAAAAATCCCAATTATGAAAATATTTCTATTTAGTCACCATAACATAACATAACAGAAAAACCTTAATCCTCAATGCCCAAATGAGGGTACACAAACAACAGCTGGCTGGAGGTCCAGCCACCATAACACCTATGCCTCGTCAGCGCCAGGCCCACTCTACTCCACTCCCAACCTCATTTCTTATTTCCTCACTCCTCCCACAGCACCCTGACCATGTCAGAGCCTGGGTGAACATACAGGTAAGCCATATGAGAGCCTATGGCTTGAGTTGGATAAACAAAATGAGTGCACAACTACAAACTTATCTTAAAAACACAGCATCTCCGACGCCAGCCTCTACACACCATGCTAACGTCACGTGACTCCCCCAAACCATGCTTACTCCGCGTACCCAAACATCCTTGGAAAATAAATCATTAACAGAATTTCTTTATAATTACAGTTAGAGTACTTTACAGTACCCCCAAATGCACATTATCAATTATAAATTATTCTTTACAACTATAATATTCATATTATTATGGTACACTTCTCCACTATATGTACATTACGATGTCATGCAGAACCCTGCATAACACACACACACACACACACACGCACATATACACGCACATGCACATGTACACACTCCCGGCGGTGAGCCCGTTGGACCCCCTGAAAACATCCCCAATCCTTGCCCCAGCCGTGACAACTCCCCCCCCCCCACTACAAAGCTAGTAAGATCCCAACAGTTAAACCGCCATATCCTGTGGGGAAAGCTGCCTCCCACTGCCGTCCATATATTTCCCTATTCCTGCAAACCGTCTTATAGAAAGTCACTGCCATTACCTGTTTCCATGCAGCCCAATCCCCATTCCTGCGCATACCCCATGACACGTACACGAAGTCTACCATTAAATATACCAATACCCATTGTGTACTCTCCGGCACCTCTCCCACATCCAAAATGAGTGCTCTCAGCACCAATACGCCCCCCCTCCCACTCGTCTCACTATCCTACTCATCCAACCCCAAACATTCCCCAAACTGCAAAAATACACCACATGATATGCCGTATCCTCCCCACCACACACCCCACACCCACTCTCCTCCACCACTCGTCTCAACCATAGAACTGCTTCTGATAGCAAAATGCTATGCAGGAAATGGAACATGACCTCCCGCACCTGAGGCCTAAGCTTCAACTTAAGAAAACGACACCAAATATCTCCCAACCCATACATGAGATATATTCCCTCCACCGGCACCACCACCCGGCTTCCAATCAATCTCGCCAACACCCCCAGGCAGATCTTGCCAGGCTCCAATAGGACCATGAGGGCACGCAGCACTGCTTCACATTCACTCAACTCTGTATCCCCATACCACCTCTTCACATCCTCATGCAGGAGCTTCAAACCCCCCTACACCTCCCAACACGTATTAACTCCCTTTGTAAGTAAACACATTTTACCCAATGCCACAAATCCAATAACCCTAACCCTCCCCTGACTTTCTGGCAGCATCACCACCTCCCTCCTCAGCCAATCACACCCTGATCCCCAAATCAATTTGAACACCCTTTTTAAGATTCTCGCAATTCTATGCCCAGTTACGGGGTATACCACCACCACGTCCCAGACCTTACTGAATAGTAACGTATTTACTATGATAGCAAACGTGTTTACTACGGTTGCAAATTCCCCAATCTATGCTCCACCTGTTCCACAATACGCTCGGAGTTCACTTCTCTCGTCTGCACTTGATCCTCCATATACACTATTCTACATATCTTTAAGCTATCCACCACCCTCCACTCTACTCCGGCATCCCAATCTGCCTGCCAGCTCCAATTCCCCAGCCTCAATAAGCATGATTTCTCTACATTAACCCTCATCCCTGTAGCCACCCCAAACATACAAATGACCTCTCACACCTCTCTCAAACTCTTTCCCTCCTGCACGAGAACCATCGTGTCGTTGACATATCCCATGATCCCCAGCCAACACCCCACCTCCCACAACCCAACCCACCCACAGATACGGGCCTCAATGAGTCTGCAAAACGGGTCCTGAACACAGGCAAACAGGACTTGAGAAAGTGGACATCCTTGCCTGAGGCCCAACCCCATACACATCGCTTCTCCTATGCGACCATTGATTTGTACACGCACCTGTGCCCCTCGATACAATGTCTCCACCCACTCCACAACTTCCTCCCCAAATCCCTGCTACAGAAGAATCTGCTGCAATGCCTCCCATTCCACATCATCATATGCCCCCTGCCAATCCAAAGCAAGTAAACCCCTCCCTTTTCCCCCAAACCCTCCACAAACCCCTTAATATGCACATGGCCCTCGACCATAGACCTGCCAGGCAACCTGTATTGCCCTCCCGATACAACATTCCCCACGACACATTTCAGGCGATTTCCCAGTATTTTTGCAAACAATTTATAATCCATACATAGTAAAGACATCGCCTGATAATCCTTTAGGGTACTCTGGGCCTCTCCCTTTGGGACCAGAAGGACCACCGCTGTGGCATGTAACTCCCTCAAAACCCCCCCTCTCCTTCATGGTGTTCATCAACTTCACCAGGATCCCACGCATTAACTGCCAATGCCGCAGATAGAATTCACTGGGCAGTCCATCTACCCTGGAGCCTTTCCCATACACATACCCACCATTGCCTGCCAAACCTCACCCTCATCTATCTCCCAACCCAGCGCAAACCCAATCTTTTACGCCCCAATGAACATGGCACTAGCTCGCAGATGTTTCGAAAAGCCTCTCTCCCACTGCACTACTCCCCAAATATTGCTCAAAACCCACACCCGTGAAAACCACTCATCCCTCTGTCATTTGCAACATGTGCCCTCACGATGACCCCCCACTTCCAAGTGGACGACTAACCTACCAATCTCAGTGGCTTTCTGTCGGCGCTGCTGACCCCATAAGACACGCTGATGGTCGATCACGCCACAGCGCCTCCTCATCCCCCCCATGGACATGCACTGCATCAAAACGCTCATTTTGCAGCTCTTGATCCTTCCCTTCAATATTTCTATATCCCCCACAGGATTTACTCCCCCATTCCCACCCCTTCCATAACAGCCCCCATCCTACCCTATAGGTACTGAAAGAGCCCATACAATTGTTGCATAATGCGTTTCCCTTCTCTACATAAAACTGACGTATCCTTCCCTTAAACCACCCCATCCCACCACCCCAGCAAATCCTCCACATCCGCCCTTCCTCACTGAGCTCTGCCCACAACGTCTCAAATCCCCTTGCCCCTCCACATCACCCAGGATCCTCGTATTTAGTTTCCAATAGCTTTTGCACTTCCTAGCCAACCTATCCCACCCCAAGTCGACCACAACCACCTTATGATTGGAATATTCCACCATATGCTATGACTCAAGTCTTACCCACTTCGTGATGTACACCCGATCTAGCCTCGCCACATATCCATGTCTGATAAAAGTGTGCTCCACCTCCGAAGCCCCACCCCCAAATACATCCCGTAAACACACATTCCTCAGAAGATCACTAGGATAGTTGAAAAATGCCCCTCCCCCAGCTCATCCCTCACGAAATCCACTTTCACATGTGCATCATTCTCCACATGTGCATACATACACACTAACGCCACTCACTTGCCCATCCACCACCCATCCACTCTCATAATACACCCCTCCCTCCCTTCACTTCTTCTAACCACAAATGGGCTCGCTGCCTGGAGTAGGACTCCCACCCTCCTTTCAAGTGCCCCATCTGCATCACAAAGGCCCTATAGCCATCCACCTCCAATACACACCCCATCTTAATACTGTGCTCTTGCACAAATACGACATCCACTTTATGCCGGCACAAGAAACTGGCAAACCATGCATGCTTCACATCCTGACACAAACCATTAATGTTAACTGTCATACACCTTAGGCCAGCAGTGCTTTCTTCCAACTGTGCTTTGACACCTTCACAACACCACCATGTCCTTTCAGACCTCCTTTACTCATGTCTCTACTGGCAGCCCTAATCCTACCCCCCCCACGGTCCATCTCCGGGCCCGAAGTCCCCAAGGGACCGCCTCCACCTGTTTCCACCACCTTACCGGTCCTCTGTGCTGGGGTCAGGACATCATCCGAATCCGATGATACGGCCTCACACTTGCGCATGACTCCACCTGCCCCCATCTCCACCTCCTGTGATTCCTCATGGTGAACCTCCACCTTCACCACATGTCCAACCTCCACGCCATCTGGGCACATTGCCCGGTGAGACACCACCAAGTCATTGGGCTCCTCTCACTGCCACACAGGTCTACAGTATTCCTCACACCAGCCCTTGTTGCCGAATTGCCCTCCCCGTCTGACTGGGGAAACAGCGAGTTGATCACCGTCTCTAGGATCTCATCGATGGCTTCCACTGCCGAACCATGCCGTCCCCCACCATCAGGCAAAAGGGGTCCCTCAGGGCCCCCAGCCACAGGAGCCGTCAGGTCCTCGCCTGCCATCGCCTCCGTTCGCTACACCTCCTCACTCCACAGACGACCAGGCCCATGTCCTTCCTGTAACTCCAGGGCACGTTTGACTTGCCCAGATTCCTCTGTGGGAATGCGTCCTAGACCATGAAGTCGAGACTGTTGCTGACAATATGCAGCAATGTGATCAAAACCACCACAACGTCTGCAAGTCCTGCATTGCCCAGCATAGGACACCATGACCTGAGTCCTAAAAACCTCCAACATCACATACGACGGTATAGGGTGCCATAACGTCATTTTTAGCAAAAACATGCCCTCCGATAACCCAGCATACGCATCTTCTACCCACTTGCCGGGCTGTGCCAGGTGAATGGCCCAGTAGTTCTTGAAAACATTGCGTATATCCGTTTCATCTGCCTCAAACGGTACATTTTGCACTCTAACCCAAGTATAGTGCCTGAACACGTCATGAAGGCGGAGACTCACCATAGAATTGACGTCCACTCGCACATCCTGATATTTCTCCACCAGGCTCTCATAGATGCCGGCGTTCAACAACTTGACGAACACCCTGCATATGCCATTGAGTGCTACACCATATAATTCAGCATCCTCTATACCATACTGTATCTCAGATGATTAATGGCAACAGCAGGGAAGCAGCTTGTGGCGAAATCACCCAGCAAACCAGCTCGATACCCACAGTATTTACTCTCCTCCTCACACCCTGCACCATATTAGAAAAAAACGGGAAGTCTTCCAATCGCCGAGAAAGGGCAGCAGGGGTACGTCTGATCACTCCAATAGACGAGCAGAGAATCGTATACAGAACATGAAGTAATCAGTCCCTCAGCTTCAGAGTTGGTTGCTACACGTCCCTTTCCACCTGGCGTTAGTATATAAGCGCCTGCCTCCTTGCCTATGCTCCAGAATCTCCACAACCACGGTGCTCTTCACACCAACTCCAAAACTGAGGGACTGATTACCTCATCTTCTGTATAGAGTTCTACTGTCTTCAAATTATGCCCTAGAATTTCTATTTATAAGCCACTGGATGGCGAAACGTCTACACTAAAGATACCCAGAGGTTGCACATGTGTCTGAATATCATCAGGAGTAAGTTAGCCACTGTAAACAATAGAAATCACGATCTATGCACTGGAATAATCCCACAGAGTTATCATAATATAATCGTACTTCAGTTTTGACTATAAATTGATTAAGATACTTTTCATGGTGGGAATATTTCATTCTTCATAATATGGGACGTGATAATGATTCTATTGTGGTAATGGTTCTATTGTGATAATGGTTCTATTGTGGTAATGGTTCTATTGTGATAATGGTTCTATTGTGATAATGGTTCTATTGTGGTAATGGTTCTATTGTGATAATGGTTCTATTGTGATAATGGTTCTATTGTGATAATGGTTCTATTGTGGTAATGGTTCTATTGTGATAATGGTTCTATTGTGATAATGGTTCTATTGTGATAATGATTCTATTGTGATAATGGTTCTATTGTGATAATGGTTCTATTGTGATAATGGTTCTATTGTGATAATGGTTCTCTTCTGATAATGATTCTCTTGTGGCAATGGTTATGTTGTGGTAATGGTTCTGTTGTGATAATGTTTCTCTTGTGGTAATGGTTCTGTTGTGATAATGGTTCTGTGGTGATAATGGTTTTGTTGTGGTAATGGTTCTGCTGTGGTAATGGTTCTCTTGTGATTATGGTTCTCTTGTGATTATGGTTCTCTTGTGATTATGGTTCTCTTGTGGAAAGGATTCTGTTGTGATAATGGTTCTGTTGTGGAAATAGATGTGTTGGGACAATGGTTCTGTTGTGGTAATGGTTCTGTTGCGATAATGGTTTTCTTGTACTCACCTAATTTTACTCACCTAATTGCGGTTGCTGGGGTCGAGACTCAGCCCCTAGCCCCGCCTCTTCACTGATCGCTACTTCCTGAGCTTTGTCACACTTCGTCTTAAAGCTATGTATGGTTCCTGCCTCCACTACATAAATTGCTGACGACTCTGTGACTGAAGAAATACTTCCTAACATCCCTGTGACTCGTCTGAGTCTTCAGCTTCCAGTTGTGACCCCTTGTTTCTGTGTCCCCTCTGTGGAACATCCTATCTCTGTCCACCTTGTCTATTCCACGCATTATTTTGTATGTTGTTATCATGTCTCCCCTGACCCTCCAGTCCTCCAGTGTCGTCAGTCCGATTTCCCTCAACCTTTCTTCATAGAACATTCCCCTTAGCTCCGGAACTAGCCTTGTTGCAAACCTTTGTACTTGCTCTAGTTTCTTGACGTGCTTGACCAGCTGTGGGTTCCAAACTGGTGCTGCATACTCCAGTATGGGCCTGACATACACAGTGTAGTGTCATGAACGATTCCATACTAAGGTATTGGAACGCTATTCTAAGGTTTGTCAGGCGCCCATATGCTGCAACAGTTATTTGGTTGATGTGTGCCTCCGAAGACGTGCTCGGTGTTATACTCACCCCAAGATCTTTCTCCTTGAGTGAGGCTTGTAGCCTTTGTCCACCTTGTCTATACTCTGTCTGCGGTCTTCTTTGCCCTTCCCCAGTCTTAATTACTATGCATAATGGTTCTCTTGTGTTAATGGGTATGTTGTGATAATGGTTCTGTTGTGATAATGGTTCTCTTGTGGCAATGGTTCAGTTTTGAAAATGGTTCTGTAGTGGTAGTGGTTCAGGTGTAATAATCGTTCTGTTGTGATAATGG
>NC_069471.1:14585476-14648663 GCF_026875155.1 Cherax quadricarinatus | reverse complement strand
CGGGCCAAATTTTTTCATTCAGTGAACCATTTTTCTACGCTCTAGTTCAGATGCGCCTTACGACGCATAATGACATGATTGCAAATAAATTATACCATGGGTGGGGTTAGACCCGTGGCCAGAAAAATCTCAAAACTCCACACCGACGCACTAGCCACTGGGTCAGCTAGCCACGGGGTCAGCTAGCCACTGGGACAGCATAGCCACTGGGTCGGCTAGCCACTGGGACACCTAGCCACGGGGTTTCAGCTAAGCCACTGGGCCAGCTAGCCACTGGGTCAGCTAGCCACAATAAGATTCATCCAGTGGATAACGCGTCGGTCTGGACTCGTTAGTCGGTCTGGAGTTTTGTGGGGTTAAAACCCCTCACTCCACGGTGGGGTTTCTAACCCCACCTGTCGTATAGTCAGTTCTTTAAAAAAATATGTAGATATGGACATATTTACCATTTTAACATAAAATTATTTAATAAAAAGACAATATAAGCATTAATTTATTAAGACTTTTAAGTCGGGTTTAATTTCTCTTAGCTTGTAATATTTGTAGTTAAATTAGTTACTGAGAGCAGCAGATAATTCTTCAAATGTGAATCAGTCAGTCACGACCTCAGTTTATTGTTAATCAATTTCTTGGATGAAAGTGTTTGGTCGTATCTTTACGTGTTTCCATAACGACGGACGTAACTCTGGACAAATGTTCTTAGTTCTGAAAAATGTTTACAGGGTAATGTTCGCCAAAAATTATTTTTGTCAGAAGCATTTGTGACTGAGTCGGGTGTTGTCGCGCGTCAGGTGTTGCTTTGTTGTGGAATGTGATGGTGAGGTGTAGTCTAGACCCTTCATATGCCTTCCTTTGATGTTTTGTCTTTATAGTTCCTTGATACTCCGAGAACTCACGAAAGCGCTGGAATTTCACTATCCTTTCGCAGTGGTTATTTTGCATATTCTGATATCACCTGTTTACTGTGATCTTATTGCATATATATATATAATATATATATATATATATATATATATATATATATATATATATAATTATATATATATATATAAAATATATATATATATGTATGTATAATAATGTTGTTAGTAAGCACATATGCAAAGTAGTATCCTTATATGAAACGTTTCGCCTACACAGTAGGCTCTCATCAAGTAACAGAAAAGTGATAGAAGCAGAAGATACTTGAAGACGATGTAATCAGTCCATCACCCTTAAAGTTTTGAGGTGGTCAGTCCACTCAGTCTGGAGAAGAGCATTGTTCCATAGTATGAAACAATATATATATATATATATATATATTATATATATATATATATATATATATATATATATATATATATATATAATATATATATATAATATATATATGCAAAACAACCACTCTGAAAGAATAGAGAAATTCCAAGCATTTTCGTGACTACTCACATTATCAAGGAACTATGAAAGTAAAGCATCCAAGAACTATAAAGGGGGGTCTGGCCAAACCCCTCACTATCAGACCCCCACAACGGTTAAACACCTGACGCGGCCGCCCCAAATGGACAGGTCCTTTGACAACTCACCAACAAATTTTTTTAAACCCCAAGAAAATGTAAAAAATTTTTTTTCCAGTGTATTATTAAATTTTCCCCAAACCAAATTTTTAATTATTTATTTGAAATCCCCTGTTTTACTGTGATCTTATTGCTATATATTTTATAAAATATATATATAATATATTTTTAAATAATAATATAAAATATATATTATATATATATTTATATATATATATAAAAGTAAATATTATAATTATATTTAAAATAATATAATATATATATATATATAATATATATATAATATATAAAATAAAAATTATAGTAAATAATAATATATATATATAATATATATATATATATTTTAATTATATATATTATATTTATATATATATTAATATATATATATATATACACAAAAATATATTTATATATATATATATATATATATATATATATATATAATAATATAAAATATATATATTATATATAAATATCAAAACAACCCTCTGAAAGAATAAGAAATTCCAACATTTTTTCCGTGACTACTCACTTTCAAGGAACTTGAAAAGTAAAGCATCCAAGGAAGCTATAAAAGGGGTCTGGCCAACCCCTCATTTATCAATCCCCAAGGGTTAAACACCTGACGCGCCCCGGGCCCCAAAAAGGACAGGTCCTTTGCCAACTCCCAACAAACCATTCTACCCAAGAAAATGAAAAAATTTTTTTTGTCCATGTATTATTAAATTCTTCCCAAATTCATTAATTATTTATTTTGAAATCACCTTTTTACTGGATTTTATTGCATATTTATATATTTTAATATATTATATATATATTAATATATATAAATATATATGTAAATATTATATAATTTATAATATATAAATATATTATATATATATTTTTATATATAATATAAATTTATTTAATATATATATTTTATAAAAATTTTAAAAAAATTTAATTATAAATATATATTATATTATTATATTTTTATATATATAAAATTATAATATATATATTTATATTTATTATAGTATTTTGGAGACAAAAAACCCCCCCCGGGGGAGGTACTACCGCCTCCCAAGGATGTAAAACGAAAGCCTGTAATTGTTTTAATGATGGTAGGATTGCGGGTTTTTTTTGTCTGTCTCATAAATATGGAAGATTACAGGTACCCTTTGCACTTCTACTTAACTTAGGTCACACTACCCCATACTGTTTTTTTTTTCCCTTTATAACCATGGGGAAAGTGGAATAAAATTTTTCCCCCCGTAAGCCATGCGTGTTGTAAAAGTCAACTAAAATGCCAGGAACTTTGGGGCTAGTAACCCCATTTCCTGTAATAATTCCCAAAAAAGAATAAGAAAATTGTCAAAGGGGAAGTTGAATGGAGTGGATGTGTGCGAATGATAAGAAAAATTTTTGTGGATGTTATAATAAAAGAAGCGGATGTTTTGGCTTTAAGTGAAACAAAGCTGAAGGGGGGGGGAGAGTTTTCAGTGCAGAGGAATAAATGGGATTAGGTCAGGGTTTCAAACAGAGTTAAACTAAAGAAGGAGAGCAAAAAATGTTAAAGGGGAAAGAATGGCGGGAAAAAGGGACTATAAATGTATTTTTTAAAGGGGTATGTGGGAAAAAAAAGGGGTT
Organism: Cherax quadricarinatus; assembly: GCF_026875155.1. Taxonomy (NCBI): domain Eukaryota; kingdom Metazoa; phylum Arthropoda; class Malacostraca; order Decapoda; family Parastacidae; genus Cherax; species Cherax quadricarinatus. The sequence continues at coordinate 14,645,475 of NC_069471.1, read as the reverse complement.
GGAGTGAAAGTGGGTTTAGAACGATATGCATCTGGGAAGAGAAAGGAAGGGGAGAAGAGAGTTTTGGGGGAAATGTTGAGTGAATGCGGGGATTTTTAAACCAAGGTGAGAGAAAGGTTTTGGGGATTGCAATAAAAAGTGAGCAAAAATGTTGTAGAGGAAGTGTAGGTAATTTGGGGGCCGGGGGTAAATAAAAATGGGAACCCTTTAATTGATCTATGTGTAGAAAGAGTTTTTGGTAATAAGTAATACTATTTATGAAAAAAAAGGATAAATAAATATACAAGGTATATATAGCACAAAGAAAGGTTTTTTTTAGATTGTGTATCGAAGATAAAAAGGTTTTATGGGGAGGTTCCCGGATGACACGTTTTAGGGGGGGAATGATATATTGGACCATTATTTAGTTGTAGTACATTAGAGTAAGAGGAAGATGGGGGAAAAAAGGAAAAAGGAACAACAACAAAGGGAGGGGGGAAAGTGATAAACTAAGGGGGGGATTCGGGGGGAGATATAAGCACTATTGGGGAGAAAGTGGGCTGGGCAAGTATGAGTATGGGGGGGTTTTAAGGGGTTCGAATAGTTTTAAAAATGCATATTGAATTTTGGGGGAGAAGTTTTTGGTTTTAAAGGGGAGTGGGTGGGAGGGGAAAGAGGGGGATTGGTGGAATGAGAATAAAGAGTTGATAAGAGAAAAATTTAGCTTAGAGAGGTTTTTTGCAAAGCAGAAGTGTTATAAAAGAGTAAGTATATGGGGAGAAAAAAAAGGGGAAGAGAGTGGGAAGGGGTGCAAAAAGGGGAGCAGATGAAGAGTGGGGAGGCACTGACAAGAAATTTTAATGAAAATAAAAAAAAAAATTTGGGTTGATTAAAAAAAGTTAAGAAGGCCTAGAGAACGAAAGGATTTGTATTAAAAAGGGGGGGGGGGGTAGGGAGTAGTAATGGGGAATGGGGTTTTGGGGAGATGGGGAGAATATTTTGAGGGAATTAAAATGTGACAAAAAAGGGAAACGGGAATTTCATGCACTGGCCAGGGGGGTATACCATCTTTTTTGGGTGAAGAAGAACAGGATGTGAGTGTGGGGGAGGTCGTGAGGCATTACATTTCTTCATGATCCCCTCAGCTGGAAAATGAGGATCATGACAGAAATTTAAAAGCTGGGGAAGATATTGTTGGGTGGTTGGATTTTTTTTTAATAAAAGTATAAAAAGGGGAAGGTAAATAGGGATTTGGGAAGAGCGTATAGTCCCCCTTTTATAAAAAAAAGGGGAACAAAAGAGATTGTAAAAATATAGAGGAATAAGTTTACTGAGTAATCAAAGAAAAGTGCACGGTAGGGTTATTGTTGAAAAAATTAGAGGCAAGACAGAATGTAGAATTGCGGATGAGCAGGGAGGTTTCAGAGTGGGTAGGGATGTGTAGATCAAGTGTTTACATTGAAGCATATATGTGAACAGTATTTAGATAAAGGTAGGGAAGTTTTTATTGCATTTATGGATTTAGAAAAGGCATATGATAGAGTGGATAGGTGAACAATGTGGCAGATGTTGCAAGTATGTGGAATAGGTGGTAAGTTACTAAATGCTGTAAAGAGTTTTTATGAGGATAGTGAGGCTCAGGTTAGGGTGTGTAGAAGAGAGGGAGACTACTTCCCGGTAAAAGTAGGTCTTAGACAGGGATGTGTAATGTTACCATGGTTGTTTAATATATTTATAGATGGGGTTGTAAAAGAAGTAAGCGCTAGGGTGTTCAGGAGAGGGATGAGATTAAATTATGTGGAATTAAATACAAAATGGGAATTGACACAGCTGCTTTTTGCTGATGATACTGTGCTTATGGGAGATTCTAAAGAAAAATTGCAAAGGTTAGTGGATAAGTTTGGGAGTGTGTGTAAAGGTAGAAAGTTGAAAGTGAACATAGAAAAGAGTTAGGTGATGAGAGTATCAAATGATTTAGATAAAGGAAAATTGGATATCAAATTAGGGATGAGGAGTATGGAAGAAGTGAATGTTTTCAGATACTTGGGAGTGGACGTGTCAGCAGATGGATTTATGAAGGATGAGGTTAATCATAGAATTGATGAGGGAAAAAAGGTGCGTTGAGGTATATGTGGAGACAAAAAATGTTTATCTATGGAGGCAAAGAAGGGGAATGTATGAAAGTATAGTAGTACCAACACTCTTATATGGGTGTGAAGCTTGGGTTGTAAATGTAGCAGCGAGGAGGAGGTTGGAGGCAGTGGAGATTTCCTGTCTAAGGGCAATGTGTGGTGTAAATATTATGCAGAAAATTCGGAGTGTGGAAATTAGGAGAAGGATGGAGTTAAAAAAAAGTATTAGTCAGAGGGCTGAAGAGGGTTTGTTGAGGGGGTTTGGTCATTTAGAGAGAATGGATCAAAAAGAATGACAGGGAAAGAGATAAACTTGGGGGAAAGGAAGGGGGGTAAGGGTCTCTTCGAAAAGGTTGGAGGTTTTTTTGGTGAGGGGCTTGGACTTCCGGGAGGCGTGCATGGCGTTTCAATGGAGTAATGGAGACAAAGGTTTTGGACCTGACATCTTTGGAGGTGAGGGGGAATTTTTAGTAAAGGGGTTTAGGGAAAGGGGTTTTTTTTTTAATACCCGGGACTTGATCCGGGAAATGGGATTTTTTAAAGGGGGTTCGGAATTAGAGTTTGGAGGGATATTTTTGGTATCTTTATAGTATATGCTCTAAACTGTTGTTTTCTGAGCACCTTGAAAAAAACAGTGATAATGGTGAGTGGGTTAAAGGTTGATTGATGAAAGTATTTTTTTTTTTTGGGATTTTCTTTTTTTTTTTTGGGTCCCCCCTGCCTGGGGTGGGAACGCCGACTTGTTTTATATATATATTTATAATATAAAATATATTTATATATATATATATAATATATATTATATATATATTTTTAAATTATATATATATATTTTTAAAAATTAAATATATTTATATATCTTGTGCGCAGATCGATGTCCACTGCTTTCCACATATATTAAAAACTTCGTCTTCAGAAAGTGTCCTAACAAAAAAACTTATGTTTACTTGTACTTTTTGTAAAAAAAATAATTTAAAAATTGGCACTTATAAAAATAATGTTTAATAACATCAGTTTTTATAAGTGAGTCAGAAGGGTAACTAAAATAAGATAACGTCAAAATAATAATATAAAAAATTAAATTTTTAAAAAAATAATAATAATAATAATAAAAAAAAAATTAATAAATATTAATGTAGTAGGAATGTTTTAGTAAGTATCGTGGTGGTGGTATAAAAAGATATTACATTAGTAGTAGAGTAATATCATTACCATTAAAAAAAATCTAATATTTGTATATTTACTTTTAGGAGAAATAAACACGATAAAATTACTAAAAATTTATTAATCTTTCTTGCAGTGCGGGCCAAGCATCATTAATTCTCCAGGCTTAACGAAATCGGTAAAAGATAATTTAATTTTAATTTTTGTAAAAAATTACTTTCTTTAATAAAATTTCTAGGTTAATAATTACTTTTTTCGCACAAACTAAATTACCAAAAACTACCAAAAAGGCAATTAGATTGGGGCAGAGCAAAGCGGGGAACAATAATGATATCGTCATAATCAACATGAAAACATGTCTGAAAGGGGTAAAGAGGTAGGCAGTGGTCATGACTCGCAACGTCTCAAACAATATTCCGGGAATTTATAGAGTATTTAAATTATAGAGCATAAAATGCTGAAGAAGGGGATTAAACTCTCAAGAAGGCAAAAAGAAGTAAAAATTTCTCCTTAAATAAATTAACACTGAATGGAGGGGAGGGATTTTGTAAAGGGAAACGGGTACCACATGAGGAGCAGATGGCAACTTACAAGGGGATAAAATTTTCCTGTAGAGGTAAAATACAATGGGGGGAAAGGGTTTGGAAAGGTAGGAATAAATTTCTCTTTTACTAGGAAAAATTTAAATTTCAATGATCTGAGGAACAGGTAAAAACACTACTCTTCTAATAAAGGAAAGGAATATTCATGAGGTCTGTGCCCCACGGTAAAAACATCTACGTCCCTTCTGTAATAAATAAAGATGAAAGAGAGTGATTTCCCAGGATGGTGGGGGGTGACTTTAGTCAACGGGTTTGGTAAATCCAACAGGTAATTTTGAAATAAACCAATTACCAGTTTATTGCTGTTGGAAAAAGTTTTGAAGGAGAGGAAACGGGAGCTTCTAGATAAGTACAGACGGGAAAATATTTAATTGGTTTAAAGGGAAAGGATTTCCAGTCATATTTATTTTTTTAAAAAAGTACAAGAAAGAAAGGGGAACAATTTCATGGAACAAATGATCGTAGGGCACGGGTCTTTTCCCCCGGGGCGGATGGTACATTAGCCAGTTCGTCGGGGTGACCATTGATGATTGCCTAGGACTTTAAATGGTACCCACAGCCACTGAAGGGGAAAGGGGTTTTTCATCCGGGAAAAAAAAAAAACTGGCGGGAAAAATGGCAGAAATCGTTCACCAAATCCAGTCATTCCGGGAGTGGAACCACGTCGATGGCCCCCACCCCCAAACCCGAACAGAACTTGCCAAAAAAAAAAAAAGTCCCCCCAGTACCACCAAACCCCAGCCCCCAAACATTCTTTTTTGCAAATAAGAGTCAAAAACCGCAAGAACAACAAAATACCTTTCATCCTTGGCTTCTTGCAGAGGAAATGCAATGTTACGGCTTTCTCATAAAACCACAAAAAGGATCATTTGGGACAACAAAATAGGGATCCCAGGTACAACCTATCGATGGACAGATGAACAGTCAAAAGGGGGGGGGGGATGTTGCCTGTAATCGCAAGTACTTGTTTGACGAACTATTAATCCCAAATGAGTACTGGAAGTTTTAGCAGAAAAAGATCGAGAACCAAAACCTTCTTGTGTAGTCTACAAGCCCCAGATCAACGTCCACAATTCCGGGAACACTTTTAAAAAATTGACCACTGTCTGGAAAACCTTCCACCCCTTTCCCCCCAAACTTGCTCCGGGGGAATTTCAACAAAAAGCACCAAAAATGGAGGAAATACAAATAATGTTGTTGCGTGATAAAACCAGGAGCAGCTCAGACGAGAAATCACACACAAAGCTTTTAAATCTCGCAAAAAATTTCAACTTAACCAGCAATAATAGAGCCTACTAGACTAAGAAACACTTGTAAAGCTTACTCAGCCCAGTAAAAATTTCGGACATATTCCCAAGGCGGGCCCTCCCATAAAAATTTAAATGAATGAAAAAAAATAAAATTCACAAACAAAAAACCTTTTATTATTTATTAATGCAAAAAAACATTGAAACATGGGGTTGTATCCTACTTGAAAGAAAAATGAAAATGAAATAAAAATTGCCATTTGACTTCAACGCTAGATGTAAAGAAAACTGGCTGTCGGGTTGATTTTGGCCCGTCTTTAGAAAGGAAAGCCGTTAATATGGGGGGGGGGGGGGGGGCCACAGCTATTAAGCGACAACCAAATGCTAGTTCTTCACGATCTATAGCTGAATAGTCGGCCAAAAAGGAAGCAGGGTTTTTTTTACCGGAAAAGGATGGGTCTGTCCTGTACAATAATCGTAGGAGATCTAAAGTGACGTCTCAAACTGGTTTTAGTCCTTTCCCCTTCAACACTCTCGTTGGTTGGCGGTGACCCACTGTCTTTCCAAGCGGGAAAAGAGAGACGGGGTTACCCCTGCTTAAGAAATCACTCTCCATGATAAGTGAAGATATTTAAAAAGGGTTGGGTGATTATCAAAAAATCTATGGGGGAGTTTAAAAAATAAAAGGGGACAAGTTTATTATTGGTCAAAAGTGAAGTTTTTCAACAATATCCCAGAATAGGAGCAGAGGCTTTTACTTACACTGTGGTCGAGTGATTACTTTTTGGGCCCCGGATCCCCACACATCACCTTTCAGGGGGGGAGAAAGGGGGGGGGGATTGCAGGACTAGACGACCCCACCTTAACAAACACCAGCAATCAAACTACGTTTCCTTACTCACTCGCTTTCCTATCGTTTAACTTTTCCCTCACACCTTTCCCCATACCAAGATTTTTAGTTAATGGTTAAGAAGAAAGGCAGGAAAAAGTTTAACATGTGGAAGTCGCATAAGGCAACAAATCTTCTACTGACTGTCACTTAACCATCAGAGAAAAATTTGGATAAACCCTTTAATAACAAATTTTTGAAACTTAAAAGCTTGGATACCCTTGTCCACCTTTAAACGATGTTGGTTCCCTTAAAAATTTTTTAGGTATTTTCAAAGGTTTGTGACCTTTCTAAAAAAATTCTTTTCCCCGTAAAAAAAAATTTAAGTTTGGGGGATTCCCCACACAAGGTCAAACATTTTTTCTTGGGGGAGTATCTCGTTTCTGCAGGAAAAAGTTTCCGGGTTTTGGAACATACAGGGAAAGGGGGAGTATCATCATGGTACTGTCGTAACACCACCCTAACCTGTTTGGGGGCATCATCCCCTTTAAAAAAAAATGGCTTATTAAAATCTGGAATTTTTGAGTATAGATCTTTAGAGAAGATGTCCTTAATTCATTAAACTTTTCTCGGCTATCAGAAAATTCAAGAGGGTTTTTTCACAGACTTTTTTTAAGGGAGTAGATAAATCCTGTAAGATCATAAAGGGTTTAGGAAAAACCTGCATAAAATTTTCAGAACCAAGAAAGCTAGCATGAGCTCTTGGTTTTGGGGGAAATTTAAACTCTAATAAAACTTTGATCTTATGGGGAGAGGTGCAAAGAGTTATTAAAAAGGATCAGTCAGGATATCTAATCTTGTTATACCCAAAAGGAAACTTTCTTTGGGTGGCAGTGAGGCATGTAGCGTAACCTACTAAAACTATGTTTTAAAGTTTGGATATGCTTTCCCACGTCGATTTCTTTTGTAAAGTTATCAAAATAAACGAAGCATTTTGGGTTTACCCCCAAACCCTTTTCATTTCAGTCTCAGTAGGAAACACAGGCAGTTTACCAAACCGAAGGGCATAGTTTATATTCAACCCTCCTTGGGGTGTAAGAAAAGCGGGTGTACTGCTTAGAAAAGGGTCTAACAAAAATTATGATATGCCTGCGCAAAATCATCCCGAAAAAAAGGAAAAATAATAAATTTGTGTAGATCACATTATTTAAGGGCATAGGCTCAGCACCCCACCAAGTTAACATTAACCCTGAATCAATAGCAATCTATATGAATTTTCCTCCTTCTTACCAGACATTGGGAACAATTAAGTACTGAAGGTTCAATGACTTTATTTTAATAATTTGTCTACTTCTCGGTCAAAAGCACCCAAGGGGAATGGGGCGGTATAAATTTCGTTTGATAGGATTTTCCGCACTAAGCAATCTTTTTGGATACCGTGGGGGTAACCCTAATATAGTAAAGACCTGAAAAAATTTCTCACAATTGAAGTATTCATGTTTCTTATGGTTATCCAAGATTTTTTTAATATTAAAGTAGTTCGTCCGATGGGCAAAAGTCACCAGTTATTATTCTTATCATGTCAAGTTAAGGTGTCAATTACCACACCCTTTCCTCCTCAGTTTTCTTATCAAGTTTTTGGGAAAAACTAAATCAAGTCATTAAACAGTTAACCCAATTTTTTCGGTTAACTGTTTTTTTAAAATTTTATTCCCGTTTTCAAAATGACACAGGGAAAAAAAGAATTAGTTTTTTTCTATTAGAGGTTTGTTTTCTTTTTACAGGGGAACCTTGCCCCTTTGGGTTTCGATCCCTTTTGCTTTATAGGGAATTTTTGACCCAGCATACAAGAAAACGGCCTCAGCAATTCCCAGCTTTTAAACAGGTTACGTTCTTAATGAATGTTTGATCTGGGAGGAAAGCTTTCAGGAATGGCGCAACCATGAAAATCTCTAAGAATTTAAACTGTGATCAATTCCCGAACTCTCTACCAAAAATCGAACAAAGAAAAGTGTTACCTGTACTGCTGAAAGTTCTGGCCAGGCTGTAAAGGGGCATACCTAAATCTTTTCCCTTTAAAAATTTGGGTTTTTTTTGATAGCTTTAAGGATTGCCCTTTTTCAGTTTTATAATTACATATGATATCCTGCGCAAAGTTTTCATGATTTCAAGGTGTACCAGAAAATAACATTCCAAACCCGGGAGCCCATGTGCAGCAGCCATTCACAAGGGTAGCGGGATTTTCAACCTGATAATGTAGAAGTATGCTTCACCCTCTTTGGGAAGGGGGGTAAATTATGTTTGGGAAAAATTTTGGGATACGCATGATGTTCAATTACTCCTTCCCTAATTGTTGCTGTGTAAAAGTTAACTTTTTTTTCTCTAATTTAAGGGGGGATTTTTCGAGCTCGCAAACCTTTTCCTCTCTCTTAAATCATGTTCTCTAGTCTTTCCTCAACTTCTCTACCTTTTCTCTTTCTTCAAGTTCTCTTAATTTTTTGTTCCTACGACTTTACTCTCTCCCCGATCAAGTCTAACTGTCTATCTTGGGTTTTCTCTTTTAATTTTTATTCTTCCCCTTTTTTTCCTCTCTCAAGGTTCCTCTTCCTTTCCTTCTCTTTCCTGGAATTAGCGCTAAAAAAAGCTTTAACTTACTCCCCGGGTTATTCCAAAAAAGGGATTCCCCCATTTGAAGAATAACTTAAAAACCAGGGGGAAAAAGAAATGGATATATCAAAAAAAAGGAGGCTCAAAATTTCCCGCTCCCTCAAATTAAATAAACGGAGGGTTCGATCCCCCCTTCGAAAACATATGAAGAATAAAACGGAGGGTTCTATCCGGCTCCCAGCAAACAGTAATTTTAAGGTGTCCCTTGCCACCAACTTCCACCCAAAAAACAAGTGTCCACGACAGTTCCCTTTAATATAAATAGAGTCAATGAAATAATTTTCACGGAAAAATCCGGGGGCCCCAAAAGTCTGTTCTCCAAATCGTTTCCCCTCAAAAATAAAGGTGACAGAATTAAATAGTATATCCTCCTGATTACTTACAATAAATTGGACTATAACAATCACCAAATCTCTTAAAATACCTGTCTGTGGCCTACCCTAAGAATATTACTCATGCTGGGGGTAACCCCGGGGTATGCGGGGTTTAAATTCCAATGGTAGATTCGAGATGGGGTTAAACTTGATTCAGGAGTTTATCCGGCAAAGGGCGCCACTTGTGAAGGGTTTCTCACCCTTAACAACTTCAGAAGTATTACCAAGGGTGGGTCCTCCCCAGGGAAAATTTAAAGAATAGAAAAAGAAATAATAATTCAAAACATAAACACTTTATTTTTTTTTTTTAATCAAAGATGAACATTGAACATGAAGGGGCTGTAGGGTAATTTTCCCTAACTCGTTTATTTACCGCCGATTTTGTTTAGTTTTGGTACACAAGACAAATTTCTCACTCTTTCTTGAAAAATATTTATCAAAAATATACCCAAACAAAAATGAAAAAACTGATTTACTGAAATTGCCCTTGGGGATTCTTTTATTCTTATATGGATACGTAGGGGGTTTGGAAAAACCCTTGGGGGCCGAAGTACAATGCTAATACTTATTTTGCCCATTGATTTCCCCTAAATACCTTACCCTTTTCACAAAAAATAAAGTTTTTTTTTCGGGAAAATTGCAAAAAAAAAAAGCCCCTTTTCCCCACATAACTCCAAAGTTTTGGAATATTTTCCCCCCAAAAAACCAACGGTCCCAAAAAAAGAGAAATCTTATTCCCCAAATTTTGTGAAATTATTCCATTTAATTAAGTAAAAGGAATTATTTGTTCCCTAGGGAATAAGTTACTTCCGAGATATCGGCCGGGTCCCGGCCCCCCCCCAAAAAAAAAAAAAAAAAAAAATTTTTTCGCGAAAATCGCGTTTGTTTGGGTGTTTTTTCTTAGAAACTGATGTTCTAGTGCAGTTATCCTCTAAACACCGTTTTTTTTACTCAGAGACTAAGAAGGGGCATGACTCAATATTTATCGAAATATTTCCCCAAATCTTTCGCTATTTGGGCCCATTTTTTTCAACCTAGATAAAACATGTTTGTATGTTATTTGAGTGTTTTAATTTTATCATATTAGATCAATTTTTGATAGATAAATAAGCCGTAGAGTTGTATATAAGGATATAAGCGTAATAATTGGCGATACCTGGGTGCACCTCGAGCGGGGGGGACCTGCGGACAGCAAGAAATGAGTGAGTACTCAAGTCCCAGTATGACTCAGTTTTTATCATGCCACTAACCAGACTGAGAGTCAAAGATCAAAATGAATTTTTTATGAGAGCAACAGAATTTGGTTAACACAAGCCTATCCGATGTTATCCTGACACCAAATGACTTCGAACAGGCGATAAATGACATGCTCATGCACTCTGCCCCAGGGCCAGACTCATGGAATTCCGTGTTCAAGAACTGCAAGAAGCCCCTATCACGAGCTTTTAGGGGTAATCAGTTTCTACTGAGCGCGAACGAAAAATTGTCGAAAAAATTCACAAATTGAGTTAATCTTATAGAAAAATAGCTTAACTCTCTGGCAACACAATGGTACCAGAATCATTGTTCTACGACATTCCTACAAGGAATAATGGTCATTTAAAAACACCTAGGGTTACGTCACCACCCGCGGCAGGTGTGCTCACCTGTCGTCAATTTTTTTTTTTTCCGTTTTTCTTTCGTGTATTTATTGTATTATTCTTTCTAAGATAATAATTGACGATTTGGCATCATAACACAGTGGGTGGGACTTATACGTAGAGTTCCAGACAACCAGGAACCTCCCGACACCATTTTGCTGACGTCATGGAAAATTCCAGTCTCGGGGTGGCCGGGGAATATGGCTCAATATAACGCTATTATAGCTTCTACGGCTTATTTATCTATCACAATTGATCTAATATGACATAATAAACAATATAAATAACAAAGAAATATGGTAAATAATCCAGAATGAATAATATATGGCATATTCCCAGAGCGCTCCATCGGAATAATAGATTCCCATTCTCAGAGAGGGGCTTCCATTCTCTTTCTTTCACCTCCAGGGTCCTATATATTAAAGAAAACGAACATGGGTAACTATGATATACACTCGTAATGCAGTATAAGACTGAGAAAAATGTTATTTTCTCGAAAAAAAAAAAAAATCGGTGGTCCGCTGTTTCGCGGATTATCTCGGAAGTAAGTTATTCACATATATGAGCCACGAAATTCGTTAATAATAGCAGGAATGTAATGAAATTCACAGAGAACATAAAGGAAAGATTGTTTTACAAGCTAATGGTTTGCTTTTTGAGATATCATAATTTGTTTTTGATTTTTGTGAGGGCAAAAGTCAGATATTTGGTTGAAAGTCAAAACCATACAAAATTTATTTTTTTTTAAGAATGAAGAAAGGATAAATTACAGAACATCTAACCATTAGAAATACAGTTTAGCATTGTTTTATGCGTAGATAATGCCAAAACAGCTTCTCCAAGTCCCATGTCGAAGTTTCTGTTCAATATGTATGATTATTAGTAAATAATTTTTTTCTCAGTTATTTTTTGATCTATCTTATTGAAACTTGGTCACATTACTATTGAGAGGTGCTTCTTTACGTACAAAAAAATGAAAGAAATCGAACGAAAAATAAAAAAGTTCATGTCTGGACGTCAGCTTCCCCCTTTACCATCATATGGAGAGGGAACATGGACACGGGGGTCGTCCCACAGTTACTAAAAACAACAGACATAGCCCCCCTCCACAAAGGGGGCAGTAAAGCAATAGCAAAGAACTACAGACCGAAAGCACTAACATCCCATATCATAAAAATCTTTGAAAGGGTCCTAAGAAGCAAGATCGCCACCCATCTAGAAACCCATCAGTTAAACAACCCAGGGCAACATGGGTTTAGAGCAGGTCGCTCCTGTCTGTCTCAACTATTGGATCACTACGGCAAGGTCCTAGATGCACTAGAAGACAAAAAGAATGCAGATGTAGTATATACAGACTTTGCAAAAGCCTTCGACAAGTGTGACCATGGCGTAATAGCGCACAAAAAGCGTGCTAAAGGAATAACAGGAAAAGTTGGTAGATGGATCTATAATTTCCTCACAACAGAACACAAAGAGTAGTAGTCAACAGAGTAAAGTCTGAGGCGGCTATGGTGAAAAGCTCTGTTCCACAAGGCACAGTACTCGCTCCCTTCTTGTTTCTCATCCTCGTATCTGACATAGACAAGGATGTCAGCCACAGCACCGTGTCTTTCTTTGCAGATGACACCCGAATCTGCATGACAGTGTCTTCCATTGCAGACACTGCAAGGCTCCAGGTGGACATCAACCAAATCTTTCAATGGGCTGTAGAAAACAATATGAAGTTCAATGATGAGAAATTTCAATTACTCTGATATGGTAAACACGAGGAAATTGAAACTTCATCAGAGTACAAAATAAATTCCGGCCACAAAATAGAGCGAGAAACCAACGTCAAAGACCTAGGAGTGATCATGTCGGAGTATCTCACCTTCAAGGACCATAACATTATATCAATCGCATCTGCTAGAAAAATGACAGGATAGATAATGAGAACCTTCAAAACTAGGGATGCCAAGCCCATGATGACACTCTTCAGGTCACTTGTTCTATCTAGGCTGGAATATTGCTGCACACTAACAGCACCTTTCAAGGCAGGTAAAATTGCTGACCTAGAAAATGTACATTGAACCTTCATGGCACGCATAACGGAGATAAAACACCTCAATTACTGGGAGCACTTGAAGTTCCTTAACGTGTATTCCCTGGAATGCAGGCGGGAGAGATACATGATTATATACACCTGGAAAATCCTAGAGGGACTAGTACCGAACTTGCACACGAAAATCACTCACAAACGGAAAGCAAAAGACTTGGCAGACGATGCAACATCCCCCCAATGAAAAGCAGGGGTGTCACTAGCACGTTAAGAGACAACACAATAAGTGTCAGGGGCCCGAGACTGTTCAATTGCCTCCCAGCATACATAAGGGGGATTACCAATAGACCCCTGACAGTCTTCAAGCTGGCACTGAACAAGCACCTAAAGTCGGTACCTGTACCAAACCGGGCTGTGGCTCGTACGTTGGATTGCGAGCAGCCAGCAGTAACAGCCTGCTTGACCAGGCTCTGATCCATCAGGAGACCTGGCCACAGACCGGACCGCGGGGGCGTTGACCCCCGGAACTCTCTCCAGGTAAACTCCAGGTTAGGAGACAGAGCTATGAGTGTGTATGGGAAACAAAAAGGCTATAGTACGAGCGATGAAAATGGGAAAAATTGTTAGGATACCTCAAAGATATGTTTAGAGGAGATTGTTCATGACGGTGTCCCGTTCCCTGGTGGCTAAAGCTCTAGCTTCACAAAGTGAGGGTCCGGGTTCGATTCAAGGCAAAGGGGTGGAAACATCGGACGTCTTTGCTTACGTTGGTTGTCTATGTTCACCCATCAGTAAAATGGGTACCTGGGTGTTAGTGGACTGGTGTAGGTCACATCCCGGGACAAAACTGACCTAATATTTCCGAAATGCTCTGCATAACAAGCAACTTTCTATATGTCATTGTTGTCAGCTAGACCTGTATAACTTGTACATGTTACTAATAAATGCAATGAAAATGGTCAACAGACAAAAACGAACAGTAAAGGACATCGGGTGACTAACTCCATTAAGGTTTATTTTAATAATAGAAGGATTATTATTATTATTATTATTATTATTATTATTATTATTATTATTATTATTATTATTATTATTATTATTATTATCAAAAAGAAGTGCTAAGCCACAAGAGCTATACAGCGGTAATAGAAATAAGTTACATGAGCTAAGATTAATTTTATAGTCAGGAAACATAGATATTATTGCTATAACAGAGACCTGGTTCAACCAGAAAAAATAGAGAAATAATTTCTGAATGCCACATTCAGAAATTTTGGTCAATAGGAAGGGTGGCAGAGCGACGTTGTAAATCAGATATAAAATTAGAAGCTCCGAAAACTGAATTTGGCTACAGTTTCTGAAGGGATGTAATAAACTTTAGATAACATGTTTGGAGTAATTTGACGGGAAATCTAGGGCCAGTAAGCCTTCTACAGTGCTCCTCCTTTCTTATGTTAAGTCTGTGAAGTGCTCAGAACTAGGTTTAGGGACGTATTTTCAAGGGAGACAGAAAGGCTCCCAGCAACCTAAGATGAAAAAGTGCACCTGCAAGTGTTGGACATAATACACACAACCGGGAAGGTAGAAACTGCTAGTTAGACACCTCGAAGGCGGTGGGAACAAATAATTTATCTCTGTGGGTCCTGAGAGATGGATTTCAAAACCATTCATCACATCTGTCAGACACTGCAACATCATGGGATCTTGGTACAAAGACTTCAACGCTTGTCCAACCTTTGGACGACGACCTACCTGCAAGGAAGTGTTACAATCTGGAGAGTGAGGTGGAAGAGGCGGGATCCATACGCAGTTTTACAACACTGGGTGCCTAAACGTCTTCAAATAAAATAAACCCTAATGTTACATATGTGTCTCATTCTTCAGAGATGTAAAGACGATGTAATCAGTCCATCAACCCTCCAAGACGTAGGTCTGAGGGGGTCAGTCCCTCAGTCCCATAGTCTGGAACAATGTGTTCCAGACTGTGGATGCCTTGCTTGCGTTAGCTCACACCTAATTAAGAAAACTTAGCAAGTTGGCTACCCTTAAGAGCCCGGCTGACTGACGAACTTAATGTTACTTTACTGCTGAAACAAGTATCACTTCCTGAAGCTTCTAGTCTCCTGCAGACCAGAAATCTGGTAGGATTCCTTATACCACTAAACTAACGATTGCGTGATAACGTTCAGTCACACCGATATCATGCTTTACGGTTATGCATCTGTGACTGATTTCAGAAACTCATGACTCATGGCCAACTAGAAATGGCAGCCGTTCTGAAGTTACCATTTAAGTAAACTCCCAAACAACACTAAATGACCTTAAGCAAACCTTCATTGTTGACATCACGTCTCCTCCAGAAATCCTTCCCTCCACTAGATGTCATAAGCCACAGCTTCAGTGTTTCAAGCTACAACAGCTAAAGCCTCATAGCTTGGAAAAAAAATACCACCTTTTTCTGGAGCCACAATATTAATATTTGTGAGACAGCCTTAATATATTAGAGAAACAGCCTCAGTCATTGTGAGAAAAGTATCAAAGTTTGGGATATACTGCTTCAATATTTGTAGTAAAGCTTCAATATTTGTAGTAAAGCTTCAAAATTTGTAGTAAAGCTTCAATATTTGTAGTAAAGCTTCAAAATTTGTAGTAAAGCTTCAATATTTGTAGTAAAGCTTCAAATTTGTAGTAAAGCTTCAATATTTGTAGTAAAGCTTCAATATTTGTAGTAAAGCTTCAATATTTGTAGTAGTAAAGCTTCAAAATTTGTGTAGTAAAGCTTCAATATTTGTAGTAAAGCTTCAAAATTTGTAGTAAAGCTTCAATATTTGTAGTAAAGCTTCAAAATTTGTAGTAAAGCTTCAATATTTTGTAGTTAAAGCTTCAAATTTGTAGTAAAAGCTTCAATATTTGTAGTAAAGCTTCAAAATTTGTAGTAAAGCTTCAATATTTGTAGTAAAGCTTCAAAATTTGTAGTAAAGCTTCAATATTTGTAGTAGCAAAGCTTCAATATTTGTAGTAGTAAAGCTTCAATATTTGTAGTAAAGCTTCAAAATTTGTACTAAAGCTTCAATATTTGTAGTAGCAAAGCTTCAATATTTGTAGTAGTAAAGCTTCAATATTTGTATTAGTAAAGCTTCAATATTTGTAGTAGTAAAGCTTCAATATTTGTAGTAGTAAAGCTTCAATATTTGTAGTAAAGCTTCAATATTTGTAGTAAAGCTTCAATATTTGTAGTAAAGCTTCAATATTTGTAGTAGCAAAGCTTCAATATTTGTAGTAGTAAAGCTTCAATATTTGTAGTAAAGCTTCAATTTTTGCTTGGTAAAGATGCGGCGTAGCTAAAGTTGGATATGGAGGAACTAAGGGTATAAAATTTCTTATAGCCTGTAAATCACTAAGGGTGTCTGAGACAACCAAAATGATGACACAGGCATAGATGCAATACGGATAAGTGCAGCAAGAATGCATATCAAATCAGCAGTAAAAAATACTTGCCGAAGATAGTAAATGCCCTCGACGACGCTGTCCGGAACCGCTGCGCTGCGAATCCTACCTGAGTACACTGCAAAACAAGAAGTTGAGGTGAAGTGTTCAAGAAAAAGAGAGCGAGAATCACCGTAGAACAGTTGGGCTGTCGAGCAAGGGAGAGAGAAAAAACAGACCGAACCGCATGGAACTATCCCATATGGGTAGGGAAAAGTGAGATGCTAGATGAACATAGAAAGGTGGTAATTGAAGAGAAAACAAGAGCGAATGTAGGCAAAGGGAGAAGGGACGGAGTAAAACTGGGGCAGTGAAATCAATTAAGAAGTCTACTAATATCAGTTGACCATTCTATAAATGGAAGGATTTGCGGACATCATGAAGCGTACATAGTAGCGAAGTCAATGGGCAACACGGCGATCGGATAAGGATGGAACGTTTCGCTTCTGCAAAGAGGCTCTCAACAGGGGAAGAGCGAAAAGCACAAGGCAAAACCGTAACCCTATGGTGATGAATTGGGTAAAGGTCTAGAGAGAGTAGCAGGATAGGCGCTGAATAGCTCTGGTCACCATAATCAAGTTTTTCCATAAAATGAGGGTGGAATGTAGGCGAAGGAGAGTTCGACGATCAGCACCCCTGAAAGAAAGAGCACAGGGGTTTTAATAAGAAGTTTTCAGTCGCTGTGACAAGTTTCCTTCAGAGAGGTAATGTGAGTTTCCAGTATAACCTACGGTCAAAGAGAGGGCCCAGAAACCTGACTGTATCACGTTCCAGGATACGGGAGCCATAGAGGTATGTAAGCAAAAAGAAGATCGGAGATGACAGAGGGCGGTCTAGGTAGTGAAAGTAATTTGGTGAGTTTTTGGTCACTGAAAATTTAAACCCATGCGTGGTGGCCAATTGGAAACACGATCGACGCATGCTGGGGGGAGAGAAACTGTAAGGAGGTGACAGTCAGCGCCTGCACAGGCATAGCGAAGTCATCAACATATAGTGATGACCAAATATTTGATGGAAGACTAGAGCCCAAATCACTTATAAGCAAGGAAAAGTGTTGTTGCTCAGAACACAGTCCCTTGGGACACCATCCAGCTTGGGTAAATTCCGGGGAGAGCACATTATTAACCCGAACACGGAAATGTCTAGTAGTTTAAAAAAATTCTTAAGGAAGGATGGTAGATTGCCTCGGGAGGCCTAAGGAGTGGGCTGTGGGCCAAAAAATATACTCCAAGTTGTGTCATATGCCTTCTCAAGATCAAAAAAATATGGCAATAACTGAGTGTTATTCGCGAAGGCATAACCGAACATACGTATTCAAGCGTAGTAAGGGGTCCTATGGTAGAACGGCCCTTAAGAAAGTCCATTTACGAGTGGAGAGACTTTGTGTGTCTCTAAATACACAGTAAACCGTCCTGTTTACCAGGCGTCCATCACTTAGCAAACTGCAATGGGACGATAGTGGGAGGCTTCATGTCCCTAGTACCCGGTTTGCGGAAAGCGAGAACAAAGGCAGATTTTCACAGCTTGGGATGAACTCCAAGTAACCAATTAATATTGAAAAGGCGTAATAGGACTGCAAGTGCTGACTGATGTAATTGTTGTAGCATACGAATATGAATGTTGTCCTGACCCAGCCTGCTGCCGATGATTGCACCCAGTATCTTGAAGTGTAAAAGGCACATTATACGTTCTTCTCTGAGAGAAGAAAAGTCCAGGTGCAAACTTCTGCAGACTTTGAGGAAAAAAACGAGGGACATAGATGGAGCCCCTGAGAATACGGACAGATGATGCCAATTTTCATTGGCAACATCTAGGTGGGTTTGCTAAATCAACACCGGCAACCCGCCGAACAGGAGCCGGGTCAGGAGAATATTTACCACACAGTTTTCGTACTTTTTTCCAGACTGCACTCATAGAGGAAGCAAGGTAATGGTGGAGACAATCTCTCCAGCAAGTGCGTTTAGCGTCAATGGATGGCACGGCGAGGCGAATCCGCACGCTTCTGCTTAAAATCAAAAGTCTCTTCTCTGCTTCCGTGGTTCTATTGTACCGGTACCTGCCCCATGCAGCCGTTTCAAACGTACTGCACTAAGCACAAGCAGAGACCACGAAGGCACGCAATTTTCTGAGAATGCCTGCCCGAAGTTTGGGGTAAGAATGAGCAGCTGCGGTTAAAACGAGGACGAGAAGAGGTGTAAAAGCCAGGGGGGGGGGGGGGGGTGACGATCGAATTTGAGACAAGAAGGAACCTCTCTAAAACAGTTAGTTGTGAGTAAAGGTTCCAATATTCCTGATCAAACTGCCAGCGTGGATGCGAGTAAGAATGATTGGGAAATGAATCGCTGTCATGTAAATCCGGAGAACAGACCATGTGAGTCTAATGCCGGCAGAGGAGAGAGTTAGACTGAGAGATCGATGCAAGAGAGAGTAGAGTCCGAGAATCAAAAATGGGTGTGAGTACCTGTATTTAGAACATGGAGGGGTGGGTAGCAAAAAACCTCTAACTGAATGCCACGGAATTCACAGTGCGACCCCCAAGAGGAAATGATGGGCAATAAAAACGCCAAGCAACAGAAGCTGTGGCTGGAAATGAGGAAACAAGAAAGGCAATATCCAGATAGATAATGCCTGAGATAGGAGAGAATATAAAGAACAGAGCGTATAACACCTATGCAAGTGGATACGGCTGCTGTGTAATGCAGCAAATATAACAAATAGCTGAAGTACGGAATATCAGTGATAGAAGAAGGGCACGTCATTAGAAGGTCCCATCAGAAAATGATCTGAAGAATACAATAAATTATAGCCTGAGATGGGATAGATAACAGCAGAAGAGTAATTTTGGTTCCGTAAGCAAACTCCAAAAGGGCAAAACTGGGAAGTAAACAGCTGAAGCTCAACCCCGATTACCCCCCTGAGGCCCGCGTATAATTCCCGCTGTAAATAATCCATGATTGGCAACGATACAGAGACCTGAACCCGCAGGTAAGGTTTCCTACAGACTAGAGGGTTTAGCTAAAGTCCACATTCAGTGGCAGCGGAAAACGTTCAAGCAGCGAAAGGAACGGTGCGCTGTGAAGACAGGAGTTGCGCAGATGGAGGAGAGGAGAGAGAGTAACAGAGGGTAGATCAGGCCCATTGATGTTGGTCTCGCAATATAATCAGAGATTGCTTCAACGTTTCATCGAATTCAAAGACGTCGTATGGGAGACAATATTGGAGAATGGCAGGGGGAAGGAAGAATAAAGAATGGAACTGTAAAGGACTGTATCAAAGGTAGGGGGGGGAAAGGTGGAGGGAACTGAGAAGAAGCATGGAAGGGGACAGAACAGGCAGAAACCTGGGAGTGTGCAGAAGAGGAAGAAACTTGGTGGAACAGGGAGGAAGGTACGTACAAGAGGGAGGTTGAACCTCAACACTTTGTAACAGAGCCAGTGATATGAGGAAAAGAACCAGTACAGGGACAGGAAGGTAAAATGAAGAGGTGGAATAAGGGAAGGAGCTTTTTTGACTTCAGAGAATTAGAGGGACTACTGGAGGAGAGGAGACGTACAGATCCCTCGTCGATACCGAGGCATGAGAGGGAGAAACAACGAAGAAGCGAGAACACTGAGGGCGTTGAAGTATGGACGCTGAGCCAGTGCACAAAAAGAATTAGATACATGGAGTGACTTGGGAGAGGAAACCACAAGGGTGATGCTGCAGAAGATGGTGGGCCCCAAGAAGTGGAGGGGAACGTTTTTTGAAACACGGGAATAAGAAACACGAGGTAAGTCACCCATGGAGGCGCAGATGAGAAACCTGCCATGGAATAAGGGAGACACTTACTGCCTCTTTGATGTAATGGATTACCCCCGCTCATTTAAGTAGACTTTGGCAACGGCGAGAGTACGAAGGGGTGAGCCTCATACGAATAAAGGCAAGATGGGAGGTCGATGCAAGATGTATTAGAATGGTCATGCGGCCCCACAGACTTGTATTCGGCTTTAAATCTCAATATTTTCTAGTATGGCCAAATCGCCAGCAATTTCTACACTGTTGCGGAGTAGGGAACACCTTTCGAACTTGTAAACGATGTCCTGCTACATAAAATGAGGATGGAGTTCACGGCAGCAAAAGTTAAAAATGCAGCCCCATATTGCTAGAATCGTACTCCACCCCGCGGGCAAGGAAACAAAGTGTCTACCTTAGGATTGGGAGATCTTGGAGTTCGCAGCTGTTCAAGAATGTTCATTGCCACATGTCGGAAATTTTTGTTGAATTATGGTATGGGGCAGAATGACGGACCACTACAAGAATTGAGGGAAAATTATGTTTTTTTCAATAGTTAAAGAACAGATATCGATATGGAAAGAAGAGAAAGATCGATGAGCTTGGTATCATTCTGTAGCAGTTATGATGCACGTACCCCTCTTAAGAGCAATGAAAATGAAATATCTTTACCAACCAGGCATAGGAGTGCCTTGCCAAAACGTGTCGAAAGATAGAGGCAGTAGAGGAAGTGTCGTAAAGTGAAGAAATAGTCCATTGTGCATATCTGAAATCGAGCGTGGAAAGGGAGAGCAGGACGTGTCGATCTTTTCTGAGAAGAACGAGAAGGTGGGAGAAGTATGCATCAGCAGGTAATGTTGTGGCATTTAGGCGTGGGACCCAGATTTGGTCCGACGTGGAATGGCCGGCAATTCGAAAATTGCCGCAGCGTAGAGGCAGTAGGCCGAAGCCATAGTCAAAGGAGAGCGGAGGTCAGATAAATCGAAGAGTCAGTCGAGACATCAGAACCCGAATCGGGTGAGGAACAGCACTGCGCAAGAGGTACAGAGGCTTAAGGATGTCCGAAGAGTGGTCCAAAGATGAGGTGGGGTCAAACGGGTTGTGGTATCAAGAAAGGGTGCCAGGGGGTAGCAGGTTCATGACTAGGGCTTCCATGGTTAGGTACTTCTTTCTTTTAGTTTTATAAGAAAAAAAAGAAAGAAGAAAAAAAAATAAATAAACAAAGAATAAAAATATTTAGAAGTAAAGCTTCAAATAATATATGTAAGTAGTAAAGCTTCAATATTTGAAGTAGTAAAGCATCAGTAAATTAGTAGTAAAGCTACAATATTGTAGTAGCTTCAATTATTTTAAGGAGCAAAGCTCAATATTTGTAGTAGTAAAGCTTCAATATTAGTAGTAGTAAATCTCAATATTTGTAGTATAAAGCTTCAAAATTTGTAGTAGTAAAAGCTTTCAATAATTGTAGTATTAAAGCTCCAATATTTGTAGTAGTAAAGGCTCAATATATGTAGTAAGTTAAAGCTCAATATTTGTAGTAGTAAAGAAATCGATATTTGTAGCACAAAGCTTCAAATTTGTAGCAAAGCTTCGAAATATATGTAGTAAGCCCAAGTGAAACACCCGCACCTGACGTCAGCCCGCTGTAACACTCAACTCACTTCCGCCCAATTGTAACACGCACTCTAAACTCACGTTGCCCCAATGTACTGCACCTCACGTCAGCCCAAGTGTAGCACGCACCACACTTTCAGCCCATTTGTAACACCTACCGTCACGTCAGCCCAAGAGTAACACGCCACCTCACCTCATCCAAAGGTGAACACGCACCCTTCACACTCACCAAGTGTAACACGCACCTCACCACCACCCAAGTATAACACGCACCTCACCTCAGTCCAAGTGTAAACATGCACCTCACCAGTCCCCAAGCTCAAAATAATGAACCGACCGCACCTCCCTCAGCAAAAGTTGTAACAAGCACCTCACCTCAGTCCAAGTGTAACACGCACTCACCTCTTCCCAAGATGTAACACGCACCTCAACTCCGTCCCAATACCACGCTACTCATGTCAGCCCCAAGTTTAACACACGCACCTCACCCCACAGCCCAAGAGTTACACGCAACCTCACCTCAGCCCAAGTGTAACACGACCACACCTCAGCCCAAGTGTACAACACCTCAACCTCAGCCCAAAGTGTAACACGACGGTCCAACCTCACCTCAGCCCAAGTGTAACACGCACCACACCTCTGCCCAAGTGTAACACGCACCTCACACCTCACCTCCGCCCAATGCAAAATGCACCTCACCTCAGCCCATTATTACACGCCCCTCACCTTCATCCCAGGTGTAACACGCATCTCACGTCAGCCGAATGTAACACGGCACCTCACCTCAGCCAAGTGTAATCACGCACCACACCTCAGCCCCAAGAGTAACACGCACCTCACCTCAGTCCAAGTGTACACCGCACTCAACCTCAAGCCCAAGTGTAACACGCACCTCACCTCTTCAGCCCAAGTGTAAACACGCACCTCACCTCAGCCCAAGTGAAAAATGCACCTCACCCTCAGCCCAAGTGTAACACGCAAATCTCACCTCAGCCCAGGTGTAACACGCTCTATCTCACGTCAGCCGAAGTGTTACACACACCGTCACCCTCAGGCCCAATTTAACCACAGCACCCTCACCTCAGCCCAAGTGTAACAAACACCCACCTCTGCCCAAGTATAACAAGCACCTCACCTCAGCCCAACTTAAATATGCACCTCACCTTCAGCCAAAGTGTAACACGCACCTCACCTACATACCATGTTTAAACACGCATCTCACGTCAGGCCGAAGTGTAACACGCACCTCTCATCAGCCCAAGATTTAACACGATTAACCTCAGCCCAGTGTAACCGCACCTCAATCAGCCCCAATGTAACACGCACCTCACCTCAGCCAAGTGTAACACGCACCTACCTCAGCCCAAGTGTAACACGCACCTCACCTTAGCCCAGTGTAACAACGACACCTCACCTCAGCCCAAGTGTAACACGCACCTCACCTCAGCCCAAGTGTAACACACACTTCACCTCCACCCAAGTGTAAAAAGAACCTCAACTCAGCCCCAGGTGCAACACGCACCACACGTCAGCCCAAGTGAAAAACGCACCTCACCTCAGCCCAAGAGTGAAACACGGCACCTCACCTCATGCCCAAGTGAAACACGCACCTCACCTCAGCCCAAGTGTAACACGCACCACACGTCATCCCAATTGAAGCACGCACCTCACCTCAGCCCAAGTGCAACACGCACCTCACCTCAGTCCCACGTGTAACACGCACCTCACCTCAGCCCAAGGTAACACGTAACCCACTCAGCCCAAATGTAACATGGCACCTCACCTCAGCCCCAATTGTACAAGGCACCTGCACCTCACCAAGTGTAACACGCACCTCACCTCAGAGCCCAAGGTGTAACACGCCACCTCACCTCAGCCCAAGTGAACACGTACCTCACCTCATCCCAAGTTTAACAACGCAATCACCTCAGCCCAAGTGTAATCAGCGACCTCACGTCAGCCCAAGAGTAACAGACGGCACCTCACACTCAGCCCAAAGTGTAACACGCACCCTCACCTCAGCCCAAGTGTAACCGCTACTCACGTCAGCCAGAGGGTAACACGCACCTCACGTCGCCCAAGTGTAACACCCGACCTCACCTCAGTCCGAATTGTAATCACTCACCTCACCTCTCCCAAGTGTAACACAAGCACCTCACCTCAGCCCAAGTGTCACACGCACCTCACCTCAGCCAATTGTAACACCACCTCTCCTCTGCCCCAGTATACACTCACCTCACCTCAGCCCAAGTGTAAAATGCACCTCACCTCAGCCCAAGTGTAACACCACCTCACCTCAGCCCAGGTGTAAACATGCATTCACGTCACCGAAGTGTAGCCCGCACATCACCTCAGGCCCAAGTTAACACGCACCACCCAGCCCAAGTTTAAACCGCACCCACGTCAGTCCCAATGTAACACGCACCATCACCTCAGCCAAGTTTAACACGCACCTCCAACGTCAGCCACATGTAACATGCACCTTCACCTAGCCTAAGGGTAACAGGCACCACTCACCTCATCCCAAGAGTAACACCAACCTCACCTCAGACCTCAAGTGTAACACGCGCCTCAACCTCAGCCCAAGTTTAAAACAACCCTACCTTCAGCCCAAGTGAAACCCGCACACTTCACCTCAGCCCAAGGGTAAACACGCACCACACCCTCAGCCCAAGTGTAACACGCACCTCACTCAGCCCAAGTGTAACACGCACCTCACGTCAGCACAGAGTGTAACACGCACCTCACCTCAGCCAAGAGTAACGACGCACGTTACCTCAGCCCAATTGTAACACAACACCTCTACCCAGCCAAAGTGTAACACGCACCTCACCTCAGCCCAAGTGTAACAGCACCTCACCCAGCCCAATGTAACACGCACATCACTTTCATCCCAAGTGTAACACGCACCTCGCCCTCAGCCCAAGTGTAACACGCACCTCAACCTCGGCCCAAGTGTAATACGCACCACAACCTCAGCCCAAGTGTAACAGGCAGACCTCAACACAGTCCAAGGTGTAACACGCACCTCACGTCCTGCCCAAGTGTAACACGACCTCAACTTCCAGCCCAAGAGTAACAAGCACCTCACGTCAGCCCAAGTGTAAACACGCACCTCACCTCAGCCCAAGAGTAAAACGCAACCTCACCTCAGCTCAAGTGTATCACTCACCCAAACTCAGCCCAGTTTACACCAACCACAACTCTCACCCCAATGTAACACGCATCTCAACTCAGCTTAAGTGTAACACGCACCTCACCTCACCCAAGTGTAACACGCACCTCACCTCAGCCCAAAGTTTAACACGCACCTCACCTCTAGCCCAATGTAGCACGCACCTCCTCTAACGTCAGCCCAGTGTAACACGCACCTATCACGTCAGCCCAAAGTGTAACAACGCACCTCAACTTACACCCAATTGTAACACGCTCCTCACCACAGACCCAAGTGTAACACACAACCGCAGCTTCAGCCCAAGTGTAACACGCACCTCTCCTCTGACAAGTTTAACACGCACCTCAACACCTCAGCCCAATTGTATCACGCAAGTCACCTCAGCCCAAGTTTGGCAACAGTCCGTTCGTCTTCACCGGGTGGGGCCTCAGCCCAAGTGCAAACCACTCATCCTCAGCCCAAGTGTAACATGTCACCTCAACTCAGACCCATGTGTAACACGGACTTCACCTCAGCCCAAGTGTACACGCACCTGACGTCCAGCCCAAGTGTAACACGCACCTCACCTCAGCCCAAAGTGTACACGCACGCTCACCTCAGCCCAAGTGAATAACACGCACCTCACCTCACCCAAGTGTAACAACGCACCTTACGTCAGCCCAAGAGTAACTCGCCACCCACTCTCACCCAAGTGTATCATCACGTCACCTCAGCCCAAGTGTAACACTAAGTCTCGAACCTCAGCCTAAGTGTAACACGCACCTCAAGTCAGCCCAAGTAGTAACACGCACCTGAACGTTAGCCCAAGTGTAACACGCCACCTTGACGTCCAGCCCGAGTGAAACCCGCACCTCACTCAGCCCATTAGTAACACACGCACCCACGTCAGCCCCAGTGGTAACACGCACCTCACCTCAACCCAGTGTAACACGCACCTCACCCAGCCCAAGTTTAACACGCACCTCACCCAGCCCAAGTGAAACAACGTGTTCTAGAAGCCTCAACTCATCCCAAGTTAACATGCACCACACGTCGCCCAAGTGTAACACGCACCTCACTTTCATCCCCATTGAAACAGCACCTCACGTCAGCCCAAGTGTAACACGCACCACACCTCATCGCAAGTGTAAGACGCACCTCACCTCACCCAATAGAAACACGCACCTCACCCCAGCCCAAGAGTAACACGCACCTCTCACCTCAGTCCAGTGTAACACGCACCTCACCTCAGCTCAAGTGAAAACACGCAACCTCACCTCAGCAAAGTGTAACACGCACCACACCTCAAGTCTCAAGAGAACACGCACCTCACCTCTGCCCAAGTGTTTAACACGCACCTCCCATCAGCCCAAGTGTAACACGCAACTCATGTCAGCCCATTGTAACACGCACCTCACCACAGCCCCAAGAGTACACGCACCTCACCTCAACCCAAGTGTAACACGCAACCACACCTCAGGCCCCAATTGTTACACGCAACCATCACCTCACCCAAGTGTACCACGCACACACACCTCTGCCCAAGAGAACACGCACCTCACCTCAGCCCAAGTGTAAAATGACCTCACCTCAGCCCAAGTGGTAACACACATCTCACGTCAGCCGAAGTTATCACGCACCTCACCTCAGCCCAAGTTTAACACCACCCACCTCATCCCAAGTGTAACACGTGCATCACCTCCAGCCCAATATGTAACATGCCCCTCACCCTCAGCCCAAGTGTAACACTCACCTCACCTCAGCCCCAGTGTAAACACGCAATCCTCACCTCTGCCCAAGTGAACACGCACCTCAACCTCAGCCCAAGTGTAACACGCACACTCACCTGCATCCCAAGTGTAACACGCCACCTCACCTCAGCCCAAGGTAACAATCACCTCATACCTCAACCCAAGTGTAACACGGCACCTCACCTCTCAGCCCAAGTTAACACGCCCACCCCTCACCCAGGCCCAAGTGTAAATGCACCTCACCTCAGCCAAGTGTAAAATGCACCCACCTCCAGTCCAAGTGTAACGACGCAGCCTTCATATTTGTATAGTAAATCTTTCAATATTTGTTATAAGTAAGCTTTCAGTATTTTGTAGTAGTAAAGCTTCAATATTTGTTAGTAGTAAAGCTTCAATATTTGTATGATAAAGCTTAATATATGTACTATAAAGCATCAATATTTGTTTAGTAAGCTTTCTATATATGAAGTATAAAGCTTCAAAATTTGTAGTAGTAAAGCTTCAATATTGAAGTATGTTGCGGCCCCTGCCAAAACTAGGCGGTTAAATAAGTTAACCTGTTTAAATAGTTGAACCTCTGCCGGCCGGCAGTACCACATGGTGGGTCATCAAACCCAATGTGGGGGCTGCTGAGCCTGCCTTAGAGGCAGTAAATAAGCCCCCTGAGTGCCCCTCACGGTACATACACCTAAGCAGTAGTGTACCTGACCACCGAAGGGTAACACGTCTACTGGCTTTAGTAGACAGTATGTACCAGACGCCTCGCTGTACACACCTAAGGCAGTAGGTACCTGAACCACCGAAGGGTACACTGTCCTACTGGCTTTATAACATATGTACCAGAGCGCCTTCGCTGTACACACCTAAGCAGTAGGTACCTGACCACCGAAGGGTACACGTCTTACTGGCTTTAAGAAATATAAGTAGCCTGAGCGCCTCGCTGTACACACCTAAGCATAGTACCTGACCACCGAAGGGTAAAACGTCTACTGGCATTTAGTAACAGTATGTACCAGAGCGCCCGCTGTAGCACAACCTAAGCAGTAGGTTAACCTGACGCACCGAAGGGTACACGCTACTGGCTTTAGAAATATTAAGTACTGAGCGCCTCGCGAACACACCAAAAGCAGAATGTACCTGAACTCCTCAGTGTACACTCAATGCAGTTAGGTACCTACACACGAATCGTACCTTATCTACATTGGCGTTAGAAGAACCGCTCACGCGCAGCTCACTGAGTCTGTTGGCCTCAGTTACTTGACGTCCGCATTCAGTGAGCCTTGCAGGCTGGTTTCGGCAGCGGCTAGCGGTGTCTCCAACCGGCCTTTTGGAGAGGATTTACTGGACTAACCCGGTGAGATGTCCTGTGGACTCAACTCTAACGTTGAAACAACTTGTGGCCGAAGTCCGTCAGATGCTGTTTTAGTGGGGACTTTACATGAGAAAAGGTTGGAGTGTTACACTGAACTGGGCCAGGACCGTAGTGTGACCTGAGGGACGCTACGATGGAGTGGAAACACTGAGATATCACAGGACCGAAGTGAACACTGAGATGAAGAAAAAGGGTGTCGTGGGACACTGTGAAGTGGCCTGTTTGTAGGTACACTGAACATGTCGTGTGACTGACTTCGATGTCGGAGAGGCAGTTGATTGTAATTTAGTATTATAAAAATGTTATTTATAATTTATTGTTTTAAGCATAGAGATATATAAATATATATTGTGAAAGTAGTGTCAAAGTTGTACCCTGTGTGGGTTATTAATATATTTTAGTAAAATGCTGATTATAATTTATTATAGTAACATGTACATATTATTATTATAACATAGTTCCAAATACCTCTAGACCAGAAGATAGTTGATTTTTATATATTAAAGATTAATTTATAATTAATGTGTGTATTTATTTATCCCGAACACTATTATTACCAAAGAAGTAAAATCTTAACATCTCCTTCCTTTTTTAAAAATTAACTTTTTTGTACATAAGTAGTAAAGCTTGAATATTTTGTTTTTTAGTAAAGCTTCAATAATTGTAGTATAAAGCTTCAAATTTGTAGTAGTTAAGCTTCGGTTTTTATAGTAAAGTTTCCATATTAGTAGTAGTAAAGCTTAAAAATTGTAGTATTAATGCTTCAATATTTGTAGTAGTAAAGCTTCAAATATTTGTAGTAGAAAAGCTTCAATATTTGTAGTTAGTACAGCTTCATACTTGCAGTAAAGTTCAATATTTGTAGTAAAGCTTCAATATTAGTAGCAGAAAAGCTCACATAAATGAGTAGTAAAGCTTCAATATCTGTAGAGTAAATCTTCAATATTTGCAGTAGTAAAGCTTCAATATTTTGGTATATGTAAAGCTTCAATTATTTGTAGTAGTAAAGCCTTAAAATTTGATTAGTAAAGCCATCAATATTTGGTAGTAGTAACAGTTTCTATACTTGGCAGTAATGTTTCAATATTTGTATAAAGCTTCAATATTTGTTGCAGTAAAGCTTCAATATTTTAATAGAAAGCTTCAATATCTGTAGTTATAAATCTCTCAAATATTTTCAGTAGTAAATGCTTTTCAATATTGTAGTAGTAAAGCTTCAATATTTGGAGCAGTAAAGCTTCATACTTGTAGTAAAGCTTCAATATTTGTCTAGTAAAGCTTCAATATTTGTTGTAAACTTCAATATATGTATAGTAAAGCTGTCAATATTTTATTAGTAGTAAAAGCTTCAATATTAGTAGTAGTAAAGCGTTCAACATTTGTAGTAGAAAGGCTTCAATATTTGCAGCAGTAAAAGCTTCAAAATTAGTAGCAGTAAAGTCTTCGAATACTTGTATTAGTAAAAGCTTCAATATTTGAAGTAGTAAAGCTATCAATAAGTTTGTAGTAGTTAAAGCATCAGTATTTATAGTAAAGCTTCAATATTTGTAGTAGTAAAGCTTCAAAATTTGTAGTAGTAAGGCTTCAATATTTGTAGTAGTAATGCTTCAATATTTGTAGTAGTAAAGCTTCAATATTGTAGTAGTAAAGCTGTTCAATATTTGTAGAGTAAAGCTTCAATATTTGTAGCAGTAAAGCTTCAATATTTGTAGCAGTAAAGCTTCAATACTTGTAGTAAAGCTTCAATATTTGTAGTAGTAAAGCTTCAATATTTGTAGCAGTAAAGCTTCAATATTTGTAGCAGTAAAGCTTCAATACTTGCAGTAAAGTTTCAATATTTGTAGTAAATCTTCAATATTTGTAGTACTAAAGCTTCAATATCTGTAGTAGTAAAGCTTCAATATTTGTAGTAGTAAAGCTTCAATATTTGTAGCAGTAAAGCTTCAATACTTGTAGTAAAGCTTCAATATTTGTAGTAATAAAGCTTCAATATTTGTAGCAGTAAAGCTTCAATACTTGTATTAAAGATTCAATATTTGTAATAGTAAATCTTCAATATTTTTGGTAGTAAAGCTTCAATATTTGTAGTAAGCTTCAAATATATGTAGTAGAAAGTTTCAATGATTTGTACAGTAAAGCTTCCAATCTTTAGTAAAGCTTCAATATTTTGTAGTAAAGCTTTAATAAATTGTAGTAGTAAACCTTCAATATTTGGTAGATGTAAAGCTTTAATACTGTAGTTAAAGCTTCAATATTAGTAGTGGTAAGCTTCACAAAAATTGTAGCAGTAAAGCTTTCAATCTTGTAGTAAAGCTTCAATAATTGTAGTAGTACACTTCCAATATTTTGCAGAAAACTAAATATTTGTAGTAGTGAAGCTCAATATCTGTAGTAGTAAATCATCAATATTTGTAGTAAGAAGCCTTCAATATTGTAGCAGTAAAGCTTTCATATACTTGTAGATAAAGCTTCAATAATTGAAGTAGTAAAGCTTCATATTTGAACTATAAGCTTCAAACATTTGTAGTATAAAGCTTCAATATATTGAAGTAGTAAAGCTTAATATTTGTAATAAGTAAAGCTTTCATATTTGTAGCAGTAAAGCTTCCAATAACTTGTAGTAAGGCTCAATATATGTAGAAGTAAAGCTTCAATATTTGTATAGTAAAGCTTCAAAATTTTGTAGTAGTAAAGCTACAATATTTTGTAGTATTATAGCTTCATATTTGTAGGCAGTAACCAAGCTTAATACATGTAAGCTTCAATATTTGTAGTGGTAAAGCATCAATATATGCAGTATATAGCTTCAATATTTGTTGTAGTAAGCTACAATATTTGTAATAGTAAAGTCTTCAATATTTGTAGGAGTAAAGCACAATATTTGTAATAGTAAAGCTTCCAATATTTGATTTATAAAGCTTCAGTGTTGTAGTAGTAAAGCTTCAAATATTTGTAGTTAAGTAAAGCTTCAATATTTTTAGCAATAAAAGCTTTAATACTTGTAGTAACGTTTCGAATAATTTTTTTGTAGTAGTAAAGCTTCAATATTGTAGTAGCAAAGCTTCAATATTTGTAATAGTAAAGCATCAATATTTGTTTTAGTAAAGGCTTCCACAGTATTTGTAGTAGAAAACTTCAATAATTTGTAGTAGTAAAGCTTCAATATTTGTATGAGTAAAGCTTCAATATATGTACTAGTAAAGCTTCAATATTTGTTTTAGTAAAGCTTCAATATTGTAGTAGTAAAGCTTAATATATTTGTAATAGTAAAGCTTCAATATTTGAAGTAGTCAAGCATCAATATTTGTTTTAGTAAAGCTTCAAAATTTGTAGTAGTAAAAGCTTCAATATTTTAGAAGGGAAAGCTTCAATAATTTGTAGTAGTAAAGCTTTATATTTGTAGTAAGTAAAGCTTTAATATTCGTACTAGTAAAGCTTCAATATTTGAAGGAGTAAAGCTTCAATATTTGTTTTAGTAAAGCTTCAATATTTGAAGTAGTAAAGCTTCAATATTTGTTTTAGTTTAGCTTCAATATTTGTAGTAGTAAATGTTCAATATTTGAAGTAGTAAAGCTTTAATAATGGCGTGCCATAAAGCCTTCATAAATGTAGTAGTAAAGTTTCAATATTTGAAGTAGTAAAGCTTTAATATTCGTACTAGTAAAGCTTCAATATTTGTAGTAGTAAAGCTTCAATATTTGTAGTAGTAAAGCTTCAATATTTTTAGTAGTAAAGCTTCAATATTCATACTAGTAAAGCTTCAATATTAGTAGTAAAGCTTCAATATTAGTATTATTATCCTTATTATAATAATAAGAAGCGCTAAGCCACAAGAGGCTATACAACAGCGCTGCAGGGTAGGGAAGGAAGCGAGGGTATTGGATGGCAGAAGGGAGGAGGTATGATCAGTAGGTTACAGAAAGCAGCAGGGTAGGGGATAGTACGGGGGTAGAGGGTAGGAAGAGATTGAGATAGAATGGGCTGAAGGAATCAGAGTTTAAGAAGTAAGTCAGTTGTTGTCAAAAATCAATGAGAGAGTCCTGATTATAGGTGGGGGTCCCATCAGCAACGGGAAGGTAAAGAGAGAGCACGGAAACGAAGACACGACGAGTCGTAAATTCTGTGTGCCGATTGATTAAATGCAGGTCCAAATCATAATGTGGCTGACTGATAATGGAACCTTACAGTTCTCACAGAGAGGAGCAGGCGTCTCTCCTGAGATATCCATGAGTAGACGAGTTTGGCCCAATGCGAAGACGGGAGAGAGTAGTCTCCCATCCAACCTCACTTGTGACAGAAGACGGCCAGTAACCTAAACTCGGTTTAATTAGATTGAAGTTTGTTACCCCAAAACCTAGTAGACCAACGTTGTTGCCAATAGGTGTGAAGGTGGGTACTATAGCAGCAAAATATCCGTTAATGGAAAAACTAGCTAAAATGAAACTGTAGGTCATGTACTGCGAGACCGTGCAGCATGTCTGCCTGTTCATTGCCACTGTACGTCAACATGACCAGGACCCAACAAAAAATAATATCTTTTATGCTTGGTAAAGATGCGGCGTAGCTAAAGTTGGATATGGAGGAACTAAGGGTATAAAATTTCTTATAGCCTGTAAATCACTAAGGGTGTCTGAGACAACCAAAATGATGACACAGGCATAGATGCAATACGGATAAGTGCAGCAAGAATGCATATCAAATCAGCAGTAAAAAATACTTGCCGAAGATAGTAAATGCCCTCGACGACGCTGTCCGGAACCGCTGCGCTGCGAATCCTACCTGAGTACACTGCAAAACAAGAAGTTGAGGTGAAGTGTTCAAGAAAAAGAGAGCGAGAATCACCGTAGAACAGTTGGGCTGTCGAGCAAGGGAGAGAGAAAAAACAGACCGAACCGCATGGAACTATCCCATATGGGTAGGGAAAAGTGAGATGCTAGATGAACATAGAAAGGTGGTAATTGAAGAGAAAACAAGAGCGAATGTAGGCAAAGGGAGAAGGGACGGAGTAAAACTGGGGCAGTGAAATCAATTAAGAAGTCTACTAATATCAGTTGACCATTCTATAAATGGAAGGATTTGCGGACATCATGAAGCGTACATAGTAGCGAAGTCAATGGGCAACACGGCGATCGGATAAGGATGGAACGTTTCGCTTCTGCAAAGAGGCTCTCAACAGGGGAAGAGCGAAAAGCACAAGGCAAAACCGTAACCCTATGGTGATGAATTGGGTAAAGGTCTAGAGAGAGTAGCAGGATAGGCGCTGAATAGCTCTGGTCACCATAATCAAGTTTTTCCATAAAATGAGGGTGGAATGTAGGCGAAGGAGAGTTCGACGATCAGCACCCCTGAAAGAAAGAGCACAGGGGTTTTAATAAGAAGTTTTCAGTCGCTGTGACAAGTTTCCTTCAGAGAGGTAATGTGAGTTTCCAGTATAACCTACGGTCAAAGAGAGGGCCCAGAAACCTGACTGTATCACGTTCCAGGATACGGGAGCCATAGAGGTATGTAAGCAAAAAGAAGATCGGAGATGACAGAGGGCGGTCTAGGTAGTGAAAGTAATTTGGTGAGTTTTTGGTCACTGAAAATTTAAACCCATGCGTGGTGGCCAATTGGAAACACGATCGACGCATGCTGGGGGGAGAGAAACTGTAAGGAGGTGACAGTCAGCGCCTGCACAGGCATAGCGAAGTCATCAACATATAGTGATGACCAAATATTTGATGGAAGACTAGAGCCCAAATCACTTATAAGCAAGGAAAAGTGTTGTTGCTCAGAACACAGTCCCTTGGGACACCATCCAGCTTGGGTAAATTCCGGGGAGAGCACATTATTAACCCGAACACGGAAATGTCTAGTAGTTTAAAAAAATTCTTAAGGAAGGATGGTAGATTGCCTCGGGAGGCCTAAGGAGTGGGCTGTGGGCCAAAAAATATACTCCAAGTTGTGTCATATGCCTTCTCAAGATCAAAAAAATATGGCAATAACTGAGTGTTATTCGCGAAGGCATAACCGAACATACGTATTCAAGCGTAGTAAGGGGTCCTATGGTAGAACGGCCCTTAAGAAAGTCCATTTACGAGTGGAGAGACTTTGTGTGTCTCTAAATACACAGTAAACCGTCCTGTTTACCAGGCGTCCATCACTTAGCAAACTGCAATGGGACGATAGTGGGAGGCTTCATGTCCCTAGTACCCGGTTTGCGGAAAGCGAGAACAAAGGCAGATTTTCACAGCTTGGGATGAACTCCAAGTAACCAATTAATATTGAAAAGGCGTAATAGGACTGCAAGTGCTGACTGATGTAATTGTTGTAGCATACGAATATGAATGTTGTCCTGACCCAGCCTGCTGCCGATGATTGCACCCAGTATCTTGAAGTGTAAAAGGCACATTATACGTTCTTCTCTGAGAGAAGAAAAGTCCAGGTGCAAACTTCTGCAGACTTTGAGGAAAAAAACGAGGGACATAGATGGAGCCCCTGAGAATACGGACAGATGATGCCAATTTTCATTGGCAACATCTAGGTGGGTTTGCTAAATCAACACCGGCAACCCGCCGAACAGGAGCCGGGTCAGGAGAATATTTACCACACAGTTTTCGTACTTTTTTCCAGACTGCACTCATAGAGGAAGCAAGGTAATGGTGGAGACAATCTCTCCAGCAAGTGCGTTTAGCGTCAATGGATGGCACGGCGAGGCGAATCCGCACGCTTCTGCTTAAAATCAAAAGTCTCTTCTCTGCTTCCGTGGTTCTATTGTACCGGTACCTGCCCCATGCAGCCGTTTCAAACGTACTGCACTAAGCACAAGCAGAGACCACGAAGGCACGCAATTTTCTGAGAATGCCTGCCCGAAGTTTGGGGTAAGAATGAGCAGCTGCGGTTAAAACGAGGACGAGAAGAGGTGTAAAAGCCAGGGGGGGGGGGGGGGGTGACGATCGAATTTGAGACAAGAAGGAACCTCTCTAAAACAGTTAGTTGTGAGTAAAGGTTCCAATATTCCTGATCAAACTGCCAGCGTGGATGCGAGTAAGAATGATTGGGAAATGAATCGCTGTCATGTAAATCCGGAGAACAGACCATGTGAGTCTAATGCCGGCAGAGGAGAGAGTTAGACTGAGAGATCGATGCAAGAGAGAGTAGAGTCCGAGAATCAAAAATGGGTGTGAGTACCTGTATTTAGAACATGGAGGGGTGGGTAGCAAAAAACCTCTAACTGAATGCCACGGAATTCACAGTGCGACCCCCAAGAGGAAATGATGGGCAATAAAAACGCCAAGCAACAGAAGCTGTGGCTGGAAATGAGGAAACAAGAAAGGCAATATCCAGATAGATAATGCCTGAGATAGGAGAGAATATAAAGAACAGAGCGTATAACACCTATGCAAGTGGATACGGCTGCTGTGTAATGCAGCAAATATAACAAATAGCTGAAGTACGGAATATCAGTGATAGAAGAAGGGCACGTCATTAGAAGGTCCCATCAGAAAATGATCTGAAGAATACAATAAATTATAGCCTGAGATGGGATAGATAACAGCAGAAGAGTAATTTTGGTTCCGTAAGCAAACTCCAAAAGGGCAAAACTGGGAAGTAAACAGCTGAAGCTCAACCCCGATTACCCCCCTGAGGCCCGCGTATAATTCCCGCTGTAAATAATCCATGATTGGCAACGATACAGAGACCTGAACCCGCAGGTAAGGTTTCCTACAGACTAGAGGGTTTAGCTAAAGTCCACATTCAGTGGCAGCGGAAAACGTTCAAGCAGCGAAAGGAACGGTGCGCTGTGAAGACAGGAGTTGCGCAGATGGAGGAGAGGAGAGAGAGTAACAGAGGGTAGATCAGGCCCATTGATGTTGGTCTCGCAATATAATCAGAGATTGCTTCAACGTTTCATCGAATTCAAAGACGTCGTATGGGAGACAATATTGGAGAATGGCAGGGGGAAGGAAGAATAAAGAATGGAACTGTAAAGGACTGTATCAAAGGTAGGGGGGGGAAAGGTGGAGGGAACTGAGAAGAAGCATGGAAGGGGACAGAACAGGCAGAAACCTGGGAGTGTGCAGAAGAGGAAGAAACTTGGTGGAACAGGGAGGAAGGTACGTACAAGAGGGAGGTTGAACCTCAACACTTTGTAACAGAGCCAGTGATATGAGGAAAAGAACCAGTACAGGGACAGGAAGGTAAAATGAAGAGGTGGAATAAGGGAAGGAGCTTTTTTGACTTCAGAGAATTAGAGGGACTACTGGAGGAGAGGAGACGTACAGATCCCTCGTCGATACCGAGGCATGAGAGGGAGAAACAACGAAGAAGCGAGAACACTGAGGGCGTTGAAGTATGGACGCTGAGCCAGTGCACAAAAAGAATTAGATACATGGAGTGACTTGGGAGAGGAAACCACAAGGGTGATGCTGCAGAAGATGGTGGGCCCCAAGAAGTGGAGGGGAACGTTTTTTGAAACACGGGAATAAGAAACACGAGGTAAGTCACCCATGGAGGCGCAGATGAGAAACCTGCCATGGAATAAGGGAGACACTTACTGCCTCTTTGATGTAATGGATTACCCCCGCTCATTTAAGTAGACTTTGGCAACGGCGAGAGTACGAAGGGGTGAGCCTCATACGAATAAAGGCAAGATGGGAGGTCGATGCAAGATGTATTAGAATGGTCATGCGGCCCCACAGACTTGTATTCGGCTTTAAATCTCAATATTTTCTAGTATGGCCAAATCGCCAGCAATTTCTACACTGTTGCGGAGTAGGGAACACCTTTCGAACTTGTAAACGATGTCCTGCTACATAAAATGAGGATGGAGTTCACGGCAGCAAAAGTTAAAAATGCAGCCCCATATTGCTAGAATCGTACTCCACCCCGCGGGCAAGGAAACAAAGTGTCTACCTTAGGATTGGGAGATCTTGGAGTTCGCAGCTGTTCAAGAATGTTCATTGCCACATGTCGGAAATTTTTGTTGAATTATGGTATGGGGCAGAATGACGGACCACTACAAGAATTGAGGGAAAATTATGTTTTTTTCAATAGTTAAAGAACAGATATCGATATGGAAAGAAGAGAAAGATCGATGAGCTTGGTATCATTCTGTAGCAGTTATGATGCACGTACCCCTCTTAAGAGCAATGAAAATGAAATATCTTTACCAACCAGGCATAGGAGTGCCTTGCCAAAACGTGTCGAAAGATAGAGGCAGTAGAGGAAGTGTCGTAAAGTGAAGAAATAGTCCATTGTGCATATCTGAAATCGAGCGTGGAAAGGGAGAGCAGGACGTGTCGATCTTTTCTGAGAAGAACGAGAAGGTGGGAGAAGTATGCATCAGCAGGTAATGTTGTGGCATTTAGGCGTGGGACCCAGATTTGGTCCGACGTGGAATGGCCGGCAATTCGAAAATTGCCGCAGCGTAGAGGCAGTAGGCCGAAGCCATAGTCAAAGGAGAGCGGAGGTCAGATAAATCGAAGAGTCAGTCGAGACATCAGAACCCGAATCGGGTGAGGAACAGCACTGCGCAAGAGGTACAGAGGCTTAAGGATGTCCGAAGAGTGGTCCAAAGATGAGGTGGGGTCAAACGGGTTGTGGTATCAAGAAAGGGTGCCAGGGGGTAGCAGGTTCATGACTAGGGCTTCCATGGTTAGGTACTTCTTTCTTTTAGTTTTATAAGAAAAAAAAGAAAGAAGAAAAAAAAATAAATAAACAAAGAATAAAAATATTTAGAAGTAAAGCTTCAAATAATATATGTAAGTAGTAAAGCTTCAATATTTGAAGTAGTAAAGCATCAGTAAATTAGTAGTAAAGCTACAATATTGTAGTAGCTTCAATTATTTTAAGGAGCAAAGCTCAATATTTGTAGTAGTAAAGCTTCAATATTAGTAGTAGTAAATCTCAATATTTGTAGTATAAAGCTTCAAAATTTGTAGTAGTAAAAGCTTTCAATAATTGTAGTATTAAAGCTCCAATATTTGTAGTAGTAAAGGCTCAATATATGTAGTAAGTTAAAGCTCAATATTTGTAGTAGTAAAGAAATCGATATTTGTAGCACAAAGCTTCAAATTTGTAGCAAAGCTTCGAAATATATGTAGTAAGCCCAAGTGAAACACCCGCACCTGACGTCAGCCCGCTGTAACACTCAACTCACTTCCGCCCAATTGTAACACGCACTCTAAACTCACGTTGCCCCAATGTACTGCACCTCACGTCAGCCCAAGTGTAGCACGCACCACACTTTCAGCCCATTTGTAACACCTACCGTCACGTCAGCCCAAGAGTAACACGCCACCTCACCTCATCCAAAGGTGAACACGCACCCTTCACACTCACCAAGTGTAACACGCACCTCACCACCACCCAAGTATAACACGCACCTCACCTCAGTCCAAGTGTAAACATGCACCTCACCAGTCCCCAAGCTCAAAATAATGAACCGACCGCACCTCCCTCAGCAAAAGTTGTAACAAGCACCTCACCTCAGTCCAAGTGTAACACGCACTCACCTCTTCCCAAGATGTAACACGCACCTCAACTCCGTCCCAATACCACGCTACTCATGTCAGCCCCAAGTTTAACACACGCACCTCACCCCACAGCCCAAGAGTTACACGCAACCTCACCTCAGCCCAAGTGTAACACGACCACACCTCAGCCCAAGTGTACAACACCTCAACCTCAGCCCAAAGTGTAACACGACGGTCCAACCTCACCTCAGCCCAAGTGTAACACGCACCACACCTCTGCCCAAGTGTAACACGCACCTCACACCTCACCTCCGCCCAATGCAAAATGCACCTCACCTCAGCCCATTATTACACGCCCCTCACCTTCATCCCAGGTGTAACACGCATCTCACGTCAGCCGAATGTAACACGGCACCTCACCTCAGCCAAGTGTAATCACGCACCACACCTCAGCCCCAAGAGTAACACGCACCTCACCTCAGTCCAAGTGTACACCGCACTCAACCTCAAGCCCAAGTGTAACACGCACCTCACCTCTTCAGCCCAAGTGTAAACACGCACCTCACCTCAGCCCAAGTGAAAAATGCACCTCACCCTCAGCCCAAGTGTAACACGCAAATCTCACCTCAGCCCAGGTGTAACACGCTCTATCTCACGTCAGCCGAAGTGTTACACACACCGTCACCCTCAGGCCCAATTTAACCACAGCACCCTCACCTCAGCCCAAGTGTAACAAACACCCACCTCTGCCCAAGTATAACAAGCACCTCACCTCAGCCCAACTTAAATATGCACCTCACCTTCAGCCAAAGTGTAACACGCACCTCACCTACATACCATGTTTAAACACGCATCTCACGTCAGGCCGAAGTGTAACACGCACCTCTCATCAGCCCAAGATTTAACACGATTAACCTCAGCCCAGTGTAACCGCACCTCAATCAGCCCCAATGTAACACGCACCTCACCTCAGCCAAGTGTAACACGCACCTACCTCAGCCCAAGTGTAACACGCACCTCACCTTAGCCCAGTGTAACAACGACACCTCACCTCAGCCCAAGTGTAACACGCACCTCACCTCAGCCCAAGTGTAACACACACTTCACCTCCACCCAAGTGTAAAAAGAACCTCAACTCAGCCCCAGGTGCAACACGCACCACACGTCAGCCCAAGTGAAAAACGCACCTCACCTCAGCCCAAGAGTGAAACACGGCACCTCACCTCATGCCCAAGTGAAACACGCACCTCACCTCAGCCCAAGTGTAACACGCACCACACGTCATCCCAATTGAAGCACGCACCTCACCTCAGCCCAAGTGCAACACGCACCTCACCTCAGTCCCACGTGTAACACGCACCTCACCTCAGCCCAAGGTAACACGTAACCCACTCAGCCCAAATGTAACATGGCACCTCACCTCAGCCCCAATTGTACAAGGCACCTGCACCTCACCAAGTGTAACACGCACCTCACCTCAGAGCCCAAGGTGTAACACGCCACCTCACCTCAGCCCAAGTGAACACGTACCTCACCTCATCCCAAGTTTAACAACGCAATCACCTCAGCCCAAGTGTAATCAGCGACCTCACGTCAGCCCAAGAGTAACAGACGGCACCTCACACTCAGCCCAAAGTGTAACACGCACCCTCACCTCAGCCCAAGTGTAACCGCTACTCACGTCAGCCAGAGGGTAACACGCACCTCACGTCGCCCAAGTGTAACACCCGACCTCACCTCAGTCCGAATTGTAATCACTCACCTCACCTCTCCCAAGTGTAACACAAGCACCTCACCTCAGCCCAAGTGTCACACGCACCTCACCTCAGCCAATTGTAACACCACCTCTCCTCTGCCCCAGTATACACTCACCTCACCTCAGCCCAAGTGTAAAATGCACCTCACCTCAGCCCAAGTGTAACACCACCTCACCTCAGCCCAGGTGTAAACATGCATTCACGTCACCGAAGTGTAGCCCGCACATCACCTCAGGCCCAAGTTAACACGCACCACCCAGCCCAAGTTTAAACCGCACCCACGTCAGTCCCAATGTAACACGCACCATCACCTCAGCCAAGTTTAACACGCACCTCCAACGTCAGCCACATGTAACATGCACCTTCACCTAGCCTAAGGGTAACAGGCACCACTCACCTCATCCCAAGAGTAACACCAACCTCACCTCAGACCTCAAGTGTAACACGCGCCTCAACCTCAGCCCAAGTTTAAAACAACCCTACCTTCAGCCCAAGTGAAACCCGCACACTTCACCTCAGCCCAAGGGTAAACACGCACCACACCCTCAGCCCAAGTGTAACACGCACCTCACCTCAGCCCAAGTGAAAATGCACCTCACCTCAGCCCAAGTGAAACACGCACCTCACCTCAGCCCAAGTGTAACACGCACCTCATGTCAGCCCAAGTGTAACACGCACCTCACCTCAGCCCAAGTGTAACACGCACCTCACCTCAGCCCATGTGTAACACGCACCTCACCTCAGCCCAAGTGTAACACGCACCTCACCTCAGCCCAAGTGTAACACGCACCTCACCTCAGCCCAAGTGTAACACGCACCTCACGTCAGCCCAAGTGTAACACGCACCTCACCTCAGCCCAAGTGTAACACGCACCTCACGTCACCCAAGTGTAACACGCACCTCACCTCAGCCCAAGTGTAACAAGCACCTAATCACCCAAGTGTACATGCACCTCACCTCAGCCCAAGTGTAACACGCACCTCACCTCAGCCCAAGTGTAACATGCACGTCACCTCATGCCAAGTGTAAAACGCACCTCACCTCAGCCCAAGTGTAACACGCACCTCCTCAGCCCAAGTGTAACACGCCCTCATGTCAGCCCAAGTGTAACACGCACCTCACCTCAGCCCAAGTGTAACACGCACCTCACCTCAGCCCAAGGGTAACACG
Organism: Cherax quadricarinatus; assembly: GCF_026875155.1. NCBI lineage: Eukaryota > Metazoa > Arthropoda > Malacostraca > Decapoda > Parastacidae > Cherax > Cherax quadricarinatus. Next base: position 14,604,270 of record NC_069471.1, on the reverse strand, counting down.
CACCTCACCTCAGCCCAAGTGTAACACGCACCTCACCTCAGCCCAAGTGTAAAACGCACCTCTCGTCAGCCCAAGTGTAACACGCACCTCACCTCAGCCCAAGTGTTACACGCACCTCACCTCAGCCCAAGTGTAACACGCACCTCCCCTCAGCCCAAGTGTAACACGCACCTCACCTCAGCCCAAGTGTAACACGCACCTCACCTCAGCCCAAGTGTAACCGCACCTCACGTTCAGCCAAGTGTAACAACGAAACTCACTCTGCCCAAGTGTAACACGCAACCTCACGTCAGCCCAGTGTAACACGCACCTCACCTCAGCCAAAAGTTTTCAAAGCTTCAATATTTGTAGTAGTAAAGCTTCAATATTTGTAGAAAAGGGCTTCAATTTTTGTAATAGTAAAGATTCAATATTTGTAGCAAAGCTTCAATATTTGTAGCAAAGCTTCAATATTTGTAGCAAAGCTTCAATATTTGTAGTAGTAAAGATTCAATATTTGTAGTAAAGCTTAAATATTTGTAGAAAAGCTTCAATAGTTTTAGTAAAGCTTTAGTATTTCCAGTAATGCTTCAATGTTTGAGGTTAAGCTTCAATATTTGTAAAATTCTTCAATATTTGTATTTGTAAAGCTTCAATAGTTGTAGTAAAGCTTCAATATATGGGGGGTCATAACCACAATGTTGCTGAGTCAGTGTCACAATATTTGGGAGCCACAACTTTAAGATTTTGAGAGGTCACAACCTAAATGTTTAGAGGGGTCACAACCTCAATGTTTAGAGAGGTCACAACCTCATTGTTTAGAGAGGTCACAACCTCAATGTTTAGAGAGGTTATAAACCTCAATGTTTACAGAGGTCACAGCCTCAATGTTTAGAGGTCACAACCTTAAAGTTTAGAGGGTCATAACCTCAATGTTTAGAGAGGTCACAACCTCAATGTTTAGAGAGGTCACAACCTCAATGTTTAGAGAGGTCACAACCTCAGTGTTTAGAGAGGTCACACCTCAATGTTTTGAGAGGTCACAACCTCAATGTTTAGAGAGGCCCACAACCTCATTTTTTAGAGGGGTCACAACCTCAATGTTTAGAGAGGTTTATAAGCTCAATGTTTACAGAGGTCACAGCCTCAATGTTTAGAGGTCACAACCTTAATGTTTAGAGAGGTCATAACCTCAATGTTTAGGAGGTCAAAAACCTCATGTTTAAGAAAGGTCACACCTCAATGTTTAGAGAGGTCACAACCTCAATTTTAGAAAGGCCAAAACTCAATGTTTAAGAGGTCACAACCTAAATTGTTAGAGAGGTCACAACCTCAATGTTTGGAAAGGTTAAAACCTCAATTTTTTAACAGAGGTCACACCTCAATGTAAGTGTTTTTAAGAGCAAACCTCAATTTTGGACTTCAAACTCTGTTTGGGCCCATCTCGGTTTGGGCCCAAAACCTCTATTTGGGCCCAGCCTCTGTTTGGGGTCCACAGCCTCAATGCTGGGGTTCACACCTAAATGTTTGGGTCAACCTCATGTTTGGGTTTCCAAAACCCTAAAGTGGGGGTTTTCCACACCCTCAATTTTGGTTCCCAAAGCTCGGTGTCTGGGTTCCACAGCCTCGGTGTCTGGGTTCCACAGCCTCAGTGTCGGGGTTTCCACAGCCTCGGTGTCGGGGTTTCCCCAAGCCTCAGTTTTTCATGTGTCTGGGTTCCACAGCCTCAGTGTCTGGGTTCCACAGACTCAGTGTCTGGGTTCCACAGCCTCATATCTGGGTTTCCACAGCCTCAGTGTCTGGGTTCCACAGCCTCGTGTTGGGTTCCCACAGCCTCAGTGTCTGGGTTCCACACCCTCGGTGTCTGGTTCCACAGCCTCAGTGTCGGGGTTTCCCAGCCTCAGTGTCTGGGTTCCACAGCTCGGTGTCGGGGTTCCACGGGGCCCCTAGTGTCTGGGTTCCACAGCCTCGTGTCTGGTTCCACAGCCTCGTGTCTGGGTTCCCAGCCTCAGTGTCTGGTTCCACGGGCCTCAGTGTCTGGGTTCCACAGCCTCAGTGTTTTGGGTTCCACAGCCTCGGTGTCTGGTTCCCAACAGCCTCAGTGTCTGGTTCCACAGCCTCGGTGTCTGGGTTTCCCACGCCTCAGTGTCTGGGTTCACAGCCTCAGTGTCTGGGTTAACAGGTCAGTGTCTGGGTTCCACAGCCTCAGTGTTTTGGGTTCCACAGCCTCAGGTCTGTTTCCACAGCCTCAGTGTCTGGTTCAAGCCTCAGTGTCTGGCAAAAGCTCAGTGTCTGGGTTCCCCAGCCTCTTTGTCTGGGTTTCCAGCCTCAGTGTCGGGTTCCACAGCCTCAGTGTCGGGTTCCACAGCCTCAGAGTCTGGTTCCACAGCCTCAGTGTCTGGGTTCCACAGCCTCAGTGTCTTGGTTCCACAGCCTCAGTGTCTGGGTTTCTCAGCCTCAGTGTTTGGGTTCCACAGCCTCAGTGTTGGGTTCCACAGCCTCAGGTGTTGGGTTCCACAGCCTCAGTGTCTGGTTCCCCCATGTTTCCCACAGCCTCAGGTCTGGGTTCCACAGCCTCAGTGTCTGGGTTCCACAGCCTCAGTGTCTGGGTTCCACAGCCTCAGTGTCTGGGTTCCACAGCCTCAGTGTCTGGGTTCCACAGCCTCAGTGTCTGGGTTCCACAGCCTCAGTGTCTGGGTTCCACAGCCTCAGTGTCTGGGTTCCACAGCCTCAGTGTCTGGGTTCCACAGCTCAGTGTCTGGGTTCCACACCTCAGGTCGGGGTTCCACAGCCTCAGTGTCTGGGTTCCACAGCCTCAGTGTCTGGGTTCCACAGCCTCAGTGTCTGGGTTCCACAGCCCTCAGTGTCTGGGTTCCACAGCCTCAGTGTCGGGGTTTCCACCACCAATGTTAGTGTTCCAGTGCTTCACCGGGTATTTCATGCAAGTCAGCAGCCAAAATTTATGTAATATTTTCGGTGGGTTTAAATGATAACATTAATGGTAATATTAATGACAATAGAATTGGTAGCGGTTTTGACAATGTTTCTATTAATGACAGTGACAGCTTAAATGGAACCCGCGACAGCCAAATGGTAGGATAGCCTAAAGGTGACATTTTGACGGGGCCCTAATAAATGACATTTTGACGGGGCCCAAAATGGTAGTGATAGCCTAAATGACATGACAGTTTAAAAATGACAGTGACAGCCTAAATGATAGTGACAATCTAAATGACAGTGAAAACCTAAATGGCAGTGACAACCTAAAGAACAATGACTGCCTAAAAATGACAGTTTTTAATGACAGTTTTAAATGGAAATTTGAGCCAAAGACATTCAGCCTAAATGACAATGACAGCCTAAATGACAATGACAGTCTAAATGGCAATGACTGTCCAAAGTACAGTCACAGCCTAAATGACAATGACAGACTAAATGACAATGACAGCCTAAATGACAGACTAAATGACAATGACAGACTAAATGACAGTGACAGACTAAATGACAATGACAGCCTAAATGACAGACTAAATGACAATGACAGACTAAATGACAATGACAGACTAAATGGCAATGACAGACTAAATAACAGTGACAGATTAAATGACAATGACAGCCTAAATGACAATGACAGCCTAAATGACAATAACAGCCTAAATGACAATGGCAGCCTAAGCGACAATGACAGCCTAAACGACAATGACAGCCTAAATAACAATGACAGCCTAAATGACACTGGTAGAAATAATGACAACAACCGTTCTGATAACATTGATAATTACAATGACAGTGGAAACAACATTAATTAAGGAAGTGCTTTTTATGATTGTGAAATTATCAATTTATAGTTTTTTTCCATCAAAATTTTTTAGTTGTTTTAATTGGAAAAATTTTATTACAATGTACTTTGTTAAAAACCCAAATTTGGAAAAAGCTTGTCAACCAAAATATTGGTAATAAACAATTGTACTTTTTTACAGATGGAGCCGTAAAAATATTGGTAATTAACAATGTACTTGTTACACATGGAGCCGTCAAAATATTGGTAATAAACAATGTACTTTGTTACAGATGGAGCCGTCAAAATATTGGTAATTAACAATGTACTTTGTTACAATGGAGCCGTCAAATATTGGAAATTAAAAACAATGTACTTTGTACACAGGGAGCCGTCAAAATATTGGTAATTAACATGTACTTTGTTAAAATGGAGCCGTCAAATATTGGTAATTAACAATGTACTTTGTTACACATGGAGCCGTCAAAATATTGGTTTTTAAAACAATGTACTTTGTTACACATGGAGCGGAAAAAAGGCCGTTCAAAATATTGGTAATTAACAATGTACTTTGTTACAATGGAGCCGTCAAAATTTTGGTAATTAACAATGTACTTTGTTACACATGGAGCCTTTCAAAATATTGGTAATTAACAATGTTTTTGTTCCATTGGGTCCGTAAAATATAATTAACAATGTACTTTGTTACAATGGAGCCGTCAAAATATTGGTAATTAACAATGTACTTTGTTACACTGGAGCCGCCCAAAATATTGGAAATTTAAACAATGTACTTTTTTACCATGGACGTCAATTGGAAATTAAAAATTGTACTTTGTTACACATGGAGCCGTCAAAATATTGGTAATTAACAATGTACTTTGTTCAGTGGAGCCGTCCAAAATATTGGTAATTAACAATGTAATTTGTTACAATGGAGCGTCAAATTTTGGTAATTAACAATGTACTTTGTTACAATAAAACCGTCAAAATATTGGTAATTAACAATGTATACTTTGTTCAATGGAGCCGTCAAATATTGGAAATTTAAACAAATGTACTTTGTTACAATGGAGCCGTCAAAATATTGGTAATTAACAATGTACTTTTTTAAACAATGGAACCGTCAAAATATTGGTAATTAACAATGAAAGTACTTTGTTACAATGGACCCGTCAAATATTGGTAATTAAAAAATGTACTTTTCAATGGGGGCCGTCAAAATATTGGTAACGTCTTTTCCCTCTAAAACAATGTACTTTGTTACACATGGAGCCGTCAAAATATTGGTAATTAAAAAATGTACTTTGTTACAGATGGAGCCGTCAAAATATTGGTAATTAACAATGTACTTTATTGCAGATGGAGGCGTCAAAATATTGGAAATTAAAAATGTACTTTGTTACACATGGAGCCGTCAAAATATTGGTAATTAACAATGTACTTTGTTACACATGGAGCCGTCAAAATATTGGTAATTAACAATGTACTTTGTTACAGATGGAGCGTCAAAATATGTACACTGAAGCAAGGTCAGAAACTCTCTACATGGACGTTGTGGGTATTATCTTCCCTAAAAACTCCCCAATAAAACCTCTTTGACAAGGAGTAAGTTAGCAGTAATTTTAATTAGGGGTAAGTTAGTTAGGAGTAAGTTTGTTAGGAATAAGTCGTTAGACCTAAGTTAGTTAAGAGTAAGTTGGGAGTAAGTTAGGAGAAAGTTAGTTAGGCGTAAGTTAGTTAGGAGTAAGTTGGAGTAATTTAAAGTTAGGAGTAAGTTGGGAGTAAGGTAGTTAGGAGTAAGTTTGTTAGGAGAAAGGTCAGTTAAAACCTAAGTTAGTCAAGAGTAAGTTAGGAGTAAGTTAGGAGAAAGTTAGTTAGGAGAAAGTTAGGAGTAAGTTAGTTAGGAGTAAGTTAGTAGTAAGCTAGTTAGGAGTATGTTAGGAGTAAGTTAGGAGTTGTTAGGAGTAGTTAGGAGTAAGCTATTTAGGAGTAATTTAGTTAGGAGTGACTAAGATAAGAATATGTTAGGAGTAAGTTAGTTAAGAGTTACATAAGAACATAAGAAACAAGGAACACTGCAGCAGGCTTGCTGACCCATACGAAACAGGTCAATATCCCCCCCCCCGGATTAGCACAATGACCCCCCCAGTCTGGTCACCTCCATCAAGGGTGGAGCACGGCACGGACCCAGCTGCACAAGCTAGTCAGGTCCAACTTACAAACCCCCCCACCACCATCTCATGTATTTATCTAACCTATTTTTAAAACTACACAACGTTTTTAAACCTCAATAACTGAACTCGGGAGTTTGTTCCACTCATCCTCAAGTCTATTACCAAACCATGCTTTCCCATATCCTTTCTGGGAAACTGATTTTTCCAACTTGAAACCATTGCTGCGAGTTTAATATCGATAATATCCCCCCAATTCTACGCCTTTCGAGAGAGTGCAGATCAGGGCCTTCAGTCTATCCTCATAGGGGAAAATTTCTGATACTGGGATCATCTTTGTCATCCCCCTCTGTACGTTTTCCAGGCATTTATGTCTTCTGTAATACGGTGACCAGAAATGAGCACATAATCTAAATGATGCCTAACAAAGGATATATAGAGTTGAAGAACAACCTGAGGCTTCTTTTATTTATACTTCTAGATATGAAGCCAAGAAATTTTTGTTAGCTTTATTGTGAACACTAAAGCACTGTTGTCTTGGGTTTTAGATTACTGCTAACCAGAACTCCCATTAACTCCTATTAAGGTCTACATTATTTAGCTTATATGTGGCATGGTTATTTTCCTGTCCAACATTTAGAACTTTGCATTTGTCTATATTAAATTGCATCTGCCACTTCTCCGACCATTGCATCAGTCTATTCAAATCATCCTGGTGTGCTCTAGTGTCCTCATTAGAATGAATTGGACGGCCTATTTTGGTGTTTTATCAGCAAATTGCTTCTGTCTCTATTTATTCCCTCAGCTATGTCGTTTATGTAAAATTGTGAACAACAAAGGGTCCAACACTGACCCCTGTGGAACCCCCGCTCGTGACTCTTCCCCATTTGGTTTCTCCCAAATTTTTGCAAACTCTCTGCTGTCTGTTTGTCAGCCATGCCTCTACCCAGGAAAAAATTTCTCCTCCTATTCCGTGTGCCCTTTAAATTTCCTCAATAGCCTCTGGTGTGGAACTCTATCAAAAGCCTTTTCTGAAGTCCATATACACAATATCAGATTCATTACCATGATCTACCTCCTCCAACACCTTAGTGAAAAAAAATTTGTAAATTCGTCAGACAGAAAAAGCCCCTTTTTAAAACCGTGATTTATGCCTGTTTATGCCCATTTAAGATGGCTACAAATTGCTTCGGCAATTATTGATTCCATAAATTTTCCCACTATGGAAGTAAGGCTTATGGTCTATTAGTTCGAAGCTAAGGACCTGTCACCTGCCTTGTAAATAGGTATTACATTTGCCATTTTCCACTTATCTAACAATGTGCCAGTTTGTAGTGATATGTTGAAAAGATTAGCCAAAGGTATGCTAGTTTCTCTTTTACATTCCTTTAACACCCTTGCAAACAGTTCATCAGGACCTGAGGAATTGCTAGATTTTAGTTTTTCTATTTGTCTGGGACCATGTCACTTTGTTACCGCAATTGTGCAGTTTATTATCATCCTGTTCTACGTATTATTATTTCTGGAATTTCGCTAGTATTTTCCTGGGTTAAAACTCAGAGGAAGTAAGTATTGAAAATTTCACACATATCCTTATCACTGTCGTGATCTGACCTGAGTTACTCTTAAGTGGGCCAATCTTGTCCAGTAACGATTCAATAGTGCTTCAGGATTACAATTGGTAGGGAGCTAACGAAAAAAAAAAATAAAATTTAAGTTTATTAATAAAGTTGTCTAGGCGGACAATATCTAAGTAAATTAAATTATTTAATGTAATATAGGATATAAGTTCTTACACTTCTCTCGTAAAAAGTATTATTGTGCTGAAGGCACAAATATCTTTATGGTTCTTGAGTACCGTCTGGTACATTGTCAGCGAGTATAAATATAATACTAATATATACAAGTGCTCCCGGTAGCTCGTTATGACTCAAGACTGACTCAACCAGTGACTGACTAATTGTCCTCAAATAATCAAACTTTCCTGACCAACCTGGTAATCAGAACAGCTTGCTTGAACAGTAAGACGACTGAATTTGCCAAAAAGCAATATAACAAGCAAGGGAACAGAGAGTCAGGAACAAGGAGATGCATAACGGACCCTAACTGGGGACCCTCTGAAGATCCCCCACGAAAGTCACAAAAAATCCCTTAACACTGAACCTAACATAACAAAAAACCCCGACTCTAACGGTGCACAGATACCAGAACAAATTATGTCAGAAGCTTTCAGCTCAGGACCTGAGATATCTTAGTGGTCAGTGTGACACATATCCTTTAGTAAAACGTCGAAATCACTAAGTTAGGTTATGCTCTGTGAACAGGGTTACACAGTTACGAAAGTGTTTTTTTGTCTCACCACAGAAAAATACTCTACCAGAACAGAGTCTAAATAGAAAGGAACAGCCAAGTCAAGAGAAAAGAGAGGGAGGTTTTGGGTGGAGCCAGCATCACCAAAAGGAATGAGCAAGGGAGGCAAGACATCCCCCAAACGCAGGTGTGACGCGCCCTTCTCACGGATCCCTGTGGTGCTCCTGCCCGCACTACAGAGAAGCGGGGAAACAAGCGGGGAGGCAGTTATCAAGGAGTTTGTTAGGCGGGAGCTACTCATAACTCTCGAGAATAAGCAAAAAAGTGTAAATGTCTTTCCTCCCTAATAATAAGCTAATCAAATATAAAAACGAAATATTTTTGATTTACAAATATCGCAAATATCAGCAATTTTAAATTTTTATATGAACAGGAAATATCATTATATACATTGTGACCATTCAGGGTCGCAATAGTTAGGGAAATTTTGTACAAGAAGGAGCAAACCGAAAATATATTTTTTAACACATGTGCAACCACAGTTTTTTATTGTTAGAGTTTGCCATCCATGGCTTTATAAATACAAATTCTAACATAATTTAAAGACAGTAACCCTAGTCAGGAGATTTTTTTTTTTTTTTGAGAAAAACATCTTTTACAGACCACATAAACAAGTAAAAAAATAAACATATTAAGAACAAAAAGTATTTTTGGAAAAAAACCACCACACACACCACGTTGTTTAACAGGAAAGAAACCCCACGAAAACGATAAAATCCAAGCACACCTACACCACTCAAGCAACCTGACAGTTATATGTATGAAAAACACTTAAAAGTCATGTCTCATTTAACTAAGTGTGACTGAGTGGCCAATAAATGTAATAAAAAATAAAAAGAAAATACACATTCCTTTTAAAACCCCCAAACTTTTTTTGGGGGTAAATCATAGAAGAAACCTGTATCCGCCTGGATACCACCCCCGCCAAATAACTGGCCACAGTTACAAATTAACTAAATATGCGTCAACAAAATTCATATCACGTAAGTTTCCCTGTAACCTAATGGAAACAAAATTAAACTACCCTATCAAAAACCTATTCACTGCCAAAAATCACTGTGCAAAAAAAAGGTGTATACAAAAACACTACAAGTTGCAAAGACAGTCCCCCCGGCCTCCTACCCCCTCATCCCCCATTTGGGGGATTACCCTGTCACCATTACCTACTTTACATGAGATATAAGCCCTGTCCAGGCGACATTTATCACAATACTACGGACCCCCCCCAAGCATCCTTACAGCATACATGCGAACAATTCCCTATAAATTTTTACCCCCACCCCCCGAAATACTAGGTTGGGAAGTGACCATGCGTATGCAAGGCTGTATGTACTGAATTGGGAAAATTTTTAATTTTCCGAAATATAGCCCCCTATGGTGTTTTATGTGCCGATGGATAAAAAATTTATTTAAAAAATGGAGTAGAAAGAGTTCCCTTGGGCATGCGCGGTTTGTGCGGGGCAGGAAGGGCGGATTGTTTTGAATGGTGGTGGGGAAGCTGGAAAACAGGAACCCACAAAATTGGGACTTCCGGTGGCCAAAAGGATTAAAATAGGCCTCTTCATAATAAGAATGTGTAACTGTTCCTGGTGGGAGTGGGGAACGTGTTTTATGGGCCCACGGAAATAGGGGGTAAAAGAGTGATAATAGTGGGCCCGGGTGACGACGCGTCCAATGGACTGTGTCCGGGGGAAAATTTTAAACCCTTTGGTTTAATCTACTCAGGGGTTCAGATCTTTTGGAGTGACCTTAGTTTTTTAAAATAGTTTGGACGTTAAATGCCCTTGTGAATATAATGTAATCAGTGAAAATAACATGGTTAAAGAAAGGGGATGGAAATAGAGCGCCCAAACCGATGAATGTGACTTCGTAAGGGGGGTAATGGAAATTTATAGAATCACGACTTCAAACCCGGGCGATCCGACAACCTCGTCCTGCAAAAGAAAACCCCTTGTGGTGTGCAGGACACGAAACGGGGGAGTGAAGGGAAGAAAAAGGGTATCAATCACCCACATTTAAAGAACCCCTTCTAGTTGTAGCAACCTTGGGCGGCCAGTTGTGGTTGTTATAATTAGATAGGGTTATGAGTGATCCGTAATCAAGTGACCCCCCGGGGGAGAACAGCTGGTAATGGGGGGTTTTATGTATAAATGCTTTTCCTTGATGGATGTATCCAGTGTATTTTTCCCCCCCCCCCCCCTCATTCAGTAAATAATTAATCAAAAACAGTCCACAATTAATTGTAGCACCGTACTTGGGGGTGTATAAATCCTAGGGGTCTCGGAAGTAGGGAAAAGTTTGTGGGGCCCGAAGGAATCACTTGCCGGACCAGGGGTGGTTAAGTTTTCTCCATGTCTACACGGGGTATACGGAAAAAACTCAGTTAACCCCTGGGAAATTTTCCATATTGCCCTTGGCCCTTTAAACGGATCAATCATAAAAAAATTAATTAAATTTAAATTTACTTAAAATTTAAAGTGACTGTTTAAAGGAAGTTGGGATAGGGTACACAAGTTAATCGATCTGTGGTGGATGATAATTAGCCCAAAAAAATTGTTCACATGGGGTGGCTAGGATTTATAAAAGAGAAAAGTGCAAAATTACTCTTAAAAGGGTTCTTAAGAGTATAATGGGTGATTTTTAATTCCCCTTTAACCTTTGGTGGGTTGAGGAGTTAGTGCGAGGGGAAAAGCCCATGGATGCCAAAGCAAAGAAAGCGTCATACAGCTGGGAAAAGGTCATTTTTTACAAAATCTACAAGAGGTGTATGGAGTTAATGAAACAAAAAACGGAAAACCCCTGATGAATTAAAGCTACACTAGATGCCTTGGGAAAATAGACATGAGTCATTGATTGTGTTTAAAAGACTATGAAAAAGAGCTGCTAGGAACTGTGCAGATGATGCTAAAAGGGAGCGATGTAGATCAACATTATGAAGTGGAGGCAACTTTGTGTCCTGCAAAACTAGGTTTGGGAAAAGGGGAAAAGGGTGTAAACAATTTTTTGGGTAAACCCTAGAAAAGGAAAGTCGGGCATTCCCAAAATTCCCAGAATTATGTATGCCTGTGTTTAACCCGGGAGAACATGGGAGGGTTTTGGTCTATCTTCAAAGCAGTGTAATGATAGGGTGATCTTGCAAGGTTACCAAATTATGCTTTTTAAAAAGGGAAAGAAAGGGGGAGTGCGCAGTTCTCTTTCAAGCATTCCCAAATGTAGTTGACCCCATAGTGAGGCATTTGGCTTGTTGGAGGTCATTAGGAAAACTTGGAGCAAAGTAGGCTGGACCTGTAGCCCCATTTGGTTTAATTTGAAGACTCCGAGCAAACCGCAACGGTTTACAGCAATTTAGGATAAACTAAAAGCATCTTAAGCCTTGAGAAATAAATATGATTGGAGGGAGCAGGGGTGGTTGTTGAGTGCTTGATAGAAAAAATTAAACCCACAAGACCTAGAGTGGTTTTTAAAGATATAAAAAGGGTTACTCATTTGGAAGAAATAAGGGGGCTGAAAGGGCAAAATTGTCCAATGCAGCCCAGCCAACCATTCCCTCTAGGAATCCCACGTCTACAGACCCCATGCACTGCCAAGTTCCAAAAAGGGAAACCCTTTATCCTAAAACAATAACCCTAAGCCACCTACTCAGGGGGTTTTAGTAGGCACGTACAAGTGACAGGTGCCAGTTTTGTGGTTCCCCCACCCCCAAAGCAGAGGAGGAATTTTCCACAAAAAGGGTAGCCCGTTTAAGAGGTCAGGCAAGGAAAGGAGAGATTGTATTTCTGCAACGGTACTCATTTTCTAAAACTGAAGCCTAAAATTAGGGGGATTTTTTAAATGGAAAGTTTGGGGAAAAAGCTTGCTGGGTTATCAGGTGTTGGGAAATCATATGTAAGGGATTGCCGTGTAACTTGATAGTTATCAGGTAAAAAGGGAAGGAACCACATACTATGTGAAGGGGAAATTTAAAATCGAAATTATGGTAACAATAGTACTGATGTGATAATAACCCAGAAAAACCCGGCCCACTTAAAGATTGCAGCAAACCCGGGGTAATTGATGGCCTAGTGATGTAGCTTTGCCTTGTTGGTGTGGTGATTAATGAAAAAAGGGCCGTAAATCCAAAACTGTAACAGATTACTGGATCGGGTCAAAAGTCCCTTCATAAAAAGTAACTGCCTTAATGGGGAAGGTACAAATGGGGATCCGCTTTCCAAAAGCTTTTGGCTTTCCTCGAATAAAAAGGGGCCCAGTCATACCACTGTTTATGTAATGCCCGGCGGGCAATGAGGAAAACGATTAAGCCCGTAATTGTGGATAGGCCCCCCAGAGAAAATATTACAATAGGGCTTGGAAACGCTACGAAGCTTTCGAGCAAAGGGAGATTTGGCCCTTGGGGATAAATAAAGATTCGGTGGGGGCCCTAGAATTTTGATAGGTAGTGACCCTTATGCCCCCTTTTTTAAAGGGTTGACAAAGAAATGCGGAGTCACCCTTCTAAGGACGCCGGAGGTCACGGATGTAGGGAGGTTTTCCTCGTACCGATAATGAAGACTGGAGGAAACCATAAATACAGTTTCGGTGTGTCTTACTATGAAATACACCCCAGTAAAAAAAACTTCAATAGAGGATGAAGTTGAACTGTGTTAAAAAATTTTGGGAAAATTTGGGAAACTGGGATCAATGTAATGAAGAAAGTCCAGATGATTCCTTTTCTCAAGAACAATACCAAAGGTTTTTAAATTTGAATTGGCAATACGGGTGGGGACTTCCGTGGAAGCTGAACCATCCCCCGACTACCAACAATTACGGATGGCGTATGGACAATTAAAGGGTCAGCTCCCCGAATTGAGCAAGCACCAGAACTGTTGACTGCTTACGATGAAATAATTAATGAGCATTTTTAAAAAATAAAAATTTATAGAGGAGGGACCTCCCGAGCAAAACCCGTTTATGGTCACTATTTGCCACACCACGGAGTGAAGAAGGATTCTAAGACCACTCCTCTGGGTTGTGTTTTAAAATTTTAGTGCCAGGATAATAAAAGTGTACCTGTTTTAAAAGTTTGTGACGGTCCGCGTTGAGGAAAAACTGGGAGACATACATTAAATTCAGGGGTTAAAAATTTTGCCTTTCGGCAGCTAAGTAAAGCTTTCCCCGAGAGTGGGGCTGCAGGAGGCGACCGGATTGCACTAGGTTCTTTGGCCCGAGAATCTAGGACCCACTTAGTCCCCTGAAGATTTTCCGCTTCGGAGTGTATTGTTTGGTCTACCTCCAGTCCGTTCCTACTCCAGGCAACGATAAATGCACATTAAAACGGACGGGTGGTCCACTGGTGGAGTAATGGGTAAACAATTTTATGGGAAATTTCCCCGGGGGTGAGTCTACTGAAGAAAAATAATGAATAACGCAGGGGCTAAAAGAAAAAATGCAAGGTGCAAAAATTGCCCCTGAGGGAATGGAACAGTTAAAACGCCCCGCTTAAGAGTTCAAATAATAAAGACAAAAACCTGGAGTTTTAAGTGTCCAAATATAGTAAGTCTGGGACTGACTTTTGGGGAACAGAGGGAGACTTTTATCGTTAAAGTCTAATACTACAGCTGCCCCTAAATTAACCAAGAGAGTCTTTCTTGCAAAATTTCAAAATCTTCGATCCACTAGGGTTAGTGCCCCACTTTCCATAAGAGGGAAAAATTTTTGTACAAAAACTGGAAGCTTAAATGTGCTTGGGATGAAACCCCCACTGAGGAATTTGTTGAAAGGGGGAAGAACTAATGGGGGTATGTAAAATTTCCAAGTTGAAGTTCCCCGTAAGTGGCCATCAAAGGGAGAAAAGTACCCAATTTTTGCGTGCTTCGAAAAATTTGCATATGGAGCAGTGCTTACCTTTTAATGTAAAAAGTGCCATTTCTCTTGTTTTGTCTAAGGTAAGGGGTCCCATCAAATCACGCACCTTACCTCAGTTGGAATTAAAAAAAAGGCCATTTATGTGGGTCAAATTAGCCAAATTTTATAAGAAAAAAAAATTGCGAGGATAAATATCCCCGACACCGTAATTTGGGCTGATAACGAGGTTCCTTACAAAGGTTGTAAAGGAACAGTAAAATTGTGTATGTACAAAACGAGTCGTGAAATCCATCAAATACGGAGAAAATAACAGTTTGGGTCAGCTTGTTAACCCCTTTAAAACATTTCCGGTGGAAGAACCCAGTGACTTCTTGTCTCGAGGTTGACTAAAGGAAAATTTTTTGAGGCTTTATCGTGGTTTAAAGGGGGCCAAATTGGCTGGGGGACAAAAAATTTAAATGGCCGGGCAAAAAAGGGACATATTTTCCTGTCGAATTACGGGGGAGCACGCTCCGAGTGTAGTCCCTCCTTAGCCATTGATATGAACAGGGGATTCTTTTCCCACCCAACTGATTGGGGGACCCGGGTTAGTGTTTAAAAAATTTTTAAGTAAGATGAATACTCACATAATTTTTCCCCCTCCCCCGAAATAGGCTAAGAGGGGGCAAGAAGAAAATCGGATGGATTAAAATTTATGAGGACGGAAAAATTGTGAAAGGCTCAATATAGAAAAGCTGGGGGGGTATTTAGGGATGATGTAAATTAGGTGCAGGGCAGGTTACAAAATGGAATTTGGGGGAAAATGCTAAAACCCCTATTTGCTCCCCAAAATCATTTACCCGACAACCCTTTATTGCTTTAATGCCCTAATAACGTGATGCCGGGGGGTCGGATACCTTAAACTTATTCGGGAAAAATTTGGATTCCACAAGGACGACAAGTGTAAAGGGGGTTTTCAAAGTCGTGGTAATATGTCGCCGGGGGGATGCCAGAACCTACTGTACCCCGGTCCTCCACCATTGCCCAAGGAAAGCGTGAGTTGGTAAAACCATTTGATGTGACCGGATGGACATGTGGGCCAATCATTTTTAAGGTCTTAGATGGTGTCCCCCCTTAAGGGTATGTATGTCATTTACTTGTACAGTACTAGGGGTGTTCATCTAGAAGTGGCTCAGGACTTGTCTGCAGAACATTATACACTGTTCCGGGAAAATTTGCAGCTAGACGATCCTGTCCAAAATTGTGATTCGATAATGCCACCAATTTTTTAGGGGTGCTCAAAACTTGAGAAAAATTTAAAAAAGAGTGTGATTCAGTTTTGTTGACCCGCGAGGGTGTGTCTGGAAATTTTTTACTCCCCGAGCCCCCTGGCAGGGGGGACTGACGAAAGAAAGTAGGGCAGGAAAAAATGTCTTTTGTAAGGTGCTAACCCCGGAAGAGAATTGTTTGGAGGGAGTTTCCCGGGGATGTTGGGGGAGGAAAATCGAGGGGAAAAATCGCCCCTCTTCATACTGAGCGACATCCTGACGCGGAGTATGACTTCCCCCTCACCTAAATGTGGACAAAGGTTAGAAGCTGCGCCCATCTTAGAGATAACTCGAGGGGAAATGATGAGGATTACAAAAAGTGACTGTGTTGAGTGACAAGTTCAAAATGTTAAAAAGGTAATTTTTATTGGTCTGATGTGGGCTAAAGAATACTTTTACATACGGAACACTTCTATGGTGCGCCAGAGGCAGTAAACCGACGAAATTCAACCCGGTGACATTGTGTTAATTTTACTGAAAACATCGAAACGTGGCCTCTGGGCAAGGTAGTTACATTATACCCCGATGCACAAGGTGTTGTCAAAACGTCAAAGTGTTTTGTCGTGGGCAAGAAAGTTTGTACCATTAATAAAAATTCCCCTTTGGGAAATTTAAAAGGTGTTCAACCCGTGCAGATGGAAACCCAAGGGGGAAAATGCAAAGAGTGATATTGAAAACATGACCCCGGGTTTAAAGCAAGAAGAAACTGAGTAAGACCCATAGGAAAACAGCCGCGCAATCTGAGAGGGCTGGAACCGTCTCCTGGAGGAAGACGCAATTTTTAAATCGTTAACAACGACTTCCGCCCGGCCCCAGTGTGGAAAATTTTTAATTTTCCGAAATTAGCGCCTAAAAGGTGTTTTATGTGCCCAAGGGGTCAAAATGTATTTTAAAAAGGAGTAGAACCAAGAGTTCCCCCTTTGGGGCATGGCGGATGTGGGGGGCGGAAGGTGGGGTTTTTTGAATGGTGGTGAGGAAGCTGGGAAAACTGGAACCACGAAAAATTTACATTCACGGTGGCCCTTTTGGATTAAATTTGGCCTCATTTTTAATAAGAAGTTCGTAACTGTTCCTGGTTGGGGAGGAGGGAACGTGTTTTTTTGGGACCACGGGAATGATGGTAAAAGAGTGATAATAGTAGGACCGGGTGATGACGCGTCACAATGGACTGGTCCGGGGAAATTTACCCTTTGGTTTAAATCATCACTCATCGGTTCCGATCTTAAAAGGAGTGACCTCATTTGTATAGTTATGAAACGTTAAAAGTCTTGTGAATGTAAGTAATCAGTGATAATAAAATTGGTTAAGGGGAAGCGGGATGTGAAATAGAGCGCCCTATCGAGTGAACGGTACCTCGTAACGGGGATAAAGGAAATTTATTGAATCACGACTTCTAACCGGGACGATCCGACGGATACCTGTCTGCCGGAATGAGAACCTGTCGGGGTAGCAGGACACGAAACTGAGGTAGTGAATGGAAAAATAAGGGTATCAATCACCCACAGTTTTAATAAACCCCTTCTAGTTGTAGCAACCTTAGGTGGCCAGTTGTGGTATGTTATAATTAGATAGGTTATGATGATCCAGCTACATCAAGTGACCACCGGAGAACAGCTGGTAGTGGTGGGATTATGTATAAATGCTTTTCCTTGATGGATGTATCCATGTGTATCTTACCCCCCCCCCCTCTTTCAGCTAAACTAATATAATCTATACAGCCCCAAATTTAAAATTAGTAGCACCGTACTTGTGGGTGCTATCCAATCCATACTGGTCTCGGATAGATATGGATAAGATTGTGAGGCCGAAGGAATCACTTGCCGCGACCAGGGGTGGTTAAGTTTTCTCACATGTCTACACGGGGTGACTACGGTAAACATACAGTTAAGCACCCTAGGAAATTTTCCATAATAGTAATGCAATCCTCATCCTGGGGGACAAGTACACAAATCTATAAACCGAAACCCCCACAACCAATACTGGATCACTTTTAATCCAGCTATCATCACACTTACATCCTAACACCTGCCAACCACACTGAACCATCCTTCGTTTCGTTTACGTCTAAGCCAGACGCCCATACCACAAACACACACACACAACACACACACACACACACACACACACACACACACACACACACACACACACACACACACTCACCACAACACACACACACACACACACCACAGCTAGGGAAGGGATTAAAGGGAAAGGGAAAACACCCCAAAGGGAAGGAACAAAAAACCCCTCAGAGGATGCAATGGGAGTCACAGTGGGAGGTGGAAAGGGAGAGATCAGTTTTTGTCTATGGGCTAGACGAAGCTGAAGGAAAACTTATGATGAAAGAAACCAGGAGGAGAAAAAAAACGACTGAAGGTATCACGAATGTGATAGGCGAGGGAGACATGACCCAGGTGGCAAATTTTCGGAGAATCGGGTGGTTCACAAAGGGAATTTTTAAGGCAGAATCAACTCGAATAATGATCCTGCAGGAGAAAGCCACGGCTGAGAGTCAAACCAGGAGTTCAAGAGTATGAACCTCGATCGAGGGCAGAACACAGAAGGAAAAGATTGATACTGAAAGAGAGAGTGCAAAAACGAAAGGAGGAATGGGAGGCAACTGAACAATCTAAACCAACCATCACACACAAATCCCCCAGTTCCCACCCCCTGCCACAACGAACCTTACCCCTACAGCAACCCCCTATGGGAGCTCTTCCTCCACCTCCACTGCAAAACCCCCCACAGGCCCCCACCAAGGCTCTCTGCTCTCCCAACCCCAGTATACCTCCAGGACCACAGTTACAGTATTAGAACAGAAGTTGAAGGTTTGGTACACAAATGTGGATGGATTAACGAATAAATATGAGGAGTGGGGAAGAAAGAATCAATGAGAAGTCCCCAGACATCATGCAGTTACAGAAACAAAACTCACGGAGACAATAACAGATGCAATCTTCCCACCAGGATACCAGATCATGAAAGGGGAAAATAGAAGGGGCAGGGGGGAGGAGGGGTTGCTCTGCTCGTAAAAACCGATGGAAATTCGAGAAAATGGGAGGCATAGACAAGACAGGAGAAAGGGACTACATATAGGTACACTTCCCGTCTGGGGAGTACAAGGGGGGTTTATTGCCGTGATGTATAATCCACCACAGAACTGCAGGAGGCCAAGAGAGGAATATGAAGAGAGCAACAGAACAATGGTGGACACACTTGCTGAGGTGGCAAAAAAAGCTCACTCCAGCAGAGCAAAGTTGCTGGTTATGGGTGATTTCAACCCAGGGAATTTTATGGGAAAACCTGGAACCACAGGAGGTCCCGAAACAGGAGAGCCAAGAT
>NC_069471.1:14554834-14584976 GCF_026875155.1 Cherax quadricarinatus | reverse complement strand
TGAACGCCGGGTGACACAAGGTCCAATCTTGCGGTTCTTTCCTCCCCTCTCACTCTGGTAGTGTCCTTAACATGGTGGTGCATGAGGTTTTCCAGCACCACATCCAACATCTTGGCTCTCCATGTTTCGGGACCCCCATGTGGGCTCCAGGTTTTCCCAGTCAATCTCCTGTGGTTGAAATCACCCATAACCAGCAACTTTGCTCTGCTGGGTGAGCTTTTCTTGCCACCTCAGCAAGTGTGTCTACCATTGTTCTGTTGCTCTCTTCATATTCCCTCTTGGCCTCCGCAGTTCTTTTGGTGGATTATACATCACGGCAATGATCACCTTGTACCCCCCAGACTGAAGTGTCCCTACTATGTAGCCCCTTTCTCCTGTCTTGTCTATGCCTTCCTTTTTTTCTCGAATTTCCATCGGTTTTTTACGAGCAGAGCAACCCCCCCTCCCCCTCTGGCCCCTTCTATCTTTCCCTCATGATCTGGGTATCCTGTGGGAAGATGCATCTGTTATTGTCTCCATGAGTTTTGTTTCTGTAACGCTATGATGTCGGGGGACTTCTCATTGATTCTTTCTTGCACTCCTCATATTATTCGTTTAATCCATCCACATTTGTGTACCAAACCTTCAACTTCTGTTCTAATACTGTAACTATGGTCCTGGGGGTATACTGGGGTTGGGGAGAGCAGGAGCCTAGGTGGGGGCCGGGTGGGGGGTTGCAGTGGAGGTGAGGAAGAGCTCCCATAGGGGGTTGCTGTAGGGTAAGGTTCGTGGTGCGGGGGGTGGGAACTGAGGGATTTGTGTGTGATGGTTGGTTTAGATTGTTCAGTTGCCTTGGGGGGGTGTTTTCTGGGGGGTGTGCTTGCCCTTCCCCCTGTGCCGGGTTATTCTGCTCTTCTTTTTCATTTCTCCCATTCCTCCTTTCGTTTTTGCACTCCCCTCTTTCAGAATCATCCTTTCCTTCTGGTTCTGTCTCGATCGAGGTACATACTCTTGAACTCCTGTTTGACCCCTCAGCCGTGCTTTCTCCTGCAGGATCATGATTCGAGTTGTTCGCCTTGAAAATTACCTTGTGAACCACCCGATTCTCCAAAAATTTGCCACCTGGGTCATGTCTCCCTCGCCTATAAACTTCGTGATACCTTCAATCGTTTTTATTCCTCTGGTTTCTTTCATAATAAGTTTTCCCTTCAGCTTCGTCTAGCCCATAGACAAAAACGGATCTCCCCCTTTCAACCTTCACTGTGACTCCCATTGCATCCCCTGGTGTTTTAGTTCCTTCCTTTGGAGTGTTCCTTCCTTCAATCCCTTCCCTAGCTGTGGTGTGTGTGTGTGTTGTGTGTGTGTGTGTTGTGTGTGTGTGTGGTGTGTGTGTGTGTGTGTGTGTTGTGTGTTTGTGTGTGTGGTATGGGCGTCTGGCTTAGACGAAACGAAACGAAGGATGGTTCAGTGTGGTTGGCGGGTGTTAGGATGTAAGTGTGATGATAGCTGGATTAAAAGTGATCCAGTATTGGTTGTGGGGGTTTCAGTTTATGTTTTTTGTACGTGCCCCCAGGATGAGGATTGCATTACTATCTATGTACATACAGCCTTTGCTTACGCTATGGTCACTTCCCTTTCACTCGTATGTTCAGGTGGGGTAGTATTTTATTTATAGGTAATTGTTCACATGTATGCTGTAAGGATGCTTGGGTGAGGTTCGTAGTGATTGTGATACTGTCGCGCTGTGACATGCTTATATGCTCATGTAAAGCTAGGGGGAATGAATAACAGGGTAATGTGTACTGACGAGAAAAAGTGGTGGGGGGGGTAGCCCAAATGGGGGATGGGGGGGGTAAGGAGTGCCGGAGAGACTGGCTTTGCAACTTAAATAGTGTTTCTTGTATACCCCTTTTTTTTGGGCATACTGACCTTTGTTCAGTGAATAGGATGTGATAGGGTATTTTTATTTTGTGTTCACATTAGGTTACAGAAGACTGTACTGTGATACTGAATTTTGTTGACAGAAAATTTAGTTAATTTAGTAATGTGGCCAGTGTATTTGGGGGGAGGTGTGTGTATCTCAGGCGGATACAGGTACTTCTATGATTTACCCCCCAAAATAGTGGTAGTTATTAGGAATGTGTATTTCTTTTTATATTATATTACATATTATTGGTCCACTGCACGTCACACTTATGTTGAAATGAGACATGACAATTTTAAGTGTTTTTCTTACATATATACTGTCAGGTTGCTTGAGTGGTGTATGGTGTACTTGTGATTTTATCGTTTTTCTGTGACGGGTTTCTTCTCCTGCGTACAACAACGTGTGTGTGTGTTTGGTATTTTCCATATACAGTGGTCCCTCGATTATCGACGGTAATCCGTTCCTGGAAGCCGGTCGATTATCGAAATGGTCGATTTAAAGAATCAATTTTCCCCATAAGAAATATGTAATTTCAATTAATCCGTTCCTGACACCCAGAAGTATTAAAACAAAAAATTTTTTACATGAAATATTCATGTAGTACATAAACAATACAATGGGAAATGATGAATGAAACTTAACAGCATAACACTTACCTTTATTGGAGATTCTTCTTAGTGTATGGGAGACTGGAGGAGGAGGAGAGAGTGGATTGTTTATAGTTTGGAAGGGGAATCCCTTCCCGCAACACCTCAGGGACCATTTGCTTTTCTGGGTTGCTTCTTTTCTCTGTTTCTTAATGCCACTACGACCAGCTTGGAGTCACTGGAGTCCTGTCTCGCAAAATAACTGTGCAGAGAGCTCTGTTTCTGGCGCTCTTTAAAAAATTCCCTAAAATTGGGCAAGACTCTGTCACTGTACAAGTTTCCGATATGGCTTGCAAATCCTTCTCTGGGTGATGTTCTCCTAATCTTCCATTTACCCCATAGTAAAAATCTCCTTATTCTGGGGAAGGCCTTCTTCCATCTCTCTTCCTCCTCCTCTGCAGCAAAATTCTGAGCTGCGATCTGTTGCTCTTCTGTGAAGCTCTTGCAGTCCCAGTGGGTTGCTCTCGTTGTGGTCCTCACCAATTCTTCCACTCCCCCAACTCACATCCCAAACCCCATGAATCCCAGTGCACATAGAGTTTTAAACTGAATGGCTTCGGGTCAGCCCCAACCTTCCAATCCTCTTTGGGCGACACAATCTGGCCACAAATTCACAGACATAACCTAGACTAGTGATTTCCCGAGTTTCCAGGATAGTGTCAACTGACCAATAAAAATCTCAGGTCCTGAGCTGAGCTTCTGACAATAATTTGTTCTGGTATCTGTGCACACAGATCAGGGATTTTTATGTTAGGTTCAGTGTTAAGGGTTTTGTGACTTTCGTGGGATCGCAGAGGGCCATTAGGGTCGTTATGGCATCTCCTGTTCCTGAACTCTCTGGTGCTGAGTTGTTATTTGCTATTGGCGAATCATGTCTTTCGTTTAGGAAGCTGTTCTGATTACCAGGGTTGGGCAGGAAATGATTATTTGAGGACATTAGTAGTCCTGGTTTGAGTCGAGTCTTGATTAGACTCTGGAGGGATTGTATATATTAGTATTTATTATATCGGACAATGTACCAGGGACTCAGAACCATAAGATATTTGTGCTTCGACATAATATTTTACGAGAGAGGTAAGAACTTATATCCTTTTTTACATTAAATTAATTAATTTACTCAGTATTGTCCGCCCAGACAACTTTATAATAACTTAAATTTTTTTTTTTCTTTAGTACCTACCCAATTGTAATCCTGAACCCTATTGAATGACTATTAATTCTAATGAAAATGGACAGGATACTGACTACTTGTTTCAAGCCCCCATAACCAAATGCAGAGGGGGCCCCCATTCAGTTTCACTAGATGTTTATAATTTATAGAATCGCTTTTTTTGAAACACAAACTATTTTAAACTTTTCCAAATTACAAATTAAACTTTTAACTTACCTGGGGTCATGGTCATCCCTCCCTTAAGCTTTTTGGGGAATTCCCGGGGGTCGTTAAAAAGCCCCATGGTTTTGTAGTCTTTAAAACCCTCAGGTTTTCAAGTGTTGAAGGAGGTTCTACTTCTTCGGAGGAAAAAAGGGGGCTGAACTTCCCTAGGGGGTTTTGGGATGGTGTGAGACGGTTTTACTGGTAAAAAGGAAAATGGTCACCACAGTGGAGTGGCAGCTGCTTTAAAAGTGGCAAGTGTTCACAGTTCGGGAAGAAGAGATAAAAGGGTAAAGAAAAGTGTGAAGGTGGGGGAAACGATTCTTTTTCCAAAACAGGTATTAATTTTTAAAAAAGGTTAAAGGTACACGATTTCCCCTCTAATCAAGGTAAGAATTTTTTTAATAGTGGGAATTTCCCGGGTAAGATATTGGGATCGTGCTTTTGTAACAAAGATAGAAAGGTCAGATAGGGGGTGTGCCCCGGAATGGTGTTGGTGACTATCCATGTTGGATATATTATGTGGGAAAGGGGAAACAACCCTTTATCTTTAAAGTGCTGGGGTAATGACATTGGGAAAGGGAAAGGGAGAAGGAGATGCTGGAATAATCACAAGAAGAATGGGGTCAAAGGGGAGGATCCCCGTCATTGTGCATCTTTTCTAAAAGGGATGGAATATGGATGTCAGGGCAATTGATATAAATTGGGCTAACTACTGCAAGGAATGGGGGGGGGGGGGGGGGTTTTTTGGCAAAAAGATTTAGAAAGGGATTTTATCCTGGGGGGGGGGTGGAGTGGTTGCTTTTCCATTCGATTTGGGGGGGAATTTAGACTTTCTAGGGCTTTAAACTAGGTAGGGGGTTTGGGAAAAAAAAGGGTGCAGTATTAGGGGGTTTAAAACAGCAGTTATTCCGGTTTACCTCAGGGGTTGTTTTAAAAAAATATTCAAAATAAACTGCTGAAATTAAAAAACAAATGTCAACAAACAAGAGAGTAAGGGGAACGGTGAACTCCCTTAAAAGGTTTACTAACAAATATAGGATCTAAGAAATAAGATATCCCAGTTAAAAATTACGTGCAAACGCAGGTAATTAAATTTATGGTATAAAAGAGGTTTGGGTTTAATTTGATTGAGAAAGCCTCTAATGCAACTAAGGGATAAACTCTTCCACACTGATACCCGGGAACAGGAAGGGGGGTGGAGGGGATGTATGTCAGAGATAATTTTTAATTTTTGTCTAAAAAACATGATTAAATTAAAATCGGCAATAATCTTTTGGTACAGTTATCGAGGGGCGTGACAAAAAATTTTGGGGGTGATTTATAGGCCCCCAAAAGATATGAGTGCGATAAGCTGTTATGGACGAAATTTATAAGGGGTTAAATATAAAAGTTGTGTTTAAAGGGGATTTTTAAATTTAGACAAATTATGGAACAATACGACATAAAATCTGAGTCGTACTTTTTTGATAGGGCAGGATTGCTTTTAAAAAATTTTGACAGAACCAAAAAAAGGAAACAATCTGCTTTACTTGGTTCGCCAACAAAATTCATAAATTTTAATCTCGAGTTAATGATAGTGGGAAAAAGGGTCACAAATCACTTCTTTATATACATGGAATACCCAACAACTCAATCAAATCTCTGTCCCCGACTTTTTCTTGGCAATTTATGGGGCTGAAAAAATTACCGGTGGGGTAAAATTGGGGGTTCCCCGCTGGGGGCAGGGAGGGGGACTTTGCCAATATGACATTTTTTAAAGATTTTAGCTGCCCCAAAAACTTTTGTCCCAGTAGGGAAATTTAAACTAGCAAAATGATCCCAAAAGGGAAAAAATGATTAAAACATCTATTGGTCAAACGAAGGCATTTAAAAGGCGTACCAGAAATGAAAAAAAGAAAAAAAAACAAAAAAAAGTTTTAAACTAATTAAAGGGAAATTCGAAAACTAAAACCAAAAAGGGGGCTTTAGGTTACAAATTTGATTAGGGGCAAGATTGGTCCACTTTAAATAACTCAGGTCGATCACTGCAGTGATTTTAAGATATGTGTGAAATTTTCAATACTTACTTCCTTCAGTTTTTTCCCAAAAAAACACGAAATTCCAAAATAATAAATTACGAAAACAGGGTATAATAAACTGACATTTCGGTAAATAGTACATTTTTCCCAACAAAAAGAAAAAATAAAATCAGCAAATTTCCCCAGGGGACGAGAACTGTTTGCAAAGGGGTTAAAGGAATTTTAAAAAGAAACTAGCAACCTTTTGGGTAATCTTTTCAAAAAATACTACAAATGCATAGTGCCTGATAAGTGGAAAAAGCAAAGTAATACCTATTTACAAGGGATGACACCTTAGCTTCGAATATAACCAATAAGCCTTACTTCCATAGTTGGAAAATTTATGGAATCAATAATTGCCGAAGCAATTTGTAGCCATCTTGATAGCATAAGCAGCATAAATAACGGTTTTACAAAGGGGCGTTTCTGTCTGACGAATTTACAAACTTTTTTTCACTAAGGTGTTAGAGGAGGTAGATCATAGTAATGAATATGATATTGTGTATATGAACTTCAGTAAGGCTTTTGATAGAGTTCCACACCAGAGGCTATTGAGGAAACTTAAGGCACACGGAATAGGAGGAGAATTTTTTTCCTGGGTAGAGGCATGGCTGACAAACAGGCAGCAGAGAGTTTGCATAAATGTAGAGAAATCAGAATGGGGAAGAGTCACGAGCGGTGTTCACAGGGGTCAGTGTCGGGCCCGTTGGTTGTTCACATTTACATAAACGACATAGCTGAGGAATAAATAGAGACAGAAGCTAATTTGCTGATGACACCAAAATAGGCCGTCCAATTCATTCTAATGAGGACACTAGAGCACACCAGGATGATTTGAATAGACTGATGCAATGGTCGGAGAAGTGGCAGATGCAGTTTAATATAGACAAATGCAAAGTTCTAAATGTTGACAGGAAAATAACCATGCCACATATAAGCTAAATAATGTAGACCTTAATAGGAGTTAATAGGAGTTCTGGTTAGCAGTAATCTAAAACCAAGACAACAGTGCATTAGTGTTCACAATAAAGCTAACAGAATTCTTGGCTTCATATCTAGAAGTATAAATAATAGAAGTCCTCAGGTTGTTCTTCAACTCTATATATCCTTTGTTAGGCATCATTTAGATTATGCTGCTCATTTCTGGTCACCGTATTACAGAATGGATATAAATAGCTCTGGAAAACGTACAGAGGAGGATGACAAAGGTGATCCCATTTATCAGAAATCTTCCCTATGAGGATAGACTGAAGGCTGAATCTTGCATCTCTAAGAACGGCGTATAATTAGGGGGGGATAAATTTTATTCCCGAGGTGTATAAATGGAAAACAGAATAAATAAAGGGGATGTAATATAGTGTGCTGAAAATTTTTCATCCAAGACAAAACTCGAAGCAATGGGTTTCAAGTTGGAAAAAATTCAGGTTCTTGAGGCTAATACGTTGTGTAGTTATAAAATAGGTTAGATAAATACATTGTGAGGGTGTGGGTGGGTGTGGTTGGACCTGATTGCTTGATGCAGCTGGGTTGGTGCCGTGGCTTCCAATTTGGTGGAGGTGACAGATGGGTGGGTCATTGTCAATCCGGGGGGGATGGATAATGACCTGTTTCGTATGGGTCAGCAAGCCTGCTGCAGTTGTTCCTTGTTCTTTGTTTCTTATGTATCTTAACTAATTACTCTAACATTTCTTAATTAGTCAACTCCTAAACTATATTACTCCTAACTAACCTTTCTCCTAGCTTTCTCCTAACTTAGTATCCCTACAAACTTTTCCTTACTAGCTTACTTCCTAACTTATCCTAATACTCCTAACTAGCTTACTACTAACTTACTCCTAATAAAACTACTCTACTTACTCCTAATGTACTCTAACTAACTTTTCCTAACTTACCTCCTAACTTACTTGTGAGGGAGAGGAAAAGTTCAATAGATAGGAGTAGCGAGGGAAGTGAGTATATAGTACAATAGTTTCATTGACGCGGCTACTTGTTAAGGTAGGGTAAGTCCAGCTCCGCTATTCCGCCCCCCTTTTTTTCCCCCTCCCGAAAGTGTTGTTTGATTGCGGCCTGCTTGTTAAGGTAGGTCAGTACTAGCTCCCGCTGTCCTTCCCCTCCCTCTTCCCCCTCCCCCGAAATGGTGACTTGTGGGGCTCCGGTCAACAGTAATCACTCGTCTAAAGCTCCAACACTACTTAAGTACAGCCTGCTCATATATTAGTGGTTGAAAGCTCACTTTTGACCAATAATTAACTTAGTCCTTCAGTCTTGATTGGCTAAAATGTTTTAATATCACCAATCTTTCGGTATTGTACTTATCATGGAGAGTGATTTCTTAAGCAGTGAGTATCTGTCTCTCTTTACAGCTTGAAGGGACTGAGAGGGTCACCTGCTAATGAGCGAGTGAAATAAAGGAGACAGACTAACGTTCTGAGACTCCAACTTCTGATCCACTTACCTGTTTGGTATGCATGTAGCAGGATATAACCCTCATCATTGCCAGTGGAAAAAAAAACCTGGATTTTCCTGTCATCTGGAACGATTATTGACGGCTAGAAAATCTGTGAAGAACGAGCCGGTGGGTTGTCACCAACACCTGCGAACCCCCCCCCCCATCATCAGCAACGGCTACTGATTTCAACAACAAGCATGTGTACCAACACAAGACACCCAAGTTGTAATATATATATATATATATTATATAGATATATATATATATATATATATAGATAATCTATATATTTATATAGATATAAATATATATATTAGCGTTGATTCAGATATCTTTTATATTTTTCAGTTTTTCATTTTCTTTAAGCAGGATAATATTTCATATTTAAATGTTTACTATTTTATATTTTCTAATATTTAAAGTGTTATGTTTTGTCAGTTTTTTGATCTTTTTATTTTCATTAATTTTCCTGAGAGGAGCCCGTTGGTAATACTGTCTGAAAGTTGTTACAGGCTGACCTAAGCCTTCACAAGTGGTGACCTTCGCGGATCAACTACTGAATCACGATTAACTCCATCTCGATCTACCATTGGAACTTCAACGCTGCATACCACAGGACGGTTACCACAGCCATGAGTAATCATTCTCTATGGTAGGACTACGTACAGGTATTAAAAGATTTGGTGATTTGTTATAGTCTCAATTTTTATTGTAAGTCAGTTCAGGAGGATATAATATGTAATTCCTGCTCACCTTTTTTGTTTCGAGCTTGAAAACTTTGGAGGATTAGACTCTAGGTGACCGAGATTTTCCAGTGACAATTTGTATTCATTGAGCTCTATTTTATCAAGGGAACTGTTGTAGGACCACTCTTTGATTTGTTGGTGGAGAAGATTGGATGGTCACGTGACCCCATTCTACTTACTGTTTTGCTCGGGCCGGATAGAAACATTCATTTTAATTAATACATAATGTTTAAATGAAGCAGGATCGAAGCCTCTGGTTTATTTACTGTTTTCAGCAGAGCCGGGGGAATTGCTAAACCCTCCATTTTCATTAATACCCGTTTCATATCCCTGGTACTTAGTTATTCTTGCAAGTATGGAGGAAATACCGTTTTGGATGAATGTGGAAGTAAGTTTGGGATATAAACAGGGGAAAAAATTTAGAATCTTTCATTTGTGCTAAGATCCAGGAAAGATTGAAAGAGAGAGAAGAACGACAGTTTGAAAGGGAAAAGAGAAGAGAAATAGGAGAGAGACAGATTGAGCGAGAAATCTAGAAAGGACAGAAAGAGAAGAGAAGATAAAAAGGAAACGTGATGACTGATCGTTGAGGAAAGAGCTAGAGTACGTTGAGAACAAAGATAAATCAAGAGAACGTGAGGAAAAGAGCAAAGGATAGAGATTGTTGAGGAAAAAAGCTAGAGAATGCTGAGGAAAAAAAGCTAGAGAAGAGACGCGAAGGGGAAAAGCTAGAGAGCTCGAGTTATAGAGAGAGAGAAAAGGATCGGCAAGCTCAAAAAAGCTCGGTTTGAATTAGAAATAAAAGTTAACTCTTACACAACAAAATTAGAGGAAGGTGTAATTGCACATCATGCAGCTGTTTACATAATTTACCTCCCTTCAAGAGGGGGATGAAATAATTCCATACATTAATCCGGTTTGAAAATACCGCTACTCCTCTGTGAATGGCCTGCTGAACCTGGGCTACCAGGTTAGGAATGTTATTTTCTGGTACAGGCTTGAATATTATGCAACTTTGTCGCAGGATATATGTAATTAATTAACATACTGAAGAGGCAATCTTAATGCATATTAAAAAAAAACTTAATTCTTACAGGAAAGATTTAGGTATGCCACCATACAGCATGGCCAGAACTTCAGCAGATACAGGTAACACTCTTTCTTTTGTTCTTACTTTTGGATAGAGAGCTCAGTAATTGATCACAGTTTTGAATCTCTTAGAGATTCATGGTTGTGACAGTCCTGAAGCTCTTCCTCACCAGATACGAACATTCCTCAGAGAACGTACCTGATTTAAAGGTAGGAAGTTTGCTGAGGCTGCTGACCTGTCTGCTGAGGCTCACAATTCTCCTAAAGCCCTAAGGGATCGAACCTAAGGGCAAGGGTTCATCAGACCCTTAGTTATCAAAACCTCTAGTGGAAAGCAAAATTGACTTCTTGCGTATTCCTGATGTGTATTTGTGTGGTATTAAGGACATAAACGGTCCAGATTGTCCTTCGAAGAAGGGTCCAAAACGTTGGAAGTTGTTGTGAACGACTGTAATTGAACAAGCTGATGGACTTATGTTGTCTCGGTCCATTTTACGAGACACTGGAAGACATGTCTAGTCATTTCTATAAGCTGTTCCTAATCATAAAGAAATCATTCCTCTGCTATTACTTTCAGGACTACTTGGGGCCGTTACGGACACTTTTCCTACATCTGGTGGTTACTTTAGGTCTAAATGAGTTCACAGGTTAGTCTGAAGCCGTACTAGCTCCCATACTCTTGCTCCGTACTAATAGGTAAGATAAAAGGTGCATTCTTCCTTCTGGGTTGAACCTTTCCATCACTCAAAGAGTGGACATGGCTTTTGATCTCTTCCTGTAGGGTCAGAGAAGCCCCTCGAAAGTTGATGAGACAAGTCTCGCGAGATTCATGTGGATTAAAAAACCAGTGATGCTTAACTTCGAAAGCGAGGTAGTAGGATCACAGGTTCCACTTGTTAGTGAAAGGAGATATCGCTCCGATCCATAACTGTTTGACTAGGGCTCAGGACCAAAGCCAGGCTTTCTACTGTCATCCTTTGATTTTCCTGGCTTTAAGCCTTTAGATATATCGAAGGACTCCTTTGTAAATTTACAAGTAATTCGCCTTCTCTTCAGAATTACCCATATTGCAGTCAACAAATCAAGTTATCCAAAGAAAAAACTATTCATATTAAATTGATAGATAAAGGTATCTTGTACAAGTCAGTATTTCAAATTAAATTCAGAGGAAATAGACTATTCCATCCATAGTTGTTCCAAGTCATTGCAGAGGAGACTGTTCTTAAAAATGGTTAATGACTGCCAGTGGCCGGGACATTTCTCGTCGTAATACCTTAAATAAAAAATTAGGGAAACCTACTTTTGGCCAAATGTCCTCAGATGTCACTACTATTGTAGATCGTGTAAAAGTTTGCCAACTGTCATTCCTCCCGATGGTAACAGGCGAGTACCTATGGTCAAAATGCCCAGTCTTAGTACCTTTGAAAGGAAGCTATTGACATCGTTGGTCCCTTTAATCTCCATCCTTTCATTGGGAACAATATATCTGTATATTAACATAGTTGAATATGCTTCGAGTATCTGAAGCCGCGTTACCTTAATAGACATATCTACTACAGAGGTGGTGAAGCCTTTTGTCATTTCTCCAGATGTGGGGAATCCATAGAGTAATTTTGTCGGACCGTGGGAAAACAATTCACATATGACTTAATGCAACATTATACCAACTTCCGGGAGTGAAGCTCTCTTCACGCACCACCTATCATCCCAGCTGTAATGGGCGGATGAGCGCAGCATTCGATTCTAAGTCATTTTAAGAAACTTTGCTCCCGTAAACCTAAGGAGTGGCTTCGTTTACCTAACCTGTGCTTTGTTTGCCTTGAGGGAGTTCAAGGACTCTTTTGGGGTTTTCACCTTTTGAACTTCTCTATGGTAGCAGGCCAGAGGCCATTGCTCATCCTTCATGACTTATGGGACTATGGGACGTAAGGTGAGGTTCTGGTCTTCATATCCAATTTCTCCTTGACCTAGATCAAATGAGGAGACTTGACATAGTTTCGCAAAAAAAACTTAAGCTTGTCAATGGACCAGTACAAAAACCTGTTTTGCTTCCAAAGTCAGAGGAGCAGTGTTAAAGTAGGTGTTGACGTGTTTGGTACTTTTGCCTAATCAAGTCAAATAAATTATTAGTAGCATGGAAAGGTCCATTATCAAGTATTAAAAAATTTATGGGAATGTTGACTACCTCATAGAAGTCAAGGGGAAACTAAGTTTATCATATCAACATCTTCTTAAGAAATATTACCGAAGAAATTCGGTTAACAGCTTAAAACTTTTGATTTAGTTTTTCCAACACGCACTTGATATCAACTAAAGAAAGTAAGGTGTGTGTAATTGACACTCTAAAAGACTATGATGAAGAACTACATGACTTGGTGACTCTTGAAACTCGGACGCAACCAACATTAATATTATGAACCTTTGGATGCCATAAGAGACATTTGAACTACTTCCATGTTGTGAGTAACTTTTCAGCGTCTTATGATATCCAGGAGTGTTACCTCCAGGTAGGCCTAAGATTGACTTAGTGAGGACAATCCTATCAAAGCGAAATTTTACAGTTCCCAGTTCCGTTTTAAGGGAGCATTGACCGAGAGGTTGACAAATTATTAAACTTAAGATATTGAACTTCAGTATTTGATATTGCTAACCAGTAGTCATGGTTAAGAAGGAGGATTATTCATTAGACTTGCTATTGATTTCAGAGGCCTTACTGCATAACTGTGGGATGCTGAGGCTTTCGCCTTAATGGAAGGATTACACAAATTTATGACGTTCCTTCTTTTTCAGGATTTATATTGCGCCAGGCATATCATAAGTAATGTTTAGATCCTTCTTCTAAGCAGTGCATGTTTTCCTACACACAAGGACTGATGCAATATAGAACTTTGCCCTTCGGTTTGGTAACTGCCTGCGTACTCTGAGTGATGAGAAAGATTGGGTAATATGCCAAATGTTTCCGTTTATTTTGATAAATTCACGTAATGAAATCCACGTGGGGCCGAGATATAAACATTAACATCAGTTTTGCGTAGGTTACGCTCCACATGGGCCTCACTGCCAAGCCACGAAATGCTTCTTGGGTTTTAACAAGATTAGATATTTGGAGAGACTTTCTATAACTCTCTGCAGCAGCCTGCAAGTAAAATCAAAGTTTATTAGATTTACATTCCCCAAAACCACGGATGTCAGCCGTAGTTTTTGGTTCTGTAAATTTTTATGCACGGTTTATCCCGAAACCTTATGATGTTCAGGATCTTATCCGACTTCCTTAAAAAGTACTGTGAAGGACTCTTGAAACTTTCTGACGTAGCTCGGGGAAAGTTTATTAGATTAAAAGTATCTTTAGAAAGACTATACTTAAGATTCAGATATTAATTAAAACATTTTGTTTAAGAAACTGATCCTCCATATGGCTTAGGTGCAGTGTTAATCCAATACCATGATTGGTACTCCCCTGTATGCTTTCCTAAGCCGGAAACTCCTTCCACAGAAACGAAGTACTCCTCACAGAAAAGGAATGTTTGTGCTTGTGTGGGGGTATCTCTAAACTTAAATTTTATTTGTGGAAAAGTATTCTTTTATAACGGACCACAAACATTGATATATAGAAACTTTTTAGGAACCAAACAGTCGCTCTTCAGGTGGACGCTGGCATCCAGGCTTTTAAGTTCCATTATTGTGTATATCATGGTTCTGCCAATATTTCTCTGACTGGTTTTAAGTCGTGCAGTCAGTGAGATTTGTTGCCTTATGCGGACTTCCACATGTTAGAACTTTTTCCTCACCTATTCTTCTTATACTCCTGGTATGGGAAAGTGTGAGGGATAAGTAAATAGAAAGAGTAGAGAGGGAGTATTTAGTAACAATAGTTTCATTGCCGGTACTTGTTAAGGTAGGATAATTCCTCTCACGCTATTCCCCCCCCCTTTCCCCCTCCCGAAAAGTGATGTTTGATTGCCGGCCGTTGTTAAGGTGGGTCAGTCTAGCTCCGCTATCTTCCCTCCCTCTTCCCCCCTTCCCCGAAAATGTGAGTTGTGGGGCTCGGTCCAACAGTAAAAAATGACTCGACTACTTCGGTAAGTACACGCTGATCATATTTTCGTGGACTTATTGGGTTGAAAGCTTCACTTCTTGACCAATATTACTTCGACCTTTCAGTCTTGATGGTTAAAATCTTTTTATACTCACACATCTTTTAGGAATTGTATTTCATGGGAGTGATTTCTTAAGCGTGGGTAATTTTTGTCTCTCTGTACAGCTGAACGGTCAGCGAGGGTTTTCACTGCTAATCAATGAGTAGAAATTTAAGGAGACGGCTAACGTTCTGAGACGTTCCCCAATTTCTGATCACTTACCTGTTTGTGTTGCAAGTAGTGGATATAAACCCTCCTTTGCAGTGGAAAAAAAAACTGATTTCACTGGTCATACTGGGTACGGGTTTTATTGAAGGCTAGAAAATCTGTGAAGAACGAGCCGGTGGTTGTCATCAACACTGCGACCCCCCCATATCGGCAATGGCTACGATTTCATACAACAACGCAGGTGTCACCAACACCAGACACCCAAGTTTTATATATATATATATTTATATATATATATATATATATATTATATATAAATATATATATATATAATATATATATTATATATACTTATATATTACGCGTTGTATTTGATATTTCTATTTTTCATTTTTATTTTCTTTTAAGGCGGATTATATTTCTATTTTAGTGTTTCATATTCATATTTTCTCAATATTAAAGTGTTTAGGTTGTCAGTTTTTGTTCTTTTTCTATTCATTAATTTTCTGAGAGGAGCAGGCCTTGGTAATACTGTCTGACGTTGTTAAGGGCTGAGTAAGCCTTATCTTAATAAATTAGGTCTACTGATTATCTACCAAACTTACTCTAAGTATGTACTCTTAACTTACTCCTAATAAATCTAACTAATTACTCCTAACTTAACTCAAACTTAACTTACTCCTAACTCATTATCCTAACTTACTCGTTATCTTATCTTAATTTAACTTAGGTCTAAATGACTTACTCCTAACATATTACTCTAAACTAACTTACTCTAATTAACTTATGCTAACTTAATTCTCCTGTGTCAAAGAGAGGTTTTATTGGTGAGTTGAGTTTTTGTAGGGAAGATAATACCGACAACGTATGTAGAGAGTTTTGAACCTTTGCTTCGTGTACTATTTTTGACGGATCCATTCTGTAACAAAGTACATTGTTAATTACCATATTTTGACGGGCTCATGTGTAACAAAGTACATTGTTAATTACCAATATTTTGACGGATCATCGTAACAGTACATTTGTTAATTACCAATATTTTGACGGCTCCATGTGTACCAAAGTACTTGTTAATTACCATATTTTGACGGTCATCTGTAACAAGTATATTGTTAATTACCAATATTTTGACGGCTCCATGATGTAACAAGAGTACATTGTTAATTACAATATTTTGACTGCTCCATGTGTAACAAAGTACATTGTTAATTACATTATTTGGACGGGCTCCATGTGTAAACAAAGTACAATGTTAATTACCAAATTTTGACGGCTCCATGTGTAACAAAGTATATTGTTAATTACCCAATATTTTGACGGCTCCATCTGTAACAAAGTACATTGTTAATTACCAATATTTTGACGGCTCCATGGGTAACAAGTACAGTTGTTAATTACCAAATATTTTGACGGTCCCTGTGTAACAAAGGAATTGTTATTTACCAATTAAAACAACGATTTAGTGGAAAAAAATATAAATTGATAATTTCACAATCATAAAAGCACTTCCTTAATTATGTTGTTTCCACATGTCAATTGGGTTTTTTAATTATCAATTGTTATCAGACGTTGTTGTCTTATTCTACATTGTCATTTAGGCTGTCCATGTCAGTTTTTTAGGGCATGTCATATTGTCGTTTAGGCTGTCATTGTCATTTAGGCTGTCATTGTCATTTAGGCTGTCATTGTCGTTTAGGCTGTCATTTCGTTTAGGCTGTCATTGTCTTTAGGCTGTCATTGTCGTTTAGGCTGTCATTGTCGTTTAGGCTGCCATTGTCGTTTAGGCTGTCATTGTCATTTAGGCTGTCATTGTCATTTAGGCTGTCATTGTCATTTAGGCTGTCATTGTCATTTAGGCTGTCATTGTCATTTAGGCTGTCATTGTCATTTAGGCTGTCATTGTCGTTTAGGCTGTCATTGTCGTTTAGCTTCATTGTTTTAGGCTGTCATTTGTCATTTAGGCTGTCATTGTCATTTAGGCTGTCATTGTCATTTTAGGCTGTCATTGTCGTTTAGGCTGTCATTGTCATTTAGGCTGTCATTGTCGTTAGGCTGTCATTGTCTTTAGTCTGTCATTGTCGTTAGGCTGTCATTGTCATTTAGGCTGTCATTGTCATTTAGGCTGTCATTGTCATTTAGGCTGTCATTGTCATTTAGGCTGTCATTGTCATTTAGGCTGTCATTGTCGTTAGGCTGTCATTGTTATTTAGCTGTCATTGTCATTTAGGGCATGTCATTTGTCATTTAGGCTGTCATTGTCATTAATCTGTCATTGTCATTTAGTCTGTCATTGTCATTAGTCTGTATTGTCATTTAGTCTGTCATTTGTCATTTAGTCTGTCATTGTCATTTAGTCTGTCATTGTCATTTAGTCTGTCATTGTCATTTAGTCTGTCACTGTCATTTAGTCTGTCATTGTCATTTAGTCTGTCATTTCATTTAGTCTGTCATTTGTCATTTAGTCTCTCACTGTCATTTAGGCTGTCATTGTCATTTAGTCTGTCACCACGTGTCATTTAGTCTGTCATTGTTTCATTTAGTCTGTCATTGTCCATTTTGTCTGTCATTTAGGCTGTCATTGTCATATTTAATCTGTCACTGTCATTTAGTTCCTGCACTGTCCTTTGTCTGTCATTGTCATTTAGGCTGTCAGTTGCCATTTAGGACTGTCATTTTTGTCTTTGAGGCGTCCACTGTCATTTTGTCTGGTCATTTTTCATTTAGTCTGTCATGTCATTTAGGTTTGTCACTGTCATTTAGGTTGTCACTGTCATCTTAGACGGTTGTCACTGTCATTTAGTGTCACTATTATTTAGGCTGTTCACTCGTCATTTAAGCTTGTCTCTGTAATTTAGGCTATCACTACCATTTAGGTGGTCACTGTATTAAGCTGTCACTGTCCTTTAGGGTTGTCACAGTCATTTTTAGGTTGTCACTGTCATTTAGATTGTCACTATTATTTTGGCTGTCACTGTCATTTAAGCTGTCACTGTCATTTAGGCTATCTCTACCATTTTGGCTGTCGCTGTCATTTAAGCTGTCACTGTCCTTTAGGTTGTCACAGTCATTTAGGCTGTCACTGTCATTTAGGCTATCACTACCATTTAGGCTGTCACTGTCATTTAAGCTGTCACTGTCATTTAGGCTATCACTACCATTTAGGCTGTCACTGTCATTTAAGCTGTCACTGTCATTTAGGCTATCACTACATTTAGGCTGTCACTGTCATTTAAGAGTGTCACTTGTCATTTAGGCTATCACTACCATTTAGGCTGTCGCTGTCATTTTAGTTGTCACTGTCATTTAGGGCTACATCACTACATTTAGGGCTGTCGCTGTCATTTAAGCTGTCTCTGTCATTTAGGCTATCATACCATTTAGGCTGTCACTGTCATTAATAGAAACATTGTCAAAACCGTTACCAATTCTATTGTCATTAATAATTTCCATTAATGTTATCATTTAACCAATCAACATTTACATAACTGTTTGGCTGCTGATCTTTCCATGAATACCCGGTGAAGCACTGGAACACTAACAACTATGGTGGTGGAACCAGACAATGAGGCTGTGGACCCAGACACTGAGGCTGTTGAACCCAGACAACTGGAGGCCCTGTTGTACCCAAGCACTGAGGCTGTTGAACCAAGACACTGAGGCTGTTGAACCCAGACACTGAGGCTGTTGGAACCCAGACACTGAGGCTGTTGCAACCCAGGACACTGAGGCTGTTGAACCAGACACAGAGGCGTTGAACCTAGACACTGAGGCATGTGGAACCCGACAAGGGCTGTTGAAACCAGACCTGAGGATGTTGAACCAAGACATGAGGCTGTTGAACCCAGGACACTGGGTCTGTTGAAACACCCAAACACTGAGGCTATTAACCCAGACACTGAGGCTGTTGAACCTAGACACTGAGGGGCTGTGGAACCCAGACATGAGGCTGTTGACCAGACATGAGGCGGTGAACCAGGCACTGAGAGCTGTGGGAACCCAGACATTGAGGCTGTGGAACCCAGATCATGAGCTAGTGGAACCCAGACACTGAGGCTGTGGAACCCAGGACACTGAGGCTGTGGAACCCAGACACGGAGCTGTGGAACCCAGACATAAGGCTGTGGAAACCCAGACACTGAGGCTGTGGAAACCCAGACATTGAGGCTGGGAACCCAGGCACTGAGGCTGTGGAACCCAGACATGAGGCTGTGGAACCAAGACACTGAGGTGTGGAACCATGACACTGAGGCTGTGGAACCCAGACACTGGGCTGTGGAACCCAGAACATTTGGGGCTGTGGAACCCGAGCACTGAGGCAGTTGAACCTAGACACTGAGGCTGTGGAACCCTGACAATGAGGCTTTGTGGAACCCAGACATGAGCTGTTGAACCAGGACACTGAGCTGTTGAACCCAGACACTGAGCTGTTGAAACCCAGGACACTGAGGCTGTTGAACCAGACACTGAGGCTGTGGAACCCAGACACTGAGGCTGTTTGAACTAGACACTGAGGCTTGTGGAACCCAGACACTGAGGCTGTTGAACCAGAATGAGGCTGTTGAACCCAGACACTGAGGTGGTTGAAACCCAGACACTGAGCTGTTGAACCAGACACTGAGGCTGTTGAAACCAGACACTGTGGCTGTTGAACCCAGACACTGAGGCTGTTGAACCCAGACACTGAGGCTGTTTAACCCAGACACTGAGGCTGTTGAACCTGGACACTGAGGCTGTGGAACCTCCAGACCATGAAGGCTGTTGAACCCAGACATTGAGGGCTCGTTGAACCCAGGCACTGAGGCTGTGGAACCAGACACTGAGGCTGTGTATCCCAGACACTTGAGGCTGTGGAACCCAGGACACTTGAAGGCTGTGGAACCCAGACACTGAGGCTGTGGAACCCAGACACTGGAGACTGTGGAACCCGGGACACTGAGGCTGTGGAACCCAGACACTGAGGCTGTGGAACCCAGACACTGAGCTGTGGAACCGGACACTGAGGCTGTGGAACACCAGACACTGGAGGTGTGGAAAACCAGACATTGAGGCTGTGGAACCCAGACACTGAGGCTGTGGAACCCAGCACTGAGGCTGTGGAACCCCGCACTGAGGCTGTGGGAACCCAACATTGGAGGCTGTGGAACCCAGGACACTGAGGATGTGGGACCCAGACCACTGAGGCTGTTGGAACAAGACAATGAGGTGTTGAACATAGACACTGAGGCTGTGGAAACCAAGGACACTGAGGCTGTGGAACCCAGACACTGAGGCTGTTGAAACACAGACACTTGAGGCTGGTTGAACCCAGACACTGAGGGGCTGTTGAACCCAGACACTGAGGTGTTGAACCCAGGACACAGAGGCTGTTGAACTAGACATGGAGGTCTGTGGAACCCAGACACTGAGGCTGTTGAATACCAGACACTGAGGGCTGTTGAACCCAGACACTGAGGCATGTTGAACCCAGGACACTGAGGGCTGTTGAACCCAAACCGAGGCTATTGAACCCAGACACTGTGGCTGTTGAACCTCGACACTGAGGCAGTGGAACCCCAGACACTGAGGTGTTGAACCAGGACACTGAGGCTGTTTGACCCAGGCACTGAGGCTGTGCGAACCCAGACATTGAGGTGTGGAAACCCAGGACATGAGGCTGGGGAACCCAGGACACTGAGGGCTGTGGAACCAGACCACTGAGGCTGTGGAACCAGACATGAGGCTGTGGAACCCAGACACTATGGCTGTGGAACCCAGACACTGAGGCTGTGGAACCCAGCCATTGAGGCTGTGGAAACCCCAGACACTGAGGCTGTGGAACCCAGCATTAGGCTGTGGAACCCCGACACTGAGGCTGTGGAACCCAGACACTGAGGCTGTGGAACCCAGCACTGAGGCTGTGGACCAGACATTGAGGCTGTAGAACCCAGACACTGAAGGCTGTTGAACCTAGACACTGAGGCATGCTGGAACCCAGACACTGAGGCTGTGGGAAACCAGACACTGAGGCTGTTGACACCCAGACACTTGAGGCTGTTGAACCCAGACACTGAGGCTGTTGAAACCAGACACTGAGCTGTTGGAACCCAGCACGAGGCTGTTGAACCCAGCCACCTTGAGGCTGTGGAACCCAGACACTCGAGGCTGTTGAAACCTAGACACTGAGGCGTGGAACCAGCACTGAGGCTGTTGAAACCCAGACACCTGAGGCTGTTGACCAGACACTGAGGCTGTTGAACCAGGACACTGAGGCTGTTGAACCAGACACTGAGGCGTTGAACCAGACACTGAGGCTGTTGGAACCCGACACTGAGGCTGTTGAACCCAGACACTGAGGCTGTTGAACCAGACACTGAGGCTTTGGGAACCTAGACACTGAGGCTGTGGAAAACCCAGACCATGAGGCTGTTGACCCGGGACACTGAGGCTGTTTGAACCAGGCACTGAGGCTGTGGAACCCAGACATGAGGCTGTGGAATCCCAGACATGAGGGCTGTGGAACCCAGACACTGAGGCTGTGGAACCCCAGGGACCACTGAGGCTGTGGAAACCCAGACACTGAGGCTGTGGAACCCAGACAATGAGGCAGTGGAACCCAGACACTGGAGGCTGTGGAACCAGACATTGAGGTGTGGAACCCCAAAGACACTGAGGTGTGGAACCCAGACACTGCAGGCTGTGGAAACAGACACTAGGCTGTTGGAACCCAGACACTGATGCTGTGGAACCAGACACTGAGGTGTTGAACCCAGACACTGAGGCTGTGAAACCCAGACACTGGGCTGTTGACAGACCACTGAGGCTGTTGAACCCAGACACTTGAGGCTGATGAACCCAAACACTGAGGTGTTGGAAACCTAGACACTTGAGGCTGTGGAACCCAGACACTGAGGCTGTTGAACCCAGAGACTGAGGCGCCAGTTGACATACAAGACACTAAGGCTGTTGTAACCAAGGGACACTGAGGCTGTTGAACCAGACAACTGAGGCTGTTGAACCCAGACACTGAGGCTGTTGAAAACCTAGACACTGAGGCTGTGGAACTCCAGGGACACTGGAGGTGTTGAACCCAGACACTGAGGCTGTCTGAACCCAGGCACTGAGGCTGTGGAAACCAGGACACGAGGCTGTTGAACCAGACCACTGAGGCTGTGGAACCAGCACTGAGGTTGGTGACCAGGACACTTAGGCTGTGAGACCCAGACATGAGGCTGTGTGAACCCAGACACTGAGTGTTGAACCAGACATGGACTGTTGAACCCAAGACACTGAGGTCTGTATAGGAAACCAGACACTGAGGCTGTTGAGAACCCAGACACTGAGGCTGTGGAACCCAGACACTAAGGCTGTGGAAACCAGACACAGAGGTGTGGAACCCAGACATGAGGGCTGTGGAACCCAGGGACACTGAGGGCTGTTGAAACCTAGACCATGAGGCTGTTGAACCCAGACACTGATGCTGGGAACCCAGACACTGAGGCTGTGGAACCCAGGGACACTGAGGTGCTAGAACCCAGACACTGAGCTGTGGACTGACACTGAGGCTGTGGAACCCAGACACTGAGGCTGTTGAAACCCGACACTGGGCTGTGCAACCTAGACACTTGAGGCTGTGAACCTAGGACACTGAGGGCTGTTGAACCCAGACATTGGAGGTGTTGAACCAGAACTGAGGCTGTGTGGAACCCAGACACTGAGCTGTGGAACCAGACACTTGACGGCTGTGAACCCAGACAATGAGGCGTGGAAACCAAGACAGTGAGGCTGTTGAAACCCAGGAACTGAGGCTGTGGAGCCCAGACATGAGCTGTGGAACCCAGAACACTTGACGCTGTGGAACCCAGACAATGAGGCTGTGGAACCCCAGACACTGAGGGCTGTGGAACCAG
Source organism: Cherax quadricarinatus (assembly GCF_026875155.1). Lineage (NCBI taxonomy): Eukaryota > Metazoa > Arthropoda > Malacostraca > Decapoda > Parastacidae > Cherax > Cherax quadricarinatus. The sequence continues at coordinate 14,562,517 of NC_069471.1, read as the reverse complement.
TCACTGAGGCTGTGGAACCCAGACAATGAGACTGTGGAACCCAGACACTGAGGCTGTGGAACCCGACACTGAGGCTGGGGAAACCCCAGACACTGAGGCTGTTGAACCTAGACACTGAGGCTGTGGAACCCAGACACTGAGGTTGTTGAACCCTGACACTGAGGCGTTGAACTCAGACCTGAGGCTGTTGAACCTAGACATGAGGTGTTGAACCCGGGACACTGAGGCTGTTGAACCCAGACACTGAGGGCTGTGGAACCCAGACATTTGAGGCTCTGGAACCAGACACTGAGGCTGTGAAACCCAGACAATGAGGTTGTGGAACCCAGACACTGAGGCTGTGGAACCCTGACACTGAGGCTGGGAACCCAGACACTGAGGCTGTGGAACCCAGACACTGAGGCTGGGGAAACCCCAGACACCGGGCTGTGGAATCCAGACACTGAGGCTGTGGAACCCAGACACCGAGGCTGTGGAACCCAGACACTGAGGATGTGGAACCAAGACACTGAGGCTGTGGAACCCAGACACTGAGTCTGTGGAATCCAGACACTGAGGCTGTGGAACCCAGACACTGAGGCTGTGGAACCCAGACACTGAGGCTGTGGAACCCAGACACCGAGGCTGTGGAACCCAGACACCGAGGCTGTTGAAGACCAAGTATTGAAGCTGCGGCTCAAAAACATTGACCTCTTTAAACATTGAGGTTATGACCTCTCTAAACATTGAGGTTGTGACCTCTCTAAACATTGAGGTTGTGACCTCTGTAAACATTGAGATTGTGACCTCTCTAAACATTGAGGTTGTGACCTCTCTAAACATTGAGGTTGAGACCTCTCTAAACATTTAGGATACGACCTCTCTAAGCATTAAGGTTGTGACCTCTAAACATTGAGGCTGTGACCTATGTAAGCATTTAGGTTATAACCTCTCTAAACATTGAGGTTGTGACCTCTCTAAACATTGAGGTTGTGACCTCTCTAAACATTGAGGTTGTGACCTCTGTAAACATTGAGGGTATGACCTCTCTAAACATTGAGGTTGTGACCTCTCTAAAACATTGAGGCTGAACCTCTTAAACATTGAGGATGTGCCCCTCTCTAAACTTTAAGGTTAAGACCTTTCCAAACATTGAGGTTGTGACCTCTCTAAACTTGAAGTTGTGCCCTTTCTCTTAACATTGAGGTTGTGCCCTTCTGGTAAACATTGAGGTTTGACCTCTGTAAACATTGAGGTTTTGACCTCTGTAAACACTGAGGTTGTGCCCTTTTGTAAAACATTGAGGTTGTGACCTCTTTTAAACATTGAGGTTGAGGCCTTTTGAACATTGACGTTGTAACCCCTCTAAACATTGAGGTTGTGACCTCTCTAAACATTGAGGTTGTGACCTCTGTAAACATTGAGGTTGTGACCTTTCTAAACATTGAGCTTGTGACCTCTCTAAACATTGAGGTTGAGGCCTCTCTAAACATTGAGGTTGTGACCTCTCTAAACATTGAGGTTGTGACCTCTCTGAACATTGAGGTTGTACCTCTTTACACATTTAGGTTTGACCTCTAAACATTGAAGTTGTGACCTCTCTAAACATGGAGGTTGTGATCTCTCTAAACATTGAGGTTTTGATCTCTCTAAACAATGAGGTTGTGACCTCTCTAAACATTGAGGTTATCACCTTTCCAAACATTGAGGTTGTGACCTCTCTAAACATTGAGGTTGTGACCTCTGTAAACATTGGGGTTTGTGACCTCTGTAAAACATTGGGGTTTTTGTGCCCCTCTCTAAAAAATTGAGGTTTTGATCTCTGTAAACACTGAGGTTGTGACCTCTCTAAACATTGAGGTTGTGACCTCTCTAAACATTTAGGTTACGACCTCTCTAAGCATTAAGGTTGTGTCCTCTAAACATTGAGGCTGTGACCTCTGTAAGCATTAAGGTTATAACCTCTCTAAACATTGAGGTTGTGATCTCTCTAAACATTGAGGTTGTGACCTCTCTAAATATTGAGGTTGTGGCCTCTCTAAACATTGAGGTTGTGATCTCTCTAAACATTGAGGTTATGACCTCTCTAAACATTAAGGTTGTGACCTCTAAACATTGAGGCTGTGACCTCTGTAAACATTGAGGTTATAACCTCTCTAAACATTGAGACTGTGACCTCTCTAACAATGAGGTTGTGACCTCTGTAAACATTGAGGTTATGACCTCTCTAAACATTGAGGTTGTGACCTCTCTAAACATTGAGGCTGAGACCTCTTTAAACATTGAGGATGTGACCTCTTTAAACATTGAGGTTGAGGCCTCTCTGAACATTGAGGTTGTAACCCCTCTAAACATTGAGGTTGTGACCTCTCTAAACATTGAGGTTGTGACCTCTGTAAACATTGAGGTTGTGACCTCTCTAAACATTGAGGTTGTGACCTCTCTAAACACTGAGGTTGAGGCCTCTCTAAGCATTGAGGTTGTAACCTCTCTAAACATCGAGGTTGTGACCTCTCTGAACATTGAGGTTGTGGCCTCTCTGAACATTGAGGTTGTCACCTCTCTAAACATTGAGGTTGTGACCTCTATACATTGAGGTTGTGACCTCTCTAAACATGGAGGTTGTGACCTCTCTAAACATTGAGGTTTTGATCTCTCTAAACACTGAGGTTGTGATCTCTCTAAACATTGAGGCTGAGACCTTTCTAAACATTGAGTATATGATCTCTCTAAACATTGAGGTTATGTCCTTTCCAAACATTGAGGTTGTGACCTCTCTAAACATTGAATTTTGTGACCTCTCTAATCATGAGTTTGGGGACCTCTGTACACATTGGGTTGTGACCTCTCTAAACGTTGAGGTTGTGACCTCTCTAAACATTGAGGTTGAGGCCTCTCTAAACATTGAGGTTGAAACCCTCTCTAAACTTTGAGGTTGTGACCTCTCTAAACATTGAGGTTGTGACCTCTGAAAAATTTGAGGTTGCGGTCTCTTGAACTTTGAGGTTGGGCCCTCTGAAAACATTGGGGTTGTGGTCTTTGAAACATTGAGGTTGTGATCTCAAAAACATTGATTTTGAGGCCTCTCTAAAATTGAGGTTGTAACCTCTTAAACTTTGGGTTGTGACCTCTCTGAACACGAGGTGTGACTTTCAAAAATTGAGGTTGTACCCTCTGAACTTGGGTTTGACCTCCAAAAAAGGGGGGTTTTGTGCCCTCTAAACATTGAGGTTTGTGGCCCTCTTAAACTTGGAGATTGTGATCTCTGAAAAACATGGAGGTTATGATCTTCTAAAATTGGGTTGTCCCTCTCTAAACATTGAGGTTGTGACCTTTTAAACATTGAGGTTGTAACCTCTCAAAATTTTTAAATTTTGTGGCTCCCAAATATTGTGACACTGACTCAGCAAAATTGGGGTTTATGACCCCATATATTAAAAAGCTTTACTAAAATATGAACTTTTACAAAAAACTATTAAAGCTTTATTAAAAAAATATTAAAGCTTTACCCAAATTTTGAAACATTGCTGCAAAATATGAAGCTTTACTAACAAAGCTTTTTAAAAATTTTGAAGCTTTATCAAATTTGAGGCTTTATACTAAAAAATATTGAGGCTTTATACTAAAAATTTTGAGTTTTTACTACTACAAAATTAAAGCTTTACTTAAAAAATATTGAAGCTTTATTTTAAAAAATTATTGAAGCTTTATACTACAAATATTAAAGCTTTACTACACAATTTTTGAAGCTTTACTATACAAATATTGAAGCTTTATTAAAATTTTTGAAGCTTTCTACCAAATTAAAGCTTATATACAAATATTGAAGCTTTACTACTACAAATATTGGGTTTACTACTACAATATTGAAGCTTTTACTACTAAAATATTGAAGCTTTACTACTACAAATATTAAAAGCTTTACTACAACAAATATTAAAAGCTTTCATACTTTTGAAGCTTTATACTAAAAAATATTGAAGTTTTTACAAAAAAAATTTTGAAGTTTTTACTAAAAAAATTTGAAGCTTTACCCCTAAAAATATAAAGCTTTACTACAATATTGAAGCTTTTTACAAATTTTAAAACTTTACTACAAATTTTGAAGTTTACTCTAAAAAATTTTAAAAGCTTTACTAAAATAGGGCTTTACTACTACATAACTGAAGCTTTACTACTTAAAATATTGGTTTTATACTACAAATTTTGAGCTTTACTCTAATTACTGAAGCTTCACTATTCAAAATTGAAGCTTTACTCTTCAATTTTGAAGCTTTCTACTAAAAATATTGAAGTTTTCTTAAATACTGAACTTTACTATTTAAAATATTGAAGCTTTACTTCAAATATTGAAGCTTTTACTACAAATATTAAAGCTTTACTTAAAATTTTTGAAGCTTTCTACTACAAATTTTTGAAGCTTTATTTCAAATTTAAAGCTTTACTTAAAATTTTATTGAACTTTATATACAAATTTATTGAAGCTTTTACTACATTATGAAGCTTTATTCTTAAAATTTTGGGAAGCTTTACTACTACAAATATTAAAGCTTTATATACATATACTAAAGTTTTATACTTCAAATTTTAAAGCTTTACTACACAAATATTAAAGTTTACTTCAAATATTGAAGTTTTATTACTACAAATATTGAAGTTTACTTCAAATTTTAAAGCTTTACTACTACAAATATTGAAGCTTTACTACTACAATATTGAAGCTTTACTCAAATTTTGAGCTTTACTACTCAAATTTTGAACTTTACTCTACAATTTTAAAGCTTTACTAAAATTTTGCGCTTTACTACAAATATTCCCTTCGGGGGGGCTCCTTGGCGGGGGTTGAAGGGTTTTTGGTCTGAGGAATTAGACCGTTGGTTCCTTCCTCAGCCCAACCTAATTCCCCCCAAAAATCCCCCCCCCTTACCCCATCCTTCCTTTTTTTTTCCTCCTCCCCTCCCACCCCTCCCTATTTCCCTTCCTTTTTTTTTTTTTACCCCAGGCACGCTAGTTCCCGGGTAGGGGAAAGGGTATGGGGTCCTTTTATTTCCCTTGAAGTTTTGGAGGTGGTGTAGTTTGCCGTGGAATCTGGATCGCCTGGGGATGACCCAATCACTCTCGGTCTCCGGGGTGGCTTTGGGTTTCTTTCGGGCGACGGTGTGTCTTGTAAGCCACCTTTCGGATTCCCGGGGGGGGTGGCCTGGGAGGTTGCTTTGTGGCGGATATTCCCGGCCCCCCCTCTCTTTTTTACCGAGGTACTTGCAGATGTGGGTTGCTATCCCGGTTGGGTTTACTGGCATGATGGGTAGGGTTGACTGGGTTCCTGCGCTTGCCATTGGGTTTCTGAGGTCTCTTGGGCGGGGGGAGATTTCTGGCCCCCTTTTTTCCTCCCAGGAAACTTCCCTCCCCGGTCCCCCCCTTTTTTTTTTTTTTTATTTTTATTTTCTTTTCTTTTTCTTTTTTTTTTCTTAAAACAAAAGAAGAAGTAACCTAACCCTGGAAACCCTTCCCGAACCTGCTACCCCCCGGCCCCTTTGATACCACACCCGTTCTGACCCCACCTCATCTTTGGGCCACTCTTTGGCATCTAAAGCCTGTACCTCTTGCCGTGCTGTTTCCCCCACCCCCTTCAGGTTTTGAGGGCTCGACTGACTCTTCGATTTATCTGACCTCTGCCCCCTTTGACTATGCTTCCGGCCCCTCCCTTACGTGCGGGGAAATTTTTAATCGCCGGGGCCCGTTTCCCTGTCGGGGGCCAACTCTGGTCCCCGCCCCAAAGCCAACGACAATTACCTGTGATGTACTTCCCACCTTCTCGTTCTTCTCAGAAAAAATGGACATGTCCTGCACCCCTCTCCAGCTCAGTTTCGAATGACAAAGGTATTTTCTTTACTTTTTCAATGGACTTCCTCTATGGGTTTCTTTACCCTTGTATTGGAAGGCACTCCTACGCCATGTTGGTAAAGATTTTCTTTTCATGCTCTTAAGAGGGGTATGTGCATCATCACTGTGAAAAGCACCAGTCATGATCTTTCTCTTCTTCCATTTGATATTTTGTCACTATTGAAAAACTAATTCCCCCATTTTTTTGCAGTGGTTTAATCATTCTGCCCAAACCTAGTTCAACAAAATTTCCAGACATGTGCAAGAATTCTTGAACAGCTGGACTCCAAGATCTCCCAATCCTCAATCCTCCTGCCCGCGGACGGAGACAATACCCTAGCAATATGGCTCGTTTAACTTTTGACAGCCGTGAACTCCCATCATCAGTTTATGTAGCAGGACATCGGTTACAAGTTCGAAAGGTGATCCCTACACCACAACAGTGTAGAAATTGCTGGCGATTTGGCCATCCAGCAAAATATTGCAGATCTATAGCTGAATGCCCAGTCTGTGGTGCCGATGACCATTCTAATACATCTTGCAATCGACCTCCCTCTTGCCTTAATTGTCATGAGGCTCACCCTTCGTACTCTCGCTATTGCCAAGTCTACTTAAATGAGCGGGAAATCCATTACCTCAAAGAGGCAGAAGGTCTCCCTTATGCCATGGCAGTTTCTCATCTCTGCCTCCAAGGGAGACTACCTCGTGTTTCTTATTCCCGTGTTTCAAAACGTCCGCCCACTTCTGGGGTCCCATCTTCTGCAGCCTCCTCTGTGGTTACCTCTCCCATAGTCACTCCTGTATCTAATTCTTTTGCTGTTCTGGGCTCAGACGTCCCTACTTCAACTCCTCAGTCTGTTCTCGCTTCTTCGTGTTTTCCCTCACAAGCCTCGGTATCGAAGAGATCTCGTACGACACCTCCTCCCAGTCGTCCCTCTACTTCTCAGAAGTCAAAAAAAGCTCCTTTAACCCCTCCTTACCTTCTTCCACCTCCTCATTTTACCTTCCTTGTCCCTGTACCTGGTTCTTCCCCTCTCACTGGCTCTGTTACAAGTGTAGAGGTTCACCCTCCTCCTTGTACTGTTCCTTCCTCCCCTGTTCCCTCCCAAATATCTTCCTCTTCTGCCACTTCCCAGGTTTCTGCCTCTTCTGTCCCCTTCCACGCTTCTTCTCCAGTTCCCTCCACCCTTTCGCCCCCCCCTACCTTGGTACAGTCCATTACAGTTCCAATCTTTACTCATCCTCCCCCTACCATCTCCAATATTGTCTCTCATACGACGTCTTAGAATTCCAAAATGCTTGAAGCAATCTCTGAATATATTGCAGAGACCAAACCATCAATGGACACTGATCCACCCTCTGTTCCCTCTCTCTCCTCTCCTCCATCTGCGCAACTCCTTTCTTCACAGTGCACCGTTCCTTCGCTGTTTGAACGTTTTCCGCTGCCACCGCATGTGGACTTTTCTGACCCCTCTAGTCTGTAGGAACCTGTGAAGGCTTACTCAGCCCTGTAACAACTTCAGTCAGTATTACTCAGGCTGGCTCCTCCTCTGGAAAATTAATGAATAGAAAAAGAACAAAAACTGACAAATATAAACACTTTATTATTTAGGAAATATGAAATATAAAATACTTAAATATGAAATACTGATCCTACATGAAAGAAAATGAAAAATTAAAAATATAAATGATATCTGAATTCAACGCTAAAAACTTGGGTGTCTGGTGTTGGTGACACTGCGTGTTGTTGCAATAGTAGCCGTTTGCTGATGATGTGGGGGGGGGGGTCGCAGGTGTTGGTGACAACCAACTGGATCGTTC
>NC_069471.1:14521756-14554334 GCF_026875155.1 Cherax quadricarinatus | reverse complement strand
AATTGTTTAGGGTCCAACCTCAATGTCTTGAGAGGTCACAACCTCAATGTTTAGAGGGGTTACAAACCTCAATGTTCAGAGAGGCCTCAACCTTAATGTTTAAAGAGGTCACAACCTCAATGTTTACAGAGGTCCACAACCTCAGTGTTTACGGGAGGTCACAATCTCAATGTTTAGAGAGGTCACAACCTCAATGTTTACAGAGGTCATAACCTCATTGTTTAGAGGGGTCACAAACTTCAATGTTTAGAGAGGTCAAAATCCTCAATGTTTGGAAAGGTCCTAACCTCAACGTTTAGAGAGGTCACATCCTCAATGTTTGAGAGGTCTCGCTTCAATGTTAGAGAGGTCACAACCTCAATGCTTAGAGAGGTCAAAACCCTCAATGTTTACAGAGTTCACAACCTCATTGTTTAGAGAGGTCACAGGTCTCAATGTTCAGAGACTTTTATAACCTCAATGTTTCAGAGGTCAAACCTCAATGTTTAGAGGTCAAAACCTTAATGTTTAGAGAGGTCATAACCTCAATTTTTTAGAGAGATCACAACCTAAATGTTTAGAGAGGCCAAAACCTCAATGTTTAGAGAGGTCACAACCACAATTACAGAGAGGTCACACCTCATTGTTTAGAGAGGTTATACCTCAATTGCTTACAGAGGTCACAGCCTCAATGTTTACAGGTCACAACCTTAATGCTTAGAGAGGTCGTAACCTAAATGTTTAGAGAGGTCACAACTTCAATGTTTAGAGAGGTCACAACCTCAATGTTTAGAGGTCACAACCTCAATGTTTACAGAGGTCACAACCTCAATGTTTACAGAGGTCACAACCTCAATGTTTACAGAGGTCACAACCTCAGTGTTTACAGAGGTCACAACCTCATTGTTTAGAAATGTCACAACCTCAATGTTTACAGAGGTCACAACCTCAATGTTTAGAGAGGTCACAACCTCAATGTTTAGAGAGGTCACAACCTCAATGTTTAGAGAGGTCACAACTTCAATGTTTAGAGAGGTCACAACTTCAATGTTTAGAGAGGTCACAACCTCAATGTTTAGAGAGGTCACAACCTCAATGTTTAGAGAGGTCAAAACCTCAATGTTTGGAGAGGTCACAACTTCAATGTTTAGAGAGGTCACAACCTCAATGTTTAGAGAGGTCACAACTTCAATGTTTAGAGAGGTCACAGCCTCAATGTTTGGAAAGGTCATAACCTCAATGTTTAGAGAGGTCACACCCTCAATGTTTAGAGAGGTTTCAGCCTCAATGTTTAGAGAGGTCACAACTTCAGTGTTTAGAGTGATCAAAACCTCAATGTTTAGAGAGGTCACAACCTCCATGTTTAGAGAGGTGACAACCTCAATGTACAGAGAGGTCACAACCTCAATGTTTAGAGAGGTCACAACCTCGATGTTTAGAGAGGTTACAACCTCAATGTCTAGAGAGGCCTCAACATCAATGTTTAGAGAGGTCACAACCTCAATGTTTACAGAGGTCACAACCTCAATGTCTAGAGAGGTCACAACCTCAATGTTTAGAGGGGTTACAACCTCAATGTTCAGAGACGCCTCAACCTTAATGTTTAAAGAGGTCACAACCTCAATGTTTACAGAGGTCACAACCTCAGTGTTTACAGAGGTCACAATCTCAATGTTTAGAGAGGTCACAACCTCAATGTTTACAGAGGTCATAACCTCATTGTTTAGAGAGGTCACAACTTCAATGTTTAGAGAGGTCACATCCTCAATGTTTAGAAAGGTCCTAACCTCAATGTTTAGAGAGGTCACATCCTCAATGTTTAGAGAGGTCTCAGCTTCAATGATTAGAGAGGTCACAACCTCAATGCTTAGAGAGGTCATAACCTCAATGTTTACAGAGTTCACAACCTCATTGTTTAGAGAGGTCACAGTCTCAATGTTTAGAGACGTTATAACCTCAATGTTTACAGAGGTCACAACCTCAATGTTTAAAGGTCACAACCTTAATGTTTAGAGAGGTCATAACCTCAATGTTTAGAGAGATCACAACCTCAATGTTTAGAGAGGCCACAACCTCAATGTTTAGAGAGGTCACAACCACAATTACAGAGAGGTCACAACCTCAATGTTTAGAGAGGTTATAACCTCAATGCTTACAGAGGTCACAGCCTCAATGTTTAGAGGTCACAACCTTAATGCTTAGAGAGGTCGTAACCTAAATGTTTAGAGAGGTCACAACCTCAATGTTTAGAGAGGTCACAACCTCAATGTTTAGAGAGGTCACAACCTCAATGTTTACAGAGGTCACAACCTCAATGTTTACAGAGGTCACAACCTCAGTGTTTACAGAGGTCACAACCTTATTGTTTAGAAAGGTCACAACCTCAATGTTTACAGAGGTCACAACCTCAATGTTTAGAGAGGTCACAACTTCAATGTTTAGAGAGGTCACAACCTCAATGTTTGGAAAGGTCATAACCTCAATGTTTAGAGAGGTCACATCCTCAATGTTTAGAGAGGTCTCAGCCTCAATGTTTAGAGAGGTCACAACCTCAATGTTTACAGAGGTCACAACCTCAGTGTTTAGAGAGGTCACAACTTCAATGTTTAGAGAGGTCACAACCTCAATGTTTGGAAAGGTCCTAACTGCAATGTTTACTTGGTCTTCAACAGCCTCGGTGTCTGGGTTCCACAGCCTCAGTGTCTGGGTTCCACAGCCTCAGTGTCTGGGTTCCACAGCCTCGGTGTCTGGGTTCCACAGCCTCAGTGTCTGGGTTCCACAGCCTCAGTGTCTGGGTTCCACACCCTCGGTGTCTGGGTTCCTCAGCCTCAGTGTCTGGGTTCCACAGCCCCGGTGTCTGGGTTCCACAGCCTCAGTGTCTGGGTTCCACAGCCTCAGTGTCTGGGTTTCACAGCCTCAGTGTCTGGGTTCCACAGCCTCAGTGTCTCGGTTCCACAGCCTCATTGTCTGGGTTCCAGAGCCTCAGTGTCTGGGTTCCACAGCCTCAGTGTCTGGGTTCCACAGCCTCAGTGTCTGGGTTCAACAGCCTCAGTGTCTGGGTTCAACAGCCTCAGTGTCTAGGTTCAACAGCCTCAGTGTCTGAGTTCAACAGCCTCAGTGTCTGGGTTCAACAGCCTCAGTGTCTGGGTTCCACAGCCTCAGTGTCAAGGTTCAACAGCCTCAGTGTCTGGGTTCCACAGCCTCAGTGTCTGGGTTCCACAGCCTCAGTGTCTGGGTTCCACAGCCTCATTGTCTGGGTTCCACAGCCTCAGTGTCTGGGTTCCACAGCCTTATTGTCTGGGTTCCACAGCCTCAGTGTCTGGGTTCCACAGCTCAGTGTCTGGGTTCCACAGCCTCAGTGTCTGGGTTCAACAGCTTCAGTGTCTGGGTTCAACAGCCTCAGTGTCTAGGTTCAACAGCCTCAGTGTCTGGGTTCAACAGCCTCAGTGTCTGGGTTCAACAGCCTCAGTGTCTAGGTTCAACAGCCTCAGTGTCTGGGTTCAACAGCCTCAGTGTCTGGGTTCAACAGCCTCAGTGTCTGGGTTCAACAGCCTCTGTGTCTGGGTTCAACAGCCTCAGTGTCTGGGTTCAACAGCCTCAGTGTCTGGGTTCAACAGCCTCAGTGTCTAGGTTCAACAGCCTCAGTGTCTAGGTTCAACAGCCTCAGTGTCTAGGTTCAACAGCCTCAGTGTCTGGGTTCAACAGCCTCAGTGTGTAGGTTCAACAGCCTCAGTGTCTGGGTTCAACAGCCTCACTGTCTAGGTTCCACAGCCTCAGTGTCTGGGTTCAACAGCCTCAGTGTCTAGGTTCAACAGCCTCAGTGTCTGGGTTCAACAGCCTCAGTGTCTAGGTTCCACATCCTCAGTGTCTGGGTTAAACAGCCTCAGTGTCTAGGTTCCACAGCCTCAGTGTCTGGGTTCCACAGCCTCAGTGTCTGGGTTCAACAGCCTCAGTGTCTGGGTTCCACAGCCTCAGTGTCTGGGTTCAACAGCCTCAGTGTCTGGTTTCCACAGCCTCAGTGTCTGGGTTCAACAGCCTCAGTGTCTAGGTTCCACATCCTCAGTGTCTGGGTTCAACAGCCTCAGTGTCTAGGTTCCACAGCCTCAGTGTCTGGGTTCCACAGCCTCAGTGTCTGGGTTCCACAGCCTCAGTGTCTGGGTTCCACAGCCTCAGTGTCTGGGTTCCACAGCCTCAGTGTCTGGGTTCCACAGCCTCAGTGTCTGGGTTCCACAGCCTCAGTGTCTGGGTTCCACAGCCTCAGTGTCTGGGTTCCACAGCCTCAGTGTCTGGGTTCCACAGCCTCAGTGTCGGGGTTTCCCACAGCTCAGTGTCTGGGTTCCACAGCCTCAGTGTCTGGGTTCCACAGCCTCAGTGTCTGGGTTCCACAGCCTCAGTGTCTGGGTTCCACAGCCTCAGTGTCTGGGTTCCACAGCCTCAGTGTCTGGGCTCCACTACCATAATGTTAGTGTTCCAGTGCTTCACCGGGTATTTCATGCAAGTCAGCAGCCAAACAGCTATGTAATATTTTGAGTGGGTTTAAATGATAATATTAATGGTAATATTAATGACAATGGAATTGGTAACGGTTTTGACAATGTTTCTATTAATGACAGTGACAGCCTAAATGGTAGTGATAGCCTAAATGACAGTGACAGCTTAAATGACAGTGACAGCCTAAATAATAGTGACAATCTAAATGACAGTGACAACCTAAATTACTGTGACAACCTAAATGACAGTGACAACCTAAATGACAGTGACAGCCTAAATGACTGTGACAACCTAAATGACAGTGACAACCTAAATGACAGTGACAACCTAAATGACAGTGACAACCTAAATGACAATGACAGACTAAATGACAATGACAGACTAAATGACAATGACAGCCTAAATGACAATGACAGCCTAAATGACAATGACAGTCTAAATGGCAATGACAGCCTAAATGACAATGACAGCCTAAATGACAATGACAGCCTAAATGACAATGACAGCCTAAATGACAATGACAGTCTAAATGACAGTGACAGACTAAATGACAATGACAGCCTAAATGACAGATTAAATGACAAAGACAGACTAAATGACAAAGACAGACTTTATGACAGTGACAGACTAAATGACAATGACAGCCTAAATGACAATGACAGTCTAAATGACAGTGACAGACTAAATGACAATGACAGCCTAAATGACAGACTAAATGACAATGACTGACTAAATGACAATGACAGACTAAATGGCAGTGACAGACTAAATGGCAGTGACAGACTAAATGACAATGACAGACTGAATAACAATGACGGACTAAATGACAATGACAGACTAAATGACAAAGACAGTCTAAATGACAGTGAGAGACTAAATGACAATGACAGCCTAAATGACAGATTAAATGACAAAGACAGACTAAATGACAAAGACAGACTTTATGACAGTGACAGACTAAATGACAATGACAGACGAAATAACAATGACGGAGTAAATGACAATGACAGCCTAAATGACAGACTAAATGACAATGACAGCCTAAATGACAATAACAGCCTAAATGACAATGACAGCCTAAATGACAATGACAGCCTAAATGACAATGACAGATTAAATGACAATGACAGCCTAAATGACAATGACAGCCTAAATGACAATGACAGCCTAAATGACAGCCTAAATGACAATGACAGATTAAATGACAAAGACAGACTAAATGACAGTGACAGACTAAATGACATTGACAGCCTAAATGACAGACTAAATGACAATGACAGACTAAATGACAGTGACAGACTAAATGACATTGACAGACTAAATGACAATGACAGCCTAAATGACAGACTAAATGACAATGACAGACTAAATGACAGTGACAGACTAAATGACAGTGACAGCCTAAATGAAAAGACTAAATGACAATGACAGACTAAATGACAGTGACAGACTAAATGACATTGACAGACTAAATGACAATGACAGCCTAAATGACAGACTAAATGACAATGACAGACTAAATGACAGTGACAGACTAAATGACAGTGACAGCCTAAATGACAGACTAAATGACAATGACAGACTAAATGACAATGACAGACTAAATGACAGTGACAGCCTAAACGACAATGACAGCCTAAATGACAATGACAGATTAAATGACAATGACAGCCTAAATGACAATGACAGATTAAATGACAATGACAGCCTAAATGACAATGACAGCCTAAATGACAATGACAGCCTAAACGACAATGACAGCCAAAATGACAATGACAGATTAAATGACAATGACAGCCAAAATGACAATGACAGATTAAATGACAATGACAGCCTAAACGACAATGACAGCCAAAATGACAATGACAGATTAAATGACAAAGACAGACTAAATGACAAAGACAGACTAAATGACAAAGACAGACTAAATGGCAATGACAGACTAAATGACAGTGACAGACTAAATGACAATGACATCCTAAATGACAGACTAAATGACAATGACAGCCTAAATGACAGATTAAATGACAAAGACAGACTAAATGACAAAGACAGACTAAATGGCAATGACAGACTAAATGACAGTGACAGACTAAATGACAATGACAGCCTAAATGACAGACTAAATGACAATGACAGCCTAAATGACAGTGACAGACTAAATGACAATGACAGACTAAATGACAATGACAGACTAAATGACAATGACAGACTAAATGACAAAGACAGACTAAATGACAATGACAGACTAAATGACAATGACAGACTAAATGACAATGACAGATTAAATGACAATGACAGCCTAAATGACAATGACAGCCTAAACGACAATGACAGCCTAAATGACAATGACAGCCTAAATAACAATGACAGCCTAAACGACAATGACAGACTAAATGACAATGACAGCCTAAACGACAATGACAGCCTAAATGACAATGACAGCCTAAATGACAATGACAGCCTAAATGCCAATGACAGCCTAAACGACAATGACAGACTAAATGACAATGACAGCCTAAACGACAATGACAGCCTAAATGACAATGACAGCCTAAACGACAATGACAGCCTAAATGAAAATGACAGCCTAAATGACAATGACAGCCTAATAACAATGACAGCCAAAAAGGGACAATGACAGCCTAAACGACAATGACAGCCTAAACGACAATGACAGCCTAAATGACAATGACAGCCTAAACGACAATGACAGCCTAAACGACAATGACAGCCTAAATGACAATGACAGCCTAAATGACAATGACAGCCTAAATAACAATGATAGCCTAAACGACAATGACAGCCTAAACGACAATGACAGCCTAAACGACAATGACAGCCTAAATGACAATGACAGCCTAAACGACAATGACAGCCTAAACGACAATGACATCCTAAATGACAATGACAGCCTAAATGACAATGACAGCCTAAATAACAATGACAGCCTAAACGACAATGACAGCCTAAACGACAATGACAGCCTAAACGACAATGACAGCCTAAATGACAATGACAGCCTAAACGACAATGACAGCCTAAATAACAATGACAGCCTAAATGACAATGACAGCCTAAACGACAATGACAGCCTAAACGACAATGACAGCCTAAATGACACTGGTAGAAATAATGACAACAACCGTTCTGATAACATTGATAATTACAATGACAGTGGAAACAACATTAATTAAGGAAGTGCTTTTTATGATTGTGAAATTATCAATTTATAGTTTTTTCCATCTAAATCGTTGTTTTATTGGTAATTAACAATGTACTTTGTTACACATGGAGCCGTCAAAATATTGGTAATTAACAATGTACTTTGTTACACATGGAGCCGTCAAAATATTGGTAATTAACAATGTACTTTGTTACAGATGGAGCCGTCAAAATATTGGTAATTAACAATATACTTTGTTACACATGGAGCCGTCAAAATATTGGTAATTAACAATGTACTTTGTTACACATGGAGCCGTCAAAATATTGGAAATTTAAAACAATGTACTTTGTTACACATGGAGCAGTCAAATATTGGTAATTAACAATGTACTTTGTTACACATGGAGCCGTCAAAATATTGGTAATTAACAATGTACTTTGTTACAGATGGAGCCGTCAAAATATTGGTAATTAACAATGTACTTTGTTACACATGGAGCCGTCAAAATATTGGTAATTAACAATGTACTTTGTTACAGATGGAGCCGTCAAAATATTGGTAATTAACAATGTACTTTGTTACACATGGAGCCGTCAAAATATTGGTAATTAACAATGTACTTTGTTACAGATGGAGCCGTCAAAATATGTACACTGAAGCAAGGTTCAGAAACTCTCTACATGGACGTTGTCGGTATTATCTTCCCTAAAAACTCACCAATAAAACCTCTCTTTGACAAGGAGTAAGTTAGCAGTAAGTTAATTAGGAGTAAGTTAGTTAGGAGTAAGTTTGTTAGGAGTAAGTCAGTTAGACCTAAGTTAGTTAAGAGTAAGTTACGAGTAAGTTAGGAGTAAGTTAGTTAGGAGTAAGTTAGTTTGGAGTAAGTTAGGAGTAAGTTAGTTAGGAGTTAGTTAGGAGTAAGTTAAGAGTAAGATACTTAGGAGTAAGTTTGTTAGGAGTAAGTCAGTTAGACCTAAGTTAGTTAAGAGTAAGGCTTACTCAGCCCTGTAACAACTTCAGACAGTATTACCAAGGCTGGCTCCTCCTCAGGAAAATTAATGAATAGAAAAAGAACAAAAACTGACAAACATAAACACTTTAATATTTAGAAAATATGAAATATGAAACACTTAAATATGAAATATTAATCCTGCCTTAAAGAAAATGAAAAATGAAAAATATAAATATCAGAATTCAACGCTAATATATATATATATATATATATATATATATATATATATATATATATATATATATATATATATATATATATATATATATATATATATATAAAACTTGGGTGTCTGGTGTTGGTGACACTGCGTGTTGTTGAAATCGTAGCCATTGCCGAGGATGGGGGGGTCGCAGGTGTTGATGACAACCCACCGGCTCGTTCTTCACAGATTTTCTAGCCGTCAGTAATCCGTCCAGATGACAGGAAATCAGGTTTTTTTCCACTGCAATGATGAGGGGTTATATCCTGCTACTTGCATACACAAACAGGTAAGTGGATCAGAATTTGGGACGTCTCAGAACGTTAGTCCGTCTCCTTAAATTTCTACTCATTGATTAGCAGGTGACCCTCTCTGTCCTTTCAAGCTGTAAAGAGAGACAGATTACCCACTGCTTAAGAAATCACTCTCCATGATAAGTACAATACCTAAAAGATGTGGTGATTATTAAAAGATTTTAACCTATCAAGACTGAAAGGACTAAGTTAATTATTGGTCAAAAGTGAAGCTTTCAACCAATAAGTCCACTAAAATATGATCAGGCGTGTACTTACAGTAGTGAGTCGAGTCATTTACT
Source organism: Cherax quadricarinatus (assembly GCF_026875155.1). Classification (NCBI taxonomy): domain Eukaryota; kingdom Metazoa; phylum Arthropoda; class Malacostraca; order Decapoda; family Parastacidae; genus Cherax; species Cherax quadricarinatus. Next base: position 14,544,886 of record NC_069471.1, on the reverse strand, counting down.
GTTTGACCGGAGCCCCACACGTCACATTTCGGGGGAAGGGGGGAAGAGGGAGGGGAAGGGATAGCGGGAGCTAGACTGACCCTACCTTAACAAGCGGCCGGCAATCAAACTATCACTTTCGGGGAGGGGGAAAGGGGGGGGGAATAGCGGGAGAGGGAATTATCCTACCTTAACAAGTAGCCGGCAATGAAACTATTGTTACTATATACTCCCTCTCTACTCCTATCTATTGAACTTTTCCCTCACACTTCCCCATACCAAGGAGTATAAGAAGAATAGGTGAGGAAAAAGTTCTAACATGTGGAAGTCGCATAAGGCAACAAATCTTCTACTGACTGTCACGACTTAACCAGTCAGAGAAATAATTGGAAGAACCATTGATATACACAATATGGAACTTAAAAGCCTGGAGTGCCAGCGTCCACCTGAAGAGGCGACTGTTGGTTCCCTAAAAGTTTCTAGGTATATCAATGGTTTGTGGTCCGTTTCTAAAATGAATTCTTTTCCCAGCAAATAAAATTTAAGTTTAGAGATACCCCACACAAGGGCCAAACATTCCTTTTCTGTGGTGGAGTATCTCGTTTCTGTGGGAAGGAGTTTCCGGCTTAGGAAGCATACAGGGGAGTACCATCATGGTATTGTAGTAACACTGCACCTAAGCCAGTATTGGAGGCATCAGTTCTTAAACAAAATGTTTTATTAATATCTGGAATCTTAAGTATAGGGTCTTTCGAAAAGATACTTTTAATCTAATTAAACTTTTCCCGAGCTACGTCAGAAAGTTCAAGAGGTTCCTTCACAGACTTTTTAAGGAAGTCGGATAAGATGCCTGTAACATCAGAAAGGTTCGGGATAAACCGTGCATAAAAATTTACAGAACCAAGAAAGCTACGCATGAGCTTCGTGGTTTTGGGGAATTTAAATTCTAATAAAGCTTTGATTTTACTGCAGGCTGCTGCAGAGAGTTATTAGAAAGTATCAGTCCAAGATATCTAATCTTGTTATACCCAAGGAAGCATTTCTTCGGCTTGGCAGTGAGGCCATGTGAGCGTAACCTACGCAAAACTGATGTTAATGTTTGGATATGCTCGCCCCACGTGGATGTCATTACGTGAATGTTATCAAAATAAACTGAAACATTTGGCATATTACCCAAGATCTTTCTCATCAGTCTCACGTAGGTAGCGCAGGCAGTTACCAAACCGAAGGGCAAAGTTCTATATTGCATCAGTCCTTGGTGTGTAGGAAAAGCAGTGCACTGCTTAGAAGAAGGATCTAACATTACTTGATGATATGCCTGCGCAATATCAATCTCTGAAAAGAAGGAAGCGTCATAAAATTTGTGTAGATCGCTTTCCATTAAGGGCATAGGCTCAGCATCCCACCGAGTTATAGCATTAAGGCCTCTGAAATCAATAGCAAGTCTATATGAATTATCCTCCTTCTTAACCATGACTACTGGTTAGCAATATGCAGATACTGAAGGTTCAATGATCTTTAGTTTTAATAATTTGTCTACCTCTCGGTCAAATGCATCCCTAAGGTGAACTGGAACTGGGTATAATTTTCGTTTGATAGGATTGTCCGTCACTAAGTCAATCTTATGGACTACCGTGGAGGTAACACCTGGAATATCAGTAAAGACGTCTGAAAAGTTACTCACACATTGAAGTAGTTCATGTCTCTTATGGTCATCCAAAGGTTCATTAATATTAATGTTGGTTGCGTCCGAGTGTTCAAGAGTCACCAAGTCATGTAGTTCTTCATCATAGTCTAAGTTAGAGGTGTCAATTACACACACCTTACATTCTTCAGTTGTTTTATCAAGTTCGTGTGGAAAAACTAAATCAAAGTTATTAAGGCAGTTAACCGAATTTCTTCGGTAATATTTCTTAAGGATGTTGATATGATAAAGCTTAGGTTTCCCCTTGACTTCTATGAGGTAGTCAACTTTCCCATAAATTTTTAATACTTTATATGGACCTTTCCATGCTACTAATAATTTATTTGACTTGATAGGCAAAAGTACCAAAACTTCATCACCTACTTTAAAACTTCTCCTCTGACTTTTGGAATCAAAACAGGTTTTGTACTGGTCCATTGACAAGCTTAAGTTTTTCGAAACTATGTCAGAGGTCTCCTCAAGTTTGGATCTAAGGTCAAGGAGAAATTGATAAGAAGACTGAACCTCAGCCTTTACGTCCTCATTAGTCCATAAGTCATGAAGGATGGACAATGGGCCTCTGGCCTGTCTACCATAGAGAAGTTCAAAAGGTGAAAACCCCAAAGAGTCACTGGGAACTTCCCTCATGGCAAACAAAGCACAGGGTAGGTAACGAAGCCACTCCTTAGGTTTAAGGGAGCAAAGTTTCCTTAAAATGGACTTGAGAATCGAATGCTGGCGCTCAATCCTCCCATTACAGCTGGGATGATAGGGTGTGGTGAAGAGAGGCTTCACTCCCGGAAGTTGGTATAGATGTTGCATTAAGTCAGATGTGAATTGTGTCCCACGGTCCGACAAAATTACTCTAGGGATGCCCACTCTGGAGAAGATGGACAAAAGGGCTTCAGCCACCTCTGTAGTAGTTATGGTCTTTAAGGGTACGGCTTCAGGGAAACTCGAAGCATAATCAACTAATGTTAATATACATATATATTTGTTCCTCAGATGAAAGTGGAGATAAAGGACCAACGATGTCAATAGCTACTCTTTCAAAGGGTACCTTAAGACTGGCATTTTGACCATAGGTACTCGCCTGTTACCTCGGGAGGATGACAGTTGGCAAACTTTACACGATCTACAATAGGTAGTGACATCTGAGGACATTTTTGGCCAAAAGTAGGTTTCCCTAATTTTATTTAAGGTTTTACGATGCGAGAAATGTCCGGCCACTGGCAGGTCATTAACCATTTTAAGAACAGTCTCTCTGCAATGACTTGGAACAACTATGATGGAATAGTCTATTTCATCTGAATTTAATTTGAATACTGACTTGTACAAGATACCTTTTATATATTCAAATTTATATGAATAGTTTTTTCTTTGGATAACTTGATTTTGTTTAGCTGCATTATGGTAATTCTGAAGAGAAGGGCAATTACGTTGTAAATTGACAAAGGAGTCCTTCGATATATCTAAAGGCTTAAAGCCAGGGAAAATCAAAGGATGGACAGTAGGAGAAGCCTGGGCTTTGGTCTGAGCCCTAGTCAAGACATTTATGGTATCGGAGGCGATATCTTCACTTTCATCTAACAAGTGAACCGGTGATCCTACTACCTCGCTTTCGAGAGTAGCATCACTGGTTTTTAATCCCACATGAATCTCGCGAGACATTGTCTCATCTGAACTTTCGAGGGGCTTCTCTGACTCTACAGGAAGAGGATCTGAAAAGCTCATGTCCACCTTTGGTGATGAAAGGTCAACCTCAGAAGGAAGAATGGCACCTTTTACATTACCTATTAGTACGGAGCAAGAAGTGATGGGAGCTAGTACGGCTTCAGACTAACCTGTGAACCATTTAGACCTAATGTAACAACAGATGGTAGGAAAAGTGTCCGTACGGCCCAAGTAGTCTGAAAGTATAGCAGAGGAATGAGTTTCTTTAAGATTAGGGAACAGCTTATCAGAAATGACTATACATGTGCATCCAGTGTCTCGTAAAATGGTAGATACATTAAGTCCATCAGCTTGTTCATTACAGTCTTCAAAACATCTTCCAACTTTTTGGACCTTCTTAGAAGGACAATCTGGACGTTTATGTCCCTTAATACCACACAAATGACAAACAGGAATAAAAGAAGTCATTTTGCTTTCCACTAGAGGTTTTGATATCTTAAGGTCTGATGAACCCTTGCCCTTAGGGTTCGATCCCTTTAGGTCTTTATGAGAATTGTGAGCCTCAGCATACAGGTCAGCAGCCTCAGCAACTTCCTCACCTTTAATCAGGTTACGTTCTCTGATGAATGTTCGTATCTGGTGAGGAAGAGCTGTCAGGAACTGGTCAGCAACCATGAAGTCTCTAAGAGATTCATAACTGTGATCAATTCCTGAGCTCTCTATCCAAAAGTAGAACAAACGAAAGAGTGTTACCTGTATCTGCTGAAAGTTCTGGCCATGCTGTAAGGTGGCATACCTGAAATCTTTCCTGTAAGAATTAGAGTTTTTTTTATATGCTTTAAGGATTGCCTTCTTCAGTAGGTTATAATTACATATATCCTGCGACAAAGTTGCATAGATATTCAAGGCTGTACCAGAAAATAACATTCCTAACCTGGTAGCCCAGGTGTCAGCAGGCCATTCACAGAGAGTAGCGGTATTTTCAAACCTGATAATGTATGAAGTTATGTCTTCCCCCTCTGTGAAGGGAGGTAAATTAGGTGTAAACTAGCTGCATGATGTTCAATTACTCCTTCCTCTAATTGTTGTTGTGTAAGAGTTAACTTTTTATTTTCTAATTCAAACCGAGCTTTTTTGAGCTTGCGATCCTTTTCTCTCTCTCTATTAACTCGAGCTCTCTAGCTTTTTCCTCGCGTTCTCTAGCTTTTTCCTCACATTCTCTAGCTTTTTCCTCAACATCTCTATCCTTTGCTCTTTCCTCACGTTCTCTTAATTTAACTTGTTCTTCACGTACTCTAGCTCTTTCCTCACGATCAAGTCTATCACGTTCCTTTTTATCTTCTCTTTCTCTTTCTGTCTTTCTTAGATTTCTCTCTCAATTCTGTCTCTCTCCTTTTTCTCTTCTCTTTCCCTTTCTAACTGTCTTTCTTCTCTCTCTTTCAAGTCTTTCCTGGATCTTAGCACTAATGAAAGATTCTAAATTTTTCCCTGTTATCCCTAACTTACTTCCAGCATTCATCCAAAACTGGTATTCCTCCATACTTGCAAGAATAACTTAAGCTATCAGGGGAAATGAAACGGGTATTAAAGAAAATGGAGGGTTCAATTCCTGCTCTGCTGAAACTGTAAATAAACCAGAGGGCTCGATCCCTGCTTCATTTAAACAATATGTATTAATTAAAATGAATGGTTCTATGCCGGCTCCGAGCAAACAGTAAGTAGAATGGGGTCACTTGACCATCCAATCTTCTCACCAACAAATCAAGAGTGTCCTACGACAGTTCCCTTGATAAAATAGAGCTCAATGAAACAAATTGTCACTGGAAAATCTCGGGTCCCTAGAGTCTAATCCTCCAAAGTGTTTCAAGCTCGAACAAAAAGGTGGCAGAATTAAATATTATATCCTGCCTGACTTGACTTACAATAAATTGAGACTATAACAATCACCAAATCTTTTAAATACCTGTACTGTAGTCCTACCATAGAGAATGATTACTCATGGCTGGTGGTAACCGTCTGTGGTATGCAGCGTTGAAGTTCCAATGGTAGATTCGAGATGGAGTTGAATCTTGATTCAGTAGAGTTGATCCTGGGAAGGTCACCACTTGTGAAGGCTTAGTCAGCCCTGTAACAACTTCAGACAGTATTACCAAGGCTGGCTCCTCCTCAGGAAAATTAATGAAAATAAAAAGAACAAAAACTGACAAACATAAACACTTTAATATTTAGAAAATATAAAATGTGAAACACTTAAATATGAAATATTAATCCTGCCTTAAAGAAAATGAAAAATGAAAAATATAAATGATATCTGAATTCAACGCTAATATATATATATATATATATATTATATATATATATATATATATATATATATATATATATATATATATATATATATATATATATATATATATAAAACTTGGGTGTCTGGTGTTGGTGACACTGCGTGTTGTTGAAATCGTAGCCGTTGCTGATGATGGGGGGGGGGGTCGCAGGTGTTGGTGACAACCCACCGGCTCGTTCTTCACAGATTTTCTAGCCGTCAATAATCCGTCCAGATGACAGGAAATCAGGTTTTTTTTTCCACTGCAATGATGAGGGGTTATATCCTGCTACTTGCATACACAAACAGGTAAGTGGATCAGAATTTGGGATGTCTCAGAACGTTAGTCTGTCTCCTTTAATTTCTACTCGTTGATTAGCAGGTGACCCTCTCTGTCCTTTCAAGCTGTAAAGAGAGACAGATTACTCACTGCTTAAGAAATCACTCTCCATGATAAGTACAATACCTAAAAGATGTGGTGATTATTAAAACATTTTAACCAATCAAGACTGAAAGGACTAAGTTAATTATTGGTCAAAAGTGAAGCTTTCAACCACTAATATATGATCAGGCGTGTACTTACAGTAGTGTTGGGAGCTGTGAGTCGAGTGATTTACTGTTTGACCGGAGCCCCACAAGTCACCTTTCGGGGGGAGGGGGGAAGAGGGAGGGGAAGGGACAGCGGGAGCTAGACTGACCCTACCTTAACAAGCAGCCGGCAATCAAACTATCACTTTCGGGGAGGGGGAAAAGGGGGGCGGGAATAGCGGGAGCTGGACTTACCCTACCTTAACAAGTAGCCGGCAATGAAACTATTGTTACTATATACTCCCTCGCTACTCCTATCTATTGAACTTTTCCCTCACAAGTAAGTTAGGAGTAAGTTAGGAAAAAGTTAGTTAGGAGTAAATTAGGAGTAAGTTAGGAGTAAGTTAGTTAGGAGTAAGTTAGTAGTAAGCTAGTTAGGAGTATGTTAGGAGTAAGTTAGGAGTAAGCTAGTAAGGAGTAAGTTTGTTAGGAGTAAATAAGTTAGGAGAAAGCTAGGAGAAAGTTAGTTAGGAGTAATATAGTTAGGAGTGACTAAGTTAAGAATATGTTAGGAGTAAGTTAGTTAAGAGTACATAAGAACATAAGAAACAAGGAACACTGCAGCAGGCTTGCTGACCCATACGAAACAGGTCATTATCCATCCCCCCCGGATTAGCACAATGACCCACCCAGTCTGGTCACCTCCACTCAAGGATGGAGCACGGCACCAGACCCAGCTGCACAAGCTAGTCAGGTCCAACTTACACCCACCCACACCCTCTCATGTATTTATCTAACCTATTTTTAAAACTACACAACGTTTTAGCCTCAATAACTGAATTTTTCCAACTTGAAACCATTGCTGCGAGTTTTGTCTTGGATGGAAATTTTCAGCACACTATTTACATCCCCTTTATTTATTCCTGTTTTCCATTTATACACCTCGATAATATCCCCCCTAATTCTACGCCTTTCTAGAGAGTGCAGATTCAGGGCCTTCAGTCTATCCTCATAGGGAAGATTTCTGATACATGGGATCATCTTTGTCATCCTCCTCTGTACGTTTTCCAGAGCATTTATATCCATTCTGTAATACGGTGACCAGAAATGAGCAGCATAATCTAAATGATGCCTAACAAAGGATATATAGAGTTGAAGAACAACCTGAGGACTTCTATTATTTATACTTCTAGATATGAAGCCAAGAATTCTGTTAGCTTTATTGTGAACACTAATGCACTGTTGTCTTGGTTTTAGATTACTGCTAACCAGAACTCCTATTAACTCCTATTAAGGTCTACATTATTTAGCTTATATGTGGCATGGTTATTTTCCTGTCCAACATTTAGAACTTTGCATTTGTCTATATTAAACTGCATCTGCCACTTCTCCGACCATTGCATCAGTCTATTCAAATCATCCTGGTGTGCTCTAGTGTCCTCATTAGAATGAATTGGACGGCCTATTTTGGTGTCATCAGCAAATTAGCTTCTGTCTCTATTTATTCCCTCAGCTATGTCGTTTATGTAAATTGTGAACAACAACGGGCCCGACACTGACCCCTGTGGAACACCGCTCGTGACTCTTCCCCATTCTGATTTCTCTACATTTATGCAAACTCTCTGCTGCCTGTTTGTCAGCCATGCCTCTACCCAGGAAAAAAATTCTCCTCCTATTCCGTGTGCCTTAAGTTTCCTCAATAGCCTCTGGTGTGGAACTCTATCAAAAGCCTTACTGAAGTTCATATACACAATATCATATTCATTACTATGATCTACCTCCTCTAACACCTTAGTGAAAAAAAGTTTGTAAATTCGTCAGACAGAAACGCCCCTTTGTAAAACCGTTATTTATGCCTGCTTATGCCTATCAAGATGGCTACAAATTGCTTCGGCAATTATTGATTCCATAAATTTTCCAACTATGGAAGTAAGGCTTATTGGTCTATAGTTCGAAGCTAAGGACCTGTCACCTGCCTTGTAAATAGGTATTACATTTGCCATTTTCCACTTATCAGGCACTATGCCAGTTTGTAGTGATATGTTGAAAAGATTAGCCAAAGGTTTGCTAGTTTCTCTTTACATTCCTTTAACACCCTTGCAAACAGTTCATCAGTACCTGAGGAATTGCTAGATTTTAGTTTTTCTATTTGTCTGAGGACCATGTCACTAGTTACCGCAATCGTGCAGTTTATTATCATCCTGTTCTTCGTAATTTATTATTTCTGGAATTTCGCTAGTATTTTCCTGGGTAAAACTGAGAGGAAGTAAGTATTGAAAATTTCACACATATCCTTATCACTGTCAGTGATCTGACCTGAGTTACTCTTAAGTGGACCAATCTTGTCCCTAATCTTACTTCTGTATACCTGAAAGAACCCTTTTGGGTTAGTCTTCGAATTCCTTGCAACCTTAGCTTCATAATCCCTTTTTGCTATTTTTTTCTTTTTTCTCATTTCTGGTACGCCTATACATGCCTCTCTTTTGACCAATGAGATGTTTTAATCTATTGTTCATCCATTTGGGATCATTTTTGCTAGATCTAATTTCACTACTCGGGACAAAAGTTGTCTGGGCAGCTAGAACTATGCTTTGAAAAATGTCATATTGGCAACCAAGATCACCTACCTGACCCACAGTCAGGACATCCCAATTTAGCCCACCCAGGTAATTTTTTCAGTCCCATGAAATTGGCCAAGCAAAAGTCTGGGACAGAGATTTGATTGCAGTTGTCTGGGTAATTCCATGATATATTGAAGCTAAGTGATTTGTGATCACTTTTCCCAAGCTCATCATTAACCTCGAGATTATTAATTAGTGAATCTTTGTTGGCAAGAACCAAGTCAAGCAGATTGTTTCCTCTAGTTGGTTCTGTCACAAACTGTTCTATAAAGCAATCCTGAACCGTATCAAGAAAGTCACTAGACTCAAGATTTTATGTCGTATTGTTCCAATCAATTTGTCTAAAGTTAAAATCTCCCATTAACACAACATTTTCATATTTAGATGCCTTATGAATTTCGTCCAATAACAGCTTATCGCACTCACTATCAAGGTTTGGGGGCCTATAAATCACACCCAAAATTAATTTGTCACGTCCCTCGAGTAACTGTAGCCAAACAGATTATCTGTCCGATGTTTCTAATCTTATATCATGTCTTAGACAACAATTTAAATTATCTCTGACATACATCGCCACTCCACCACCCTTCCTGTTGCCGGTATCAGTGTGGAAGAGTTTATAACCCTGTATGTTGCATTCAGAAGGCATTTCTCTATCAGATTGAACCAAGCCTCTGTTATACCAGTAATATCTATATTACCTGCGCTTGCACGTAATCTTAACTCGACTATCTTATTTCTTAGACTCCTACTATTTGTATAGTAAACCTTAAGGGAGCTAGTCACTCGTTGCCCTCTACTCTCTCTGTTTGTTGATCACTTGATTTTAATTTACTAGCAGCTTTATTTTGAATATTGTCTTTTAAACATATCCCTGAGGTATACCGGTAATAACTGCTGCTTTTAACCCTAATACTGCAGCCTGATTGTTTCCCACAAACACCCATACCTCAGTTTAAAGTCCTAGACAAGTCATCAATTACCCCCTCAATCGAACTGGCTAATGCAACCACTCCATCCCCAGAGAGATGAACCCCATCCCTTGCATACACATCATGTTTGCCATAAAATTTGTCCCAGTTATCAATGAATGCGATTGCAAGTTCCTTGCAGTACCTGTCTAGCCAGCAATTTATATCAATTGTCCTAGACATCCACTCATTGCCCACTCCCTTTCTAGACAAGATGCTACATATGACTGGGATCCCTCCCTTAGACCTGACTACTTCTTGGCTGACCTGTACTTATCCAGCATCTCCTGTCTCCTTCCTTTCCCAATGTCATTACCTCCAGCACTATAACAGATAATGGGCTTGTTCCCATTACCTGACATAATATTATCCAACATGCTGACTATGTCACCAACACCAGTTCCTGGGTGGCACACCCTCTATCTGACCTTTCTATCTTTGTTACAAAATGCACGATCCATATATCTTACCCGAGAATCTCCTACTATTAAAACATTCTTACCTTGATTAGCAGGGGAATCAGTGTACCTTCAACCTTTTTAACTACTCAAGTACACTCGTCCTGGAGAACAGAGAATCGATTTCCTACCTTCACATCTTCTCTATTAACCCTTCTTATCGTCCTTCTTCCTGAACTGTGAACCACTTGCCACTTAAAGCAGCTGCCACTCTCACTGCTGGTGACCATTTCCTTCTTACCAGCTAAATCCGTCTCACACTCACTCCCAAACCCCACTAGGTGAAGCTTCAGCCTCCTATTTTCCTCCTGAAGAAGTAGAACCTCCTTCAACACTTGAACCTGAGGTTCTAAAGCACTACAACAAGCCATGGTGCTTGTTAACGACCCACGGTAATTCCCAAAGAGCTTAAGCAGGTATGACCACTGACCTCAGCGTAAGTTAAAAGTTTATTAGTAAGTTAGGAAAAAGTTAGAAGTAAGTTAGTGTTACAAAAAATGCGATATCTATAAATTATAAACATCTCCAGTGAATACTAGAATGGGCTGCCCTCTCTAGCATTCAGCCTGTTACTGGGTCTTGAAACAAGTAGTCAGTATCCTGGTCCATTTATCCATTAGAATTTAATAGTACGATTCAATAGTGCTTCAGGATTACAATTGGTAGGTAGCTAACGAAAAAAAATAAAATTTAAGTTTATTAATAAAGTTGTCTAGGCGGACAATATCTGAGTAAATTATATTAATTTAATGTAATATAGGATATAAGTTCTTACACTTCTCTCGTAAAAAGTATTATTGTGCTGAAGGCACAAATATCTTTATGGTTCTTGAGTACCGTCTGGTACATTGTCAGCGAGTATAAATATAATACTAATATATACAAGTGCTCAGGTAGTCGTTATGACTCAAGACTCGACTCAACCAGTGACTGACTAATTGTCCTCAAATAATCTATCTTCCTGACCAACCTGGTAATCAGAACAGCTTCCTTGAACAGTAAGCGACTGATTCGCCAAAAGCAATATAACAAGCAGCAGCAAAAAGAGAGTCAGGAACAAGGAGATGCCATAACGACCCTAACTGGGGACCATCTGCAGATCCCCCACGAAAGTCACAAAACTCCCTTAACACTGAACCTAACATAACAAAATCCCTGACTCTGACGGTGCACAGATACCAGAACAAATTATGTCAGAAGCTACAGCTCAGGACCTGAGATATCTTAGTGGGTCAGTGTGACACATATCCTCAGTAAAACGTCGAAAATCACTAAGTCTAGGTTATGCTCTGTGAATTGTGGCCAGATTGTGTCGACAAGAGGGATTTGGAAGGGTTTGGGGCTGACCCTGATGAGCCTATGTCAGTTTTGAACTCTATTGTGGCACTGGGGAGTTCCATGGGGTTGGATGTGAGTTTGGAGGATGTGGAAGAATTGGTGGAGGACCACAACGAAGAGCTAACCACTGAGGAGCTGCAAGAGCTTCAGCAGGAAGAGCAACAGATCGCAGCTCAGAATCTTGCTGCAGAGGAGGAGGAAGAGAGATGGAAGAAGGTTTCCTTTTCAGAAATTAAGGAGATTTTTACTATGTGGGGGTAAGATGGAAAGATTTATGGAGAAACATCACCCAGAGAAGGATGTTGCAAGCCATATCGGCAACTTGTACAGTGACAGAGTCTTGCCAATTTTAGGGAAGTTTTAAAGAGACGCCCGAAACAGAGCTCTCTGCCCCAGTTATTTGCGAGACAGGGGCTCCAGTGACTCTCAAGCTGGTCGTAGTGGCATTAAGAAACAGAGAAAAGAAGCAACCCCAGAAAAGCAAATGGTACTGAGGTGTTGCTGGAAGGGGATTCCCCTTCCAAACTATAAACAATCCCCTCTCTCCTCCTCCTCCAGTCTCCCATACACTAAGAAGAATCTCCCAATAAAAGGGAAGTGTTATGCTGTTAATGTTTCATTCATCATTTCCCATTGTATTGTTTATGTACTACATGAATATTTCATGTAAAAAATTTTTTTGTTTTAATACTTCTGGGGTCAGGAACGGATTAATGAAATTACATTATTTTTATGGGGAAAATTGATTCGTAAATCGACCATTTCGATAATCGACCCGGCTTTCCCGGAACGGATTACCGTCGATAATCGAGGGACCACTGTATATGGAAAATACCAAACACACACACACGTTGTTGTACGCAGGAGAAGAAACCCGTCACAGAAAAACGATAAAATCACAAGTACACCATACACCACTCAAGCAACCTGACAGTATATATGTATGAAAAACACTTAAAATTGTCATGTCTCATTTCAACATAAGTGTGACGTGCAGTGGACCCAAAAATTTTTGTAATATAATATAAAAGAAAATACACCATTCCTAATAACTACCACTATCTTGGGGGTAAATCATAGAAGTACCTGTATCCGCCTGAGATACACACACCTCCGCCAAATACACTGGCCACAGTTACTAAATTAACTAAATTTTCTGTCAACAAAAATTCAGTATCACAGTACAGTCTTCTGTAACCTAATGTGAACACAAAATTAAACTACCCTATCACATCCTATTCACTGAACAAAGGTCAGTATGCAAAACAAAGGTGTATACAAGAAACACTATCAAGTTGCAAAGCCAGTCTCTCCGGCACTCCTTACCCCCCTCATCCCCCATTTGGGCTACCCCCCCCACCCACTTTCTCTCGTCAGTACACATTACCCTGTTATTCATTCACCTAGCTTTACATGAGCATATAAGCATGTCACAGCGCGACAGTATCACAATCACTACGAACCTCACCCAAGCATCCTTACAGCATACATGTGAACAATTACCTATAAATATATACTACCACACCTGAACATACGAGTGATGGGAAGTGACCATAGCGTAAGCAAGGCTGTATGTACATAGATAGTAATGCAATCCTCATCCTGGGGGACACGTACAAAAATCTATAAACTGAAACCCCCACAACCAATACTGGATCACTTTTAATCCAGCTATCATCACACTTACATCCTAACACCTGCCAACCACACTGAACCATCCTTCGTTTCGTTTACGTCTAAGCCAGACGCCCATACCACACACACAAACACACAACACACACACACACACACACACACACCACACACACACACACACACACACACACACACACACACCACAGCTAGGGAAGGGATTGAAGGAAGGAACACTCCAAAGGAAGGAACTAAAACACCGCAGGGGATGCAATGGGAGTCACAGTGAGAGGTTGAAAGGGAGAGATCAGTTTTTGTCTATGGGCTAGACGAAGCTGAAGGGAAAACTTATGATGAAAGAAACCAGGAGGAGATAAAAACGATTGAAGGTATCACGAAGGTGATAGGCGAGGGAGACATGACCCAGGTGGCAAATTTTCGGAGAATCGGGTGGTTCACAAGGTAATTTTCAAGGCAGAATCAACTCGAATCATGATCCTGCAGGAGAAAGCACGGCTGAGAGTCAAACAGGAGTTCAAGAGTATGTACCTCGATCGAGACAGAACACAGAAGGAAAGGATGATTCTGAAAGAGAGAGTGCAAAAACGAAAGGAGGAATGGGAGGAAATGAAAAAGAAGAGCAGAATAACCCAGGCACAGGTGGAAGGGCAAGCACACCCCCCAGAAACACGACACCCCAAGGCAACTGAACAATCTAAACCAACCATCACACACAAATCCCTCAGTTCCCACCCCCCGCACCACGAACCTTACCCCTACAGCAACCCCCTATGGGAGCTCTTCCTCCACCTCCACTGCAACCCCCCACAGGCCCCCACCTAGGCTCCTGCTCTCCCAACCCCAGTATACCCCCAGGACCATAGTTACAGTATTAGAACAGAAGTTGAAGGTTTGGTACACAAATGTGGATGGATTAACGAATAAATATGAGGAGTGGCAAGAAAGAATCAATGAGAAGTCCCCAGACATCATAGCAGTTACAGAAACAAAACTCATGGAGACAATAACAGATGCAATCTTCCCACCAGGATACCAGATCATGAGGAAAGATAGAAGGGGCAGAGGGGGAGGAGGGGTTGCTCTGCTCGTAAAAAACCGATGGAAATTCGAGAAAATGGAAGGCATAGACAAGACAGGAGAAAGGGACTACATAGTAGGTACACTTCAGTCTGGGGAGTACAAGGTGATCATTGCCGTGATGTATAATCCACCACAGAACTGCAGGAGGCCAAGAGAGGAATATGAAGAGAGCAACAGAACAATGGTAGACACACTTGCTGAGGTGGCAAGAAAAGCTCACTCCAGCAGAGCAAAGTTGCTGGTTATGGGTGATTTCAACCACAGGGAGATTGACTGGGAAAACCTGGAGCCACATGGGGGTCCCGAAACATGGAGAGCCAAGATGTTGGATGTGGTGCTGGAAAACCTCATGCACCACCATGTTAAGGACACTACCAGAGTGAGAGGGGGAGGATGAACCAGCAAGATTGGACCTTGTGTTCACCCTGGGCAGTTCAGACATTGAGAACATCACATATGAGAGTCCCTAGGAGCTAGTGACCACGTGGTTCTGTGCTTTGAATACATAGTTAGAGTTGCAAGTGGAGAGAATAAGGAGTTGAATGGAAAAACCAGACTATAAAAATGGGGGACTACATAGGTTTCACGAACTTCCTGCAGGAGGTTCCGTGGGACAGAGAACTGGCAGGAAAGCCGTAATTGAAATGGTGGAATATGTAACAACAAAATGCAAGGAGGCAGTGGAAAGGTATATTCCCAAGGGCAACAGAAACAATGGGAAGACCAGAACGAGCCCGTGGTTTACCCGAAGGTGTAAGGAGGCAAAAACAAAGTGCAATAGAGAATGGAAAAAGTAGAAAAGAAGAAGTAGAATGGAAAAGGCAGAGAACACATGAAAATAGGGAGATTAGTCGCAGAGTCAGGAACGAGTATGACCAGGTAAGGAGGGAGGCCAGCGACAGTATGAAAATAACATAGCATCGAAAGTCAAGACTGACCCGAAACTGTTGCATAGCCACATCAGGAAGAAGACAACAGTCAAAGACCAGGTGATCAGACTGAGGACAGAAGGTGGAGACCTCACAAGAAATGATCAGGAGGTATGTGAGGAGCTAAACAGGAGATTTAAGGAAGTTTTTACAGTAGAGACAGGAAGGGCTCTGGGAAGACAGCACAGAAGGGAATATCAAGAGGGAATATACCAACAAGTGTTGGATGACATGCGAACAACCGAGGAGGAGGTGCAGAAGCTGCTAAGTGACCTTGATACCTCAAAGGCAATGGGACCAGACAGCATCTCTCCGTGGTTCCATAGAGAAGGAGCAGAGATGCTGTGCGTGTCTCTAACCACAATCTTCAACACATCCCTTGAAACTGGGCAACTACCTGAGAAATGGAAGACAGCAAATGTAGTCCCCATATTTAAGAACGGAAACAGAAACGAGGTACTAAACTACAGACCTGTGTCTCTGACATGTACAGTATGCACAGTCTTGGAGAAGGTTATCAGGAGGAGAGTGGTGGAACACCTGGAATGGAACAAGATTATAAATGAAAACCAGCATGGGTTCATGGAAGGCAAATCCTGTGTCACAAACCTTCTGGAGTTTTATGGCAATGAAACAGAAGTGAGACACGAGAGATAGGGGTGGGTTGATTACATTTTCATGGACTGCAGGAAGACCTTTTACACAGTTCCTCACAAGAGATTAGTGCAGAAGCTGGAGGATCAAGCTCATATAACAGGGAGGGCACTGCAATGGATCAGGGAATACCTGATAGGGAGGCAACAACGAGTCATGGTACGTGAAGAGGTATCACAGTCGGCGCCTGTGACGAGCGGGGTCCCACAGGGGTCAGTTCTAGGACCAGTGCTATTTTTGACATATGCGAACGACATGATGGAAGGAATAGACTCTGAAGTGTCCCTATTCGCAGATGATGTGAAGCTGATGAGAAGAATTAAATCGGATGAGGATGAGGCAGAACTGCAAAGAGACCTGGACAGGCTGGACACGTGGTCCAGAAACTGGCTTCTCGAATTCAACCCTGCCAAATGCAAAGTCATGAAGATTGGGGAGGGGCAGAGAAGACCGCAGACAGAGTGAGTATAAGCTAGGTGGACAAAGACTACAGATCTAACTCAGGGAGAAAGATCTTGGGGTGACCATAACACCGAGCACATCACCGGAGGCACACATCAACCAAATAACTGCTGCAGCATACGGGCGCCTGGCAAACCTGAGAATAGCATTCCGATACCTTAATAAGGAATCGTTCAAGACACTGTACACTGTGTATGTTAGGCCCATACTGGAATATGCAGCACCAGTCTGGAACCCACACCTGGTCAAGCACATCAGGAAGTTAGAGAAAGTACAAAGGTTTGCAACAAGGCTAATTCCAGAGCTCAGGGGAATATCATATGAGGAAAGGTTGAGGGAAATCTGACTGACGACACTGGAGGACAGAAGGGTCAGGGGAGACATGATAACAACATACAAGATACTGCGGGGAATAGACAAGGTGGACAGAGACAGGATGTTCCTGAGAGGGGACACAGAAACAAGGGGTCACAATTGGAAGCTGAAGACTCAGACGAGTCACAGGGAAGTTAGTAAGTATTTCATCAGTCACAGAGTCGTCAGGAAGTGGAATAGCCTAGCAAGTGAAGTAGTGGAGGCAGGAACCATACATAGTTTTATGAAGAGGTATGACAAAGCTCAGGAAGCAGAGAGGGAGAGGACCTAGTAGTTATCGGTGAAGAGGCGGGGCCAGGAGCTGAGTCTCGACTCCTGCAACCACAATTAGGTGAGTACAATTAGGTGAGTACACACACGCACATATACACGCACATGCACATGTACATGCTCACGCACATGCACACACACACACACGCACACACACACACACACACACAAACACACACACACACACACACACACACGCACACACACACACACCACACACACACACACACACACACACACACACACACACACACACACACACACACAAACACCACACACACACACAAAACCACAATTAGGTGAGTACAATTAGGTGAGTACACACACACTCCCGGCCGTGTGCCCGTTGGACCCCCTGAAAACATCCCCAATCCTTGCCCCAGCCGTGACAACTCCCCCCCCCCACTACAAAGCTAGTAAGATCCCAACAGTTAAAACCACGATATCCTGCTGGGAAAGCTGCCTCCCACTGCCGTCCATATATTTCCCTATTCCTGCAAACCGTCTTATAGAAAGTCACTGCCATTACCTGTTTCCATGCAGCCCAATCCCCATTCCTACGCATACCCCATGACATGTACACAAGTCTACATTAAATATGCCAATACCCATTGTGTATTCTCCGGCACCCCTCCCACATCCAAATTGAATGCTCTCAGCACCAATATGCCTCCCCTGCCACTCGTCTCACTATCCTACTCATCCAACCCCAAACATTCCCCAAACTGCAAAAATACACCACATGATATGCGTATCCTCCCCACCACACACCCACACCCACTCTCCTCCACCACTCGTCTCAACCATAGAACTGCTCCTGATAGCAAAATGCTATGCAGGAAATGGAACATGACCTCCCGCACCTGAGGCCTAAGCTTCAACTTAAGAAAACGACACCAAATATCTCCCAACCCATACATGAGATATATTCCCTCACCAGCACCACCACCCGGCTTCCAATCAATCTCGCCAACACCCCCACGCAGATCTTGCCAGGCTCCCATAGGACCATGAGGGCACGCAGCACTGCTTCACATTCTCTCAACTCTGTATCCTCATACCACCTCTTCATATCCTCATGCAGGAGCTTCAAACCCCCCTACACCTCCCAACACATATTAACTCCCTTTGTAAGTAAAACATTTTACCCAATGCCACATATCCAATAACCCTAACCCTCCCCTGACTTTCTGGCAGCACCACCACCTCCTCCTCAGCCAATCACCCCCTGATCCCCATATCAATTTGAACACCCTTTTTAAGATTCTCGCAATTCCTTGCCCAGTTACGGGGTATACCACCACCACGTCCCAGACCTTACTGAATAGTAACGTATTTACTATGATAGCAAACGTGTTTACTACTGTTGCAAATTCCCCAATCTATGCTCCACCTGTTCCACAATACGCTCGGAGTTCACTTCTCTCGTCTGCACTTGATCCTCCATATACACTATTCTACATATCTTTAAGCTATCCACCACCCTCCACTCTACTCCGGGATCCCAATCTGCCTGCCAGCTCCAATTCCCCAGCCTCAATAAGCATGATTTCTCTACATTAACCCTCATCCCTGTAGCCACCCCAAACATACGAATGACCTCTCCACCCCTCTCAAACTCTTTCCCTCCTGCACGAGAACCGTCGTGTCGTTGACATATCCCATGATCCCCAGCCAACACCCCACCTCCCCCAACCCCACCCACCCACAGATACGGGCCTCAATGAGTCTGTAAAATGGGTCCTGAACACAGGCAAACAGGACTTGAGAAAGTGGACTTCCTTGCCTGAGGCCCCACCCCATACACACGCTTCTCCTATGCGACCATTGATTTGTACACGTACCTGTGCCCCTCGATACAATGTCTCCACCCACTCCACAACTTCCTCCCCAAATCCCTGCTGCAGAAGAATCTGCTGCAATGCCTCCCATTCCACACCATCATATGCCCCCTGCCAATCCAAAGCAAGTAAACCCCTCCCTTTTCCCCCAAAACCTCCACAAACCCCTTAATATGCACATGGCCCTCGACCATAGACCTGCCAGGCAACCTGTATTGCCCTCCCGATACAACACTCCCACGACACATTTCAGGCGATTTCCCAGTATTTTTGCAAACAATTTATAATCCACCATAGTAAAGACATAGCCTGATAATCCTTTAGGGTACTCTGGGCCTCTCCCTTTGGGACCAGAAGGACCACCGCTGTGGCATGTAATTCCCTCAAAACCCCCCCTCTCCTTCATGGTGTTCATCAACTTCACCAGGATCCCACGCATTAACTGCCAATGCGCAGATAGAATTCACTGGGCAGTTCATCTACCCTGGAGCCTTTCCCATACACATACCACCATTGCCTGCCAAACCTCACCCTCATCTATCTCCCCCAGCGCTACCGATCATTACACCCCAATGAACATGGCACTAGCTCGCAAATGTTACATAAAGCCTCTCCTCCCACTGCACTACTCCCCAAATATTGATCATATCCCACATCCGTGTAACCACTCATCCCCTCTGTCATTTGCAACATGTGCCCCTCACGATACCCCCCCACTTCCAAGTGGACATAACCTCCCAAAATCTCAGGGGCTTTCCGTCGGCGGCTGACCCCCCTAAGACACAGCGATGGTAAACAGCCCAGTGCCTCCTATCCCCCCCCTGGACAGGGCCTGCATCAAAACGTCATTTTTCAGTTTACGGGGAAACCCTTCCCTTCAACATTTCTATTCCTCACAGGTATACTCCCCCCTTCCCCCCCCTTCCCAAACAAAACCCCCATCCCCACCTATAGGTATGAAAAAGCCCCTACAATTTTTTGCTAATGCGTTTCCCCCCTCTCCATAAAAAGACGATCTTCCCTTTCACCCCATCCCCCACCCCCGCAAATCTCCACACTCCGCCCTTCCTCACTGAGCTCTGCCAAAAACGTCTCAAATCCCCCAGCCCCCCACACACCAGGGTCCTAGTGTTTGTTTCAATAGCTTTTACCTTCCTGAAACCCATCCCACCCCCAAATCGCCACAACCACCCTTTTGATTGGAATATTCCACCCCATGCTATGCTCAACTCTTTCCCACTTTGTGATGTAAAACCCTTTAGCCTCGCCAAAAATCCATGTCTGATAAAAATGTGCCCACCTCCGAAAACCCACCCCAAATACATCCCCTAAAACACATCCCCCAGAAGATACGTAGAAAAGTTGAAAAAAGCCCTCCCCCCGGGCCCTCCCTCACGAAATCCGCTTTCACATGTGTCATTCTCCCCATGTGATTACCAAAACACCTAACGCCACTCATTGCCCATCCACCCCCCATCCCCTCTATAATCGCCCCCCCCTCCTTTCACTTCTTTAACCACAAATGGGGTCGCCCCCCTGGGTGGACTCCCACCCCTTTCCCTTTTAAGTGCCCCCTCTGATCACAAAGGGCCCCATAGCCCTCACCTCCAATACCGCCCCCTCTTTAAAATTGTGCTCCACAAAAACGAACCACTTTTGCCGGCACAAGAAACGGCAAACCCGCATGCTTCAATCCCGACACAAAATTAAGTTAACTGTCATACCCTTGGCCAGCAGGCTTTTTCCCCCCGGCTTTGACACCTTTTTCCAAACCATATGTCCTTTCAGACCTCCTTTTTCAGTCTCTACTGGCCCCCCTAAATCTACCCCCCCCCGGCCACCCGGGCCCCCAAGTCCCCCGGGGCCGCTCCACCCGTTCACCACTTGCCGGTCCTCTGTGCTGGGGTCAGGACATCTCCAATCCGAGATATGGCCTCACCCCTTGGCATGCTCCCCCTGCCCCCTCTCCAAAAACCCGTGATTCCTCATGGTGAAACCTCCACCTTCACCACATGTCCAACCTCCACGCCATCTGGGCACATTGCCCGGTGAGACACCACCAAGTCATTGGGCTCCTCTCACTGCCCACACAGGTCTACAGTATTCCTCAAACCAGCCCTCGTTGCCGAATTGCCTCCCCGTCTGACTGGGGAAACAGCGAGTTGATCACCGTCTCTAGGACCTCATCGATGGCTTCCACTGCCGTACCATGCCGTCCCCCACCATCAGGCAAAAGGGGTCCCTCAGGGCCCCCAGCCATAGGAGCCATCAGGTCCTCGCCTGCCATCACCTCCATTCGCTACACTCCTCACTCCACAGACGATCAGGCCCATGTCCTTCCTGTAACTCCAGGGCACGTTTGACTTGCCCAGATTCCTCTGTGGGAATGCGTCCTAGACCATGAAGTCGAGACAGTTGCTGACAATATGCAGCAATGTGATCAAAACCACCACAACGCCTGCAAGTCCTGCATTGCCAGCATAGGACACCATGACCTGAGTCCTAAAAACCTCCAACATCACATACGACGGTAATAGGGTGCCATAACGTCATTTTTTAGCAAAAACATGCCCTCCGATAACCCAGCATAAAGCATCTTCCACCCACTTGCCGGGCTGTGCCAGGTGAATGGCCCAGTAGTTCTTGAAAACATTGCGTATGTCCGTTTCATCTGCCTGAAACGGTACATTTTGCACTCTAACTCAAGTATATTGCCTGAACACGTCATGAAGGCGGAGACTCACCATAGAATTGACGTCCACTCGCACATCCTGATATTTCTCCACCAGGCTCTCATAGATGCCGGCGTTCAACAACTTGACAAACACCCTGCATGTGCCATTGAGTGCTACACCATATAATTCAGCATCCTCTATACCATACGTATCTCAGATGATTAATGGCAACAGCAGGAAGCAGCTTGTGGCGAAATCACCCAGCAAACCAGCTCGATACCCAGAGTATTTACTCTCCTCCTCACACCCTGTGCCATATTAGAAAAAAAAGGAAGTCTTCCAATCGCTGAGAAAGGTCAGCAGGCGTACGTCTGATCACTCCAGATCAGATCAGATCGGACTCACAGGTAAGTACCCACGAGGGGCGAGGGGCAAGTGGGGACAGTGCGAAGAATAGACGGTGAGAGGAATGTCTTGAGTCGAAGAGAGAAGAGTCAGGACTAAACCCAACTGCTAAGCCTGAATGACGATGATGAAAGACGATGTAGACAACAGGAACTCTACAGGAGCTGACTGCAACTTGCTGGATGGAAGATTGCTGCTTCTTGATGGTGATTGGTGGCTGCAGGCGACAAGGGAGGAGCTCAACGTTGATTGGTCATTTCATAATGGCTTGGTGGTTATCTAGAATTGTGGCGTTTTTTCTTAACGAAGTAATTTTCCGTGGTGAGTGTTGATCCATTTTCAAGTCGTTTAAAGCGTTGGGTAGGAATTATCATGAGACGAATTAACAAGTGTCGATATTGAGGGTCTTTGATAACTGTTTCAAGATGCTTTATAAGTTCTGAAAGTTCACTTTTACAATCAACGTCAGTATGTTCAACAAACTTGACTGTTTTTTGGATGAGGTGAGATTTGAGTTCAGCTGGCTCCATTTCTTGAGGATAATTTGCTGTGGTACAGAAAGATATTCCACTCCAATCAATATACTTGTCGGTATCTTCATCTGGTACAGTATTGGATCTTGGGTCTTGGGATGGTAGTGTTGGTGCTGGTGAATGTACATTTTCTACTTCATCTTCAATGGACGAATGAGAGGATGTTTCTGGTGGAAACGCTTCTGATTGGTCGGTTTCTTTGAGGAGTGGAGGCGATGGAGGCTTCTCATTGGACGTTGTTGGAGTGACGTCACTAGTTGTTGATGGTGTTGGAGCTGCAGGCGTAGAGGTGTTGATTAGGTCCTTGGTGAATTTTAGTATTTCTTCCGGAGTGCGGTTGTGCACGGCACCCCTCTGCTGATATCAGTCATAGACCTTAGAACGCGATACGGAGGTTTTGGAGTGTTCAGAGTGGATCGCTCAGTGTTCAGAGTGACTCCTTCTCGCCGACCTGTGTTAGTTTACGCACGGTTCGCGCCTTCGTGCGTGGACCACGCATTCGTGGGAGCACGCACGAATGCTGGGATGTTCCCTGTGAGGTCCATGTTAGTTTACGCATGGTTTCTCACAGGAATTCGGACTAAGTGCTTTCTTTCAAGACATTTGCAGTGAGTCCGGGTGTTCTGTGTTGTTTACGCACAGCCACGCCCTCATACTGGCTACCCTGGCAAAAA
>NC_069471.1:14487130-14521256 GCF_026875155.1 Cherax quadricarinatus | reverse complement strand
TGATGAGCCTATGTCAGTTTTGAACTCTATTGTGGCACTGGGGAGTTCCATGGGGTTGGATGTGAGTTTGGAGGATGTGGAAGAATTGGTGGAGGACCACAACGAAGAGCTAACCACTGAGGAGCTGCAAGAGCTTCAGCAGGAAGAGCAACAGATCGCAGCTCAGAATCTTGCTGCAGAGGAGAGGAAGAGAGATGGAAGAAGGTGCCTTCTTCAGAAATTAAGGAGATTTTTAACTATGTGGGGTAAGATGGAAAGATTTATGGAGAAACATCACCCAGAGAAGGATGTTGCAAGCCATATCGGCAACTTGTACAGTGACAGAGTCTTGCCCAATTTTAGGGAAGTTTTAAAGAGACGCCAGAAACAGAGCTCTCTGCACAGTTATTTTGCGAGACAGGACTCCAGTGACTCTCAAGCTGGTCGTAGTGGCATTAAGAAACAGAGAAAAGAAGCAACCCCAGAAAAGCAAATGGTACCTGAGGTGTTGCTGGAAGGGGATTCCCCTTCCAAACTATAAACAATCCACTCTCTCCTCCTCCTCCAGTCTCCCATACACTAAGAAGAATCTCCAATAAAGGTAAGTGTTATGCTGTTAATGTTTCATTCATCATTTCCCATTGTATTGTTTATGTACTACATGAATATTTCATGTAAAAAATTTTTTTGTTTTAATACTTCTGGGTGTCAGGAACGGATTAATTGAAATTACATTATTTCTTATGGGGAAAATTGATTCGTAAATCGACCATTTCGATAATCGACCGGCTTCCAGGAACGGATTACCGTCGATAATCGAGGGACCACTGTATATGGAAAATACCAAACACACACACACGTTGTTGTACGCAGGAGAAGAAACCCGTCACAGAAAAACGATAAAATCACAAGTACACCATACACCACTCAAGCAACCTGACAGTATATATGTATGAAAAACACTTAAAATTGTCATGTCTCATTTCAACATAAGTGTGACGTGCAGTGGACCAATAATATGTAATATAATATAAAAAGAAATACACATTCCTAATAACTACCACTATCTTGGGGGTAAATCATAGAAGTACCTGTATCCGCCTGAGATACACACACCTCCGCCAAATACACTGGCCACAGTTACTAAATTAACTAAATTTTCTGTCAACAAAATTCAGTATCACAGTACAGTCTTCTGTAACCTAATGTGAACACAAAATTAAACTACCCTATCACATCCTATTCACTGAACAAAGGTCAGTATGCAAAACAAAGGTGTATACAAGAAACACTATCAAGTTGCAAAGCCAGTCTCTCCGGCACTCCTTACCCCCCTCATCCCCCATTTGGGCTACCCCCCCCACCACTTTCTCTCGTCAGTACACATTACCCTGTTATTCATTCACCTAGCTTTACATGAGCATATAAGCATGTCACAGCGCGACAGTATCACAATCACTACGAACCTCACCCAAGCATCCTTACAGCATACATGTGAACAATTACCTATAAATATATACTACCACACCTGAACATACGATGAGGGGAATGACCATGGGTAAGAAAGGGCTGATTACATAGAATAATGCAACCTCATCCTGGGGACACGTAACAAAAATCTATAAACTAAAACCCCCACAACCAAACGGGATCACTTTAACCCAGCTATCACACACTTCACCTAACACCTGCCCAACCACCAACCACCTTCTTTTTCTTTTGGGGGCAAGCCAGACGCCCATCCACACACACAAAACACAACACACACACACACACACACACACACACACAAAACCCCACACACACACACCACACACCACACCCCCAAAGCTAGGAAGGGTTTGAAGAAGGAACACTCCAAAGGAAGGAAACTAAAACACCGCAGGGGACAATGGAGTCACAGGGGGAAGGTTAAAGGGGGAGAATCAGTTTTTGTCTAGGGCTAACGAAGCTAAAGGGGAAAATTTATGAGAAAAAAACCAGAGGGTAAAAACGTTTGAAGGTATCACGAAGGGATAGCGGGGGAAACAGACCCAGGTGGGAAATTTTTTGGAGAATCGGGGGGGTTCACAAGGAATTTTAAGGCAGAATCAATCGAATCATGATCCTGCAGGGGAAAGCACGGCGAAATCAAAAAGGGGTTTTAAAAGTAGTACCCGATCGAGACAGAACACAAAGGAAAAAGGGTGATTCGAAAGAGAGAGTGCAAAAACGAAAAGGGGGAAAGGGAGGAAATGAAAAAAAGAGCAGAATAACCCAGGGACGGGGAAGGGGAAGCACACCCCCCAGAAACACGACACCCCCAAGGCAACTGAACAATCAAAAAAACCATCACACACAAATCCCCTCTTCCCACCCCCGCACCACGAACCTTACCCCTACAGCAACCCCCCTATGGGAGCTTTCCCCCACCTCCACGCAACCCCCCACAGGCCCCCACCTAGGCTCCTGCTCTCCCAACCCCGTATACCCCCAGGACCAAAAAGTTACAGATTAGAACAGAAGTTTAAGGTTTTGGGACACAAATGTGGATGGGTTAACGAAAAAATAGAGGATGGCAAGAAGAATCAATGAGAAGTCCCCAACATCATAGCATTACAAAACAAAAATCTGGAGACAATAACAATGCAATCTTTCCCCCCAGGAACCAAACATGAGGAAAAATAGAAGGGGGAAGGGGGAGGAGGGGGTTTCTTGTCGTAAAAAACCGATGGAATTCGAGAAAATGGAAAGGGATAGACAAACAGGAGAAAGGGACTACTAGTAGGTACACTTTAGTTGGGAGTAAAAAGGTGATCATTGCCCTGATGTATAACCACCACAGAACTGCAGGGGGCCAAGAGAGGAATATGAAGAGAGCAAAAGAACAATGGGAGACACACTTGCTGAGGTGGCAAGAAAAGCTCACTCCCAGCAGAGCAAAGTTGCTGGTTATGGGTGATTTCAACCACAGGGAGATTGACTGGGAAAACCTGGAGCCACATGGGGGTCCCGAAACATGGAGAGCCAAGATGTTGGATGTGGTGCTGGAAAACCTCATGCACCACCATGTTAAGGACACTACCAGAGTGAGAGGGGAGGATGAACCAGCAAGATTGGACCTTGTGTTCACCCTGGGCAGTTCAGACATTGAGAACATCACATATGAAGTCCCCTAGGAGCTAGTGACCACGTGGTTCTGTGCTTTGAATACATAGTAGAGTTGCAAGTGGAGAGAATAACAGGAGTTGAATGGGAAAAACCAGACTATAAAAATGGGGACTACATAGGTTTCACGAACTTCCTGCAGGAGGTTCCGTGGGACAGAGAACTGGCAGGAAAGCCAGTAATTGAAATGGTGGAATATGTAACAACAAAATGCAAGGAGGCAGTGGAAAGGTATATTCCCAAGGGCAACAGAAACAATGGGAAGACCAGAACGAGCCCGTGGTTTACCCGAAGGTGTAAGGAGGCAAAAACAAAGTGCAATAGAGAATGGAAAAAGTAGAAAAGAAGAAGTAGAATGGAAAAGGCAGAGAACACATGAAAATAGGGAGATTAGTCGCAGAGTCAGGAACGAGTATGCACAGGTAAGGAGGGAGGCCCAGCGACAGTATGAAAATAACATAGCATCGAAAGTCAAGACTGACCCGAAACTGTTGCATAGCCACATCAGGAAGAAGACAACAGTCAAAGACCAGGTGATCAGACTGAGGACAGAAGGTGGAGACCTCACAAGAAATGATCAGGAGGTATGTGAGGAGCTAAACAGGAGATTTAAGGAAGTTTTTACAGTAGAGACAGGAAGGGCTCTGGGAAGACAGCACAGAAGGGAATATCAAGAGGGAATATACCAACAAGTGTTGGATGACATGCGAACAACCGAGGAGAGGGGCAGAAGCTGCTAAGTGACCTTGATACCTCAAAGGCAATGGGACCAGACAGCATCTCTCCGTGGTTCCATAGAGAAGGAGCAGAGATGCTGTGCGTGTCTCTAACCACAATCTTCAACACATCCCTTGAAACTGGGCAACTACCTGAGAAATGGAAGACAGCAAATGTAGTCCCCATATTTAAGAACGGAAACAGAAACGAGGTACTAAACTACAGACCTGTGTCTCTGACATGTACATTTATGCACAGTCTTGGAGAAGGTTATCAGGAGGAAAAGGGGTGGAACACCTGGAATTGGAACAAGATTATAAATAAAAAACCAGCATGGGTTCAGGAAGGCAAATCCTGTGTCACAAACCTTCGGGAGTTTTATGGCAATGAAACAGAAGTGAGACACGAGAGATGGGGGTGGGTGATTACATTTTCATGGACTGCAGGAAGCCCCTTTTACACAGTTCCTCACAAGAGATTAGTGCAGAAGCTGGAGGATCAAGCTCATATAACAGGAGGGCACTGCAATGGATCAGGAATACCTGATAGGGAGGCAACAACGAGTCAAGGTACGTGAAGAGTATCACAGTCGGCGCCTGTGACGAGCGGGGTCCCACAGGGGTCAGTTTCTAGGACCATGCTATTTTTGACATATGCGAACGACATGATGGAAGGAATAGACTCTGAAGTGTCCCTATTCGCAGATGATGTGAAGCTGATGAGAAGAATTAATCGATGAGGATAGGCAGAACTGCAAAGAGACCTGGACAGGCTGGACCACGTGGTCCAAAACTGGCTTCTCGAATTCAACCCTGCCAAATGCAAATCATGAAGATTGGGGAGGGCAAAAAAGACCGCAGACAGAGTGAGTATAAAGCTAGTGGGCAAAGACTACAGATCTAACTCAGGGGGAAAGATCTTGGGGTGACCATAACACCGACACATCACCGGAGGCACACATCAACCAAATAACTGCTGCAGCATACGGGGGCCTGGCAAACCTGAGAATAGCATTCCGATACCTTAATAAGGAATCGTTCAAGACACTGTACACTGTGTATGTTAGGCCCAAACTGAATATGCAGCACCAGTCTGGAACCCCCAACCTGTCAAGCACATCAGGAAGTTAGAGAAAGTACAAAGGTTTTTCAACAAGGCTAATTCCAGAGCTCAGGGGAATATCAATGAGGAAAGGTTGAGGGAAATCTGAACTGACGACAAATGAGGACAGAAGGTCAGGGGAGACATGATAACAACATACAAGATACTGCGGGGGAAAAGACAAGGTGGACAGAGACAGGATGTTCCTGAGAGGGGGCACAGAAACAAGGGGTCACAATTGGAACTGAAGACTCAGACGAGTCACAGGGAAGTTAGTAAGTATTTCATCAGTCACAGAGTCGTCAGAAATGGAATAGCCTAGCAAGTGAAGTAGTGGAGGCAGGAACCATACATAGTTTTATGAAGAGGTATGACAAAGCTCAGGAAGCAGAGAGGGAGAGACCTAGTATTACGTGAAGAGGCGGGGCCAGGAGCTGAGTCTCGACTCCTGCAACCACAATTAGGTGAGTACAATTAGTGAGTACACACACGCACATATACACGCACATGCACATGTACATGCTCACGCACATGCACACACACACACACGCACACACACACACACACACACACAAACACACACACACACACACACACACACGCACACACACACACACACACACACAACACACACACAACACACACACACACACACACACACACACACACACACACACACACACACACACACAAAACCACAATTAGGTGAGTACAATTAGTGAGTACACACACACTCCCGGCCGTGTGCCCGTTGGACCCCCTGAAAACATCCCAATCCTTGCCCCACCGTGACAACTCCCCCCCCCACTAAAAGCTAGTAAGATCCCAACAGTTAAACCACGATATCCTGCTGGAAAGCTGCCTCCCACTGCCGTCCATATATTTCCCTATTCCTGCAAACCGTCTTATAGAAAGTCACTGCCATTACCTGTTTCCATGCAGCCCAATCCCCATTCCTACGCATACCCCATGACATGTACACAAAGTCTACCATTAAATATGCCAATACCCATTGTGTATTCTCCGGCACCCCTCCCACATCCAAATTGAATGCTCTCAGCACCAATATGCCTCCCCTGCCACTCGTCTCACTATCCTACTCATCCAACCCCAAACATTCCCCAAACTGCAAAAATACACCACATGATATGCCGTATCCTCCCCACCACACACCCCACACCCACTCTCCTCCACCACTCGTCTCAACCATAGAACTGCTCCTGATAGCAAAATGCTATGCAGGAAATGGAACATGACCTCCCGCACCTGGCCTAAGCTTCAACTTAAGAAAACGACACCAAATATCTCCCAACCCATACATGAGATATATTCCCTCCACCAGCACCACCACCCGGCTTCCAATCAATCTCGCCAACACCCCCACGCAGATCTTGCCAGGCTCCCATAGGACCATGAGGGCACGAAGCACTGCTTCACATTCTCTCAACTCTGTATCCTCATACCACCTCTTCATATCCTCATGCAGGAGCTTCAAACCCCCCTACAACCTCCCAACACATATTAACTCCCTTTGTAAGTAAACACATTTTACCCAATGCCACATATCCAATAACCCTAACCCTCCCCTGACTTTCTGGCAGCACCACCACCTCCCTCCTCAGCCAATCACACCCTGATCCCCATATCAATTTGAACACCCTTTTTAAGATTCTCGCAATTCCTTGCCCAGTTACGGGGTATACCACCACCACGTCCCAGACCTTACTGAATAGTAACGTATTTACTATGATAGCAAACGTGTTTACTACTGTTGCAAACTCCCCAATCTATGCTCCACCTGTTCCACAATACGCTCGGAGTTCACTTCTCTCGTCTGCACTTGATCCTCCATATACACTATTCTACATATCTTTAAGCTATCCACCACCCTCCACTCTACTCCGGGATCCCAATCTGCCTGCCAGCTCCAATTCCCCAGCCTCAATAAGCATGATTTCTCTACATTAACCCTCATCCCTGTAGCCACCCCAAACATACGAATGACCTCTCCCACCTCTCTCAAACTCTTTCCCTCCTGCACGAGAACCGTCGTGTCGTTGACATATCCCATGATCCCCAGCCAACACCCCACCTCCCCCAACCCCACCCACCCACAGATACGGGCCTCAATGAGTCTGTAAAATGGGTCCTGAACACAGGCAAACAGGACTTGAGAAAGTGGACTTCCTTGCCTGAGGCCCCACCCCATACACACCGCTTCTCCTATGCGACCATTGATTTGTACACGTACCTGTGCCCCTCGATACAATGTCTCCACCCACTCCACAACTTCCTCCCCAAATCCCTGCTGCAGAAGAATCTGCTGCAATGCCTCCCATTCCACACCATCATATGCCCCCTGCCAATCCAAAGCAAGTAAACCCCTCCCTTTTCCCCCAAAACCTCCACAAACCCCTTAATATGCACATGGCCCTCGACCATAGACCTGCCAGGCAACCTGTATTGCCCTCCCGATACAACACTCCCCACGACACATTTCAGGCGATTTCCCAGTATTTTTGCAAACAATTTATAATCCACCCATAGTAAAGACATAGCCTGATAATCCTTTAGGGTACTCTGGGCCTCTCCCTTTGGGACCAGAAGGACCACCGCTGTGGCATGTAATTCCCTCAAAACCCCCCCTCTCCTTCATGGTGTTCATCAACTTCACCAGGATCCCACGCATTAACTGCCAATGCCGCAGATAGAATTCACTGGGCAGTTCATCTACCCTGGAGCCTTTCCCATACACATACCCACCATTGCCTGCCAAACCTCACCCTCATCTATCTCCCCACCCAGCGCTACCCGATCATTACACCCCAATGAACATGGCACTAGCTCGCAAATGTTACATAAAGCCTCTCCTCCCACTGCACTACTCCCCAAATATTGATCATATCCCACATCCGTGTAACCACTCATCCCCCTCTGTCATTTGCAACATGTGCCCCTCACGATAACCCCCCCACTTCCAAGTGGACGACTAACCTACCAATCTCAGTGGCTTTCCGTCGGCGCTGCTGACCCCATAAGACACACGCCGATGGTCGATCACGCCACAGTGCCTCCTCATCCCCCCCCCATGGACATGCACTGCATCAAAACGCTCATTTTGCAGTTCACGAATCCTTCCCTTCAACATTTCTATATCCTCCACAGGATATACTCCCCCATTCCCACCCCTTCCATAACAAGCCCTCATCCTACCCTATAGGTACTGAAAGAGCCCATACAATTGTTGCATAATGCGTTTCCCTTCTCTCACATAAAACTGACGTATCCTTCCCTTAGCCACCCCATCCCACCACCCCAGCAAATCCTCCACACTCCGCCCTTCCTCACTGAGCTCTGCCCACAACGTCTCAAATCCCCTATGCCCCTCTACATCACCCAGGATCCTAGTGTTTAGTTTCCAATAGCTTTTACACTTCCTAGCCAACCTATCCCACCCCAAGTCGACCACAACCACCTTGTGATTGGAATATTCCACCATATGCTATGACTCAACTCTTACCCACTTCGTGATGTACACCCTATCTAGCCTCGCCTAATATCCATGTCTGATAAAAGTGTGCTCCACCTCCGAAGCCCCACCCCCAAATACATCCCGTAAACACACATCCCTCAGAAGATCACGTAGAATAGTTGAAAAATGCCCCTCCCCCCGGCTCATCCCTCACGAAATCCGCTTTCACATGTGCATCATTCTCCACATGTGCATACACACACACACTAACGCCACTCACTTGCCCATCCACCACCCATCCACTCTCATAATACGCCCCTCCCTCCTTTCACTTCTTCTAACCACAAATGGGCTCGCCTCCTGGAGTAGGACTCCCACCCTTCCTTTCAAGTGCCCCATCTGCATCACAAAGGCCCTATAGCCATCCACCTCCAATACACGCCCCATCTTAATATTGTGCTCTTGCACAAATACGACATCCACTTTATGCCGGCACAAGAAACTGGCAAACCACGCATGCTTCACATCCTGACACAAACCATTAATGTTAACTGTCATACACCTTAGGCCAGCAGTGCTTTCTTCCCCCTGTGCTTTGACACCTTCTTCACAACACCACTATGTCCTTTCAGACCTCCTTTACTCATGTCTCTACTGGCAGCCCTAACTCTACCCCCCCACGGTCCACCTCCGGGCCCGAAGTCCCCGAGGGACCGCCTCCACCTGCTTCCACCACCTTGCCGGTCCTCTGTGCTGGGGTCAGGACATCATCCAAATCCGATGATATGGCCTCACACTTGCGCATGACTCCACCTGCCCCCATCTCCAACTCCTGTGATTCCTCATGGTGAACCTCCACCTTCACCACATGTCCAACCTCCACGCCATCTGGGCACATTGCCCGGTGAGACACCACCAAGTCATTGGGCTCCTCTCACTGCCCACACAGGTCTACAGTATTCCTCAAACCAGCCCTCGTTGCCGAATTGCCCTCCCCGTCTGACTGGGGAAACAGCGAGTTGATCACCGTCTCTAGGACCTCATCGATGGCTTCCACTGCCGTACCATGCCGTCCCCCACCATCAGGCAAAAGGGGTCCCTCAGGGCCCCCAGCCATAGGAGCCATCAGGTCCTCGCCTGCCATCACCTCCATTCGCTACACCTCCTCACTCCACAGACGATCAGGCCCATGTCCTTCCTGTAACTCCAGGGCACGTTTGACTTGCCCAGATTCCTCTGTGGGAATGCGTCCTAGACCATGAAGTCGAGACAGTTGCTGACAATATGCAGCAATGTGATCAAAACCACCACAACGCCTGCAAGTCCTGCATTGCCCAGCATAGGACACCATGACCTGAGTCCTAAAAACCTCCAACATCACATACGACGGTATAGGGTGCCATAACGTCATTTTTAGCAAAAACATGCCCTCCGATAACCCAGCATACGCATCTTCCACCCACTTGCCGGGCTGTGCCAGGTGAATGGCCCAGTAGTTCTTGAAAACATTGCGTATGTCCGTTTCATCTGCCTGAAACGGTACATTTTGCACTCTAACTCAAGTATATTGCCTGAACACGTCATGAAGGCGGAGACTCACCATAGAATTGACGTCCACTCGCACATCCTGATATTTCTCCACCAGGCTCTCATAGATGCCGGCGTTCAACAACTTGACGAACACCCTGCATGTGCCATTGAGTGCTACACCATATAATTCAGCATCCTCTATACCATACGTATCTCAGATGATTAATGGCAACAGCAGGGAAGCAGCTTGTGGCGAAATCACCCAGCAAACCAGCTCGATACCCAGAGTATTTACTCTCCTCCTCACACCCTGTGCCATATTAGAAAAAAAAGGGAAGTCTTCCAATCGCTGAGAAAGGTCAGCAGGCGTACGTCTGATCACTCCAGATCAGATCAGATCGGACTCACAGGTAAGTACCCACGAGGGGCGAGGGGCAAGTGGGGACAGTGCGAAGAATAGACGGTGAGAGGAATGTCTTGAGTCGAAGAGAGAAGAGTCAGGACTAAACCCAACTGCTAGCCTGAATGACGATGATGAAAGACGATGTAGACAACAGGAAACTCTACAGGAGCTGACTGCAACTTGCTGGATGGAAGATTGCTGCTTCTTGATGGTGATTGGTGGCTGCAGGCGACAAGGGAGGAGCTCAACGTTGATTGGTCATTTCATAATGGCTTGGTGGTTATCTAGAATTGTGGCGTTTTTTCTTAACGAAGTAATTTTCCGTGGTGAGTGTTGATCCATTTTCAAGTCGTTTAAAGCGTTGGGTAGGAATTATCATGAGACGAATTAACAAGTGTCGATATTGAGGGTCTTGATAACTGTTTCAAGATGCTTTATAAGTTCTGAAAGTTCACTTTTACAATCAACGTCAGTATGTTCAACAAAACTTGACTGTTTTTTGGATGAGGTGAGATTTGAGTTCAGCTGGCTCCATTTCTTGAGGATTAATTTGCTGTGGTACAGAAAGATATTCCACTCCAATCAATATACTTGTCGGTATCTTCATCTGGTACAGTATTGGATCTTGGGTCTTGGGATGGTAGTGTTGGTGCTGGTGAATGTACATTTTCTACTTCATCTTCAATGGACGAATGAGAGGATGTTTCTGTGGGAAAACGCTTCTGATTGGTCGGTTTCTTTGAGGAGTGGAGGCGATGGAGGCTTCTCATTGGACGTTGTTGGAGTGACGTCACTAGTTGTTGATGGTGTTGGAGCTGCAGGCGTAGAGGTGTTGATTAGGTCCTTGGTGAATTTTAGTATTTCTTCCGGAGTGCGGTTGTGCACGGCACCCCTCTGCTGATATCAGTCATAGACCTTAGAACGCGATACGGAGGTTTTGGAGTGTTCAGAGTGGATCGCTCAGTGTTTCAGAGTGACTCCTTCTCGCCGACCTGTGTTAGTTTACGCACGGTTCGCGCCTTCGTGCGTGGACCACGCATTCGTGGGAGCACGCACGAATGCTGGGATGTTCCCTGTGAGGTCCATGTTAGTTTACGCATGGTTTCTCACAGGAAATTTCGTGACTAAGTGCTTTTCTTTCAAGACATTCTGCAGTGAGTCTGGCGTGTTCTGTGTTAGTTTACGCACAGCCACGCCAGTCATACGTGTGCTACGTGGCAACATAATTCGTGGGCGTTCGTGCGTGCTGCGCCGCGCCATCGCTACGCACGGAACGTTCGTGACTAATGCTTTTCTTTCAAGACATTCTGCAGTGAGTTTTGTGTTAGTTTACGCACAATGCGAATCTGTCGTGCATTCGTGTGATTCGTACGTGTGCTGTGGCGTGGCGCTGACCAGCCAGTGTGCTTCGTGCACTGGTACAGCTCGCCAGGTGCCTGGCTGTGTTAGTTTATGCATAGCACCTGATTGCCCTCGCCATTCGTGCAATTGTGAGTCATATGTGTGTAACTCAGTGCTTGGGAAATATCCATTTGTAACACTAGGTCTTCACAATACGATACAGTGAGTGACGTGAACTCGCTTGTGAAGGCCACTGTGAACCCAGCAGCGTTGTTAAGGTCTTGGGAACTGTGGCACACAGCTACGAGCCTCGTTGGGGTGGCTGTACGGCATGTCATCTCAGAACCAAGAGGCAAACGCCCATGTCATCATGCGACGACGACTGTCAGGGCGACGTGGAGGAAGTGGAAGGGCCAGCGAAGAAACCCAAGGACAACCTGCATTGCAGGGGCGATGCCACAGAAGCGCCTCAGCTGATCCCGCTGCTTCCCCCAGATGGCCAGGGACGATGAGGACAGCCGAGGCCAACCCAAGCCCGCCCACAGGTGGACACCCCCAACATATGGGGACCATGGAAGTGACCAGGACCCTCCTCCTCAGCAGATGGCACAGGAACAACCAACCAGACGAAGCCTCACAGGCCACAGAGGAGAACGAGATGGAAACAGGGGCGCTCAGGACCTCAGAAACCGTGCTGCAAGGCAACCAACTGTGGCCTTCAACAAGTTCATTATCCCTCACTACGACATGGTGAAGAACCTGATGCGACCATGGCCTTCCATCAAGCTCAGCTGCCGACATACACACTCAGGGAGAGATCGTGGCGAAGCCGCGCGACGGGACACATACGATCGACTGAAGGCATGGCTGCAGAGAATCCGAGGAATAAGGGAGCTCCTGGCTCAACGAAAAGATGCACAAGGGGTATGTGCTCCACGTCCCTGTACCCATACCAGCAGAGCGATTCCTGATGCACACACCATTGTCAAGGCAGAGAGGCTGACCACCGGGACCAACAAGATTCCAACACGGAATATGTTGATCCACCACCGAGGGCCCTACCATCCCACATCGCACTGGGGGTGTGGGGGCGGTTCAAAATTCGGCCATATGTAGAGGGCCCACTACAATGCTACAACTGCCAGGGTTTCAACCATATCGCGGCTACCTGCCAACATGTGAAGAAGTGTGGAGTCTGCAGCAAGCAGCACGACTCCAAGGATTGCATTGCATTGCTCAGCAGCCCGCCCCCGAGACCCCACGCCCCGAACCCAAGTGCGCCAACGCGGCAAGAACACCACGCATGGAACCAGGGCTGTCCTGTCATGGTACGCGGTGGCAACAGGTGCGACAGCGGATGGCCCCTTGGCGACAGCCCAGCCAACTCGGTAAACACCAACAGCAACAGTGGGACATCGACCAATGCCCCCTCTCCACGCCCCAACCCATGGAACTATCATCACCGGCCATTTGCGGCAGGCCAGTACAGGCCCCTCTCGCGGCGGCCTCACCCTACAGCAGGAGTTCCCAGCACTGGGGGGAGCAACAGAGGAGACCAGTTGCACCGCAAGGGGAACAACGGCATGGGCAAGTCTCGAAGCCTCAGCAGAAACGGAACAAAGGAACACAACAAGCCCGGCTCAGGGATGCTTGCTCAAGGAGCTGCGGCTACTCAGCACCAGACAGGACACCAGCAAGGGACTTCCCGTCCGAGTCAGTCCCCACCCGAGTGCAGCAGGAAACAGGCCGCGGCACCCAGTCAGATGGCACAGAGAACCACGGAGACCTGCGCGACCTGCGGTCAGCAGCAGCACAATCGCGGAGTGGGCCAACAACCTCAGGCCGCAGCCAAGGAAGCCCTGTCCCCCCAGAGGGAGGGCACCTCGCAGGTTCACATTGTCACCGTAATCAGCTTGTGGTAGAGGTGCTATCCATGCTACTCCCATCAATGAAGGACAGGCAGGTCTGCAAGGAGCTCCTGACTACCGTGTACAGCATGGCTCTCCTGGAGAGGGTCGACTCAGCAGCCCTGAAAGATCACCTCACCCAGGTCTTCACGCCCGAGGAAATGGTAGAACACGCACGGATGTTCCGGAGGACCATGGCCGAACAGGAGGAGATGGAGTACGACGGGTCGCCCGGCAGTCCCTAAAAATTCTCCAGTGGAAATCTGTGGTCTGAGGCAGAAACTCCACCTAGCTATCCAGGCGCAGTCCGGGATGAGATAGATAGTGTGTTTCTGTTCCAAGAAACCCTTGTCAAGCCCCCACCCGCCCCACAGCCACGCATCCCTGGGTTCTCTGCATACCTGCAGCGTGGTGGGCCCCCCGCCAGGGGCACCGCAATCTATGTGCGGAATTGCATCCCCCACTCGATCGTCACTGACCCTATCAACTGCGGTGAAGGGGTGGAGGTGCAAGCTGTCACGCTGCAACTGCCATCTGGACCACTGACTATTTACAATGTGTACCGGAGCGCACGGTTTTACTCTCGACCTCTCGGAGGTTGCAGCTCTGTCCATATCTCGCCTCGAGGGCGTGCTCGTGGCGGGGGACTTCAACGCCATCATGAGCTTTCTCCACTCTGTCTCCCATACCATGAGACGGCAGGCACTTGGCGGCTGTGCTCGATGATGTTCTGACGTCGTCCTCCTCAACAATGGGGAGCCGACACACCACGGCGGCAACCGACTGGATGTCACTCTCCTCTCTCGGAGACTGCAGCCTGGAGTGAGGTGGGAACTCCACCCACTTCTCACCAGCGACCACTTCGCGATCGTCACCACGCTGGCGCTACCCCAGCACATCCCATACACACCGCCTCCACGGTGGAATTTCAAGAGGCGGACTGGCGTGCTTCCAGGATGTCATACAGCAATGGTGGAGACGACCTCCCTCTCTGACAATCCTGATGCAGCTGCCCAGAACCTCCAAGCTGCCGTCACCCATGCGGCCTGAGGTGGCCATCCCACTTACCAAGGCTGGAGGTACCATCAAGCGGGACTGAGTGGTTCTACTACGAGACAGTCAAGGAGCAGAACCACCGTGTCAACAGTGCCCGCAGGCTCCACAGACGCAACCCCCCACTGCTGACAACCCTTCGGCTACTGAGAGAGGTGGTGCGGCACGCTCGCCACATCTCCCACAGAGTCCGCCTGGCAAAGTGGTTCGAATGGTGTGCCTCCTTCGGCCTGCACTACCCTGTCTGAGATCTGGGCGAAAATAGGTATAGCTACCGGGAAAACGCAGAGGAAACAGCGCGTGCTCACCATGACCCGGCTGGTGAAGCAGAGAGGCTGGTTCGACCTCTTCACTTCCAGGGCAGCAACAGCACGCCTGCCACAAGATGTGCAGAACCTCCAGGCTGTCCTCCTCCCAGACAAGGACTGCCAGGCTACAGGC
Source organism: Cherax quadricarinatus (assembly GCF_026875155.1). Taxonomy (NCBI): domain Eukaryota; kingdom Metazoa; phylum Arthropoda; class Malacostraca; order Decapoda; family Parastacidae; genus Cherax; species Cherax quadricarinatus. Next base: position 14,506,165 of record NC_069471.1, on the reverse strand, counting down.
TGCATGCTGCGAACACGACGACACCGATGTAGACTTCAGCGACCGGGAGCTGAAGGCAGCCCTCAGGACATCAACACGACACCACCCCGGCCAGGATGGCATCACCTACAGTATGATCGCAAGGGCGGGCCCTCTGGACATGATGCACTCTTGGAGGTCATCAACTGCTCCTGGAGGGCTGGACAACTCCCCACTGCGTGGAAGGAGGCCATCGTCCTGCCCATCCCCAAGCCCAGGGACCCGGAAAGCATGAGGCCATCTCTCTCACCAGCTGTCTGTCCAAGACGGCTGAGAGGATGATCCTTGAGCGACCTACGGTGGAAGCTTGGCCCGGAACACCGTCACATATACGGCTTCACACGAGGAGTGGGCACAGCAGAGAGCATCACCACCCTCCTTGCAGGCATTGGGTCTAACAAGAGACCCAAAATTGTTGTCTTCCTGGACCTCGAGAAAGCCTTTGAGCTTGCCAGCGCACCAGCCATCCTTGACCTCCTAGCAGGCAGGGGCGTGAAGGGAAGGCTCCTTGCCTGGATCTCTTCATACCTGCAGGGCAGGTGTGCACGAGTGCGTTTCCAGGGACAAGTGTCCACCCTCAGCCCCTTGAAAACGGCACCCCGCAGGGAGGGGTCCTCAGCCCCGCTCTCTTCAATGTCCTGATGCATGAGCTGGTGCAGCTGCCATTCTCTTTAGGCACCCAGCTGCTCAGCTACGCTGATGATCTTGCCCTCATCATCACCGAGAGATGTGGTTTGATGCATAGAGCCCAACGTGACCTTAACCTCCTCTCCACCGCCTGCCGTCGTCTCGGCCTCAAGGTCTCAGCAGAAAAATCCAAGGCCATGATCCTGCATGCCAATGTGCCGGAGGGGAGACTGCAGATGTCAGGAGTCAATCTCGACTGGGTCAGTAGCTACCTGTACCTGGGAGTGCACATCGACAATCGGCTCTCCTTTCGGAATCAGGCGGAGATACGTCAGAGAGCGGACCATGCAACGGGTCACCGCCATGCGGGCCCTCGCCAGCCCTAGGTCAGGGGCCAGCCGTGACATTCTCCGATTATTCTATGTGCAGGCGGTGCGCTCTCTCATCGACTATGGGGCACTTACCCTTGTCCATGCCCGCCCAACGCACCTTCGAAACTCAACGTCGTCCAAAATACTGCAGCTCGGATCATGTTGTGGGCGCCGAGGTGGACGAACACTGTGCCCCTGAATCATGAGGCTCAATTGCAGCCGCTACGCGACAGAATCGCCCTTGTGGCAGCCAGGAGGGTGGCCAAGTACGTACAACTCCCCGGTGGAGAGGGACTGCTGCAACACCCCTCGAACGGCAACAGGGAGACCTCAGGGAGTCTCCTGGCCGGCTGTGGGTGTGGTCAGCGGCTGATGTAGCAAGCAAACTCTCCCCATGGCGCTTATAGTCGACAAGGGCTGTGACCGGCCTGTGGCGGGGTACTCTGTACTCCCGCCCTGGGCACCAGAAGCAGTTGTGATCCACATCCAAGACCTCCCAGTTGGCAAGCGTCACTGTCCACAACACGTGCTGCAGCAATGGGCTGCAGTGAGTATTGCAGCAGCAGAGCACCCTGGGTGCGCCGTATATTACACCGATGGCTCCCGGGATCCAGAGGCTGGCCGCACAGGTGCCGGGGTGCACCACGCCACTCTGACGCTGGATGGCGTCTCCAAGATCACTGCACAATTCTCCAGGCAGAAACTCCATGCCATCCAGAGGCCCTGCAACACACATCCTGGATCATCGGCGACCCCCAGTCATTCATGTGGACTCCAGAGCGGCGATCCAGGCCGTCATGCACAGGGAGCCCAGGGACAACATCCGGCTCATTACTGCCATCAGGAAGGACCTGCAGACACTTAAGGAGCAGGGACAGCAAGCAACAATCAACTGGATACCGAGCCACATCGACCTCGCTGGGAATGATGCGGCAGATCGAGCGGCGAAGTCGGCAACCTTGAGGCCCAGCCAGTGACCACCATTGCTATCAGCCGAAGGCAGTGGATCTGTGGGCAGCTCATGCAGCTGCCAGGCCCCGCTACCAGGGCCAGGCACATCGCGGAAGCCGGATCTGGTATGACAGGGCGACCCGTGGGAGCCCCCGCCGAGAATGCGGAGGCTAGACAGAAAGTTGCAGGTTGGGGTCCACCGGCTGCGACTTGGCTACCCTACTGCCAGAAGACTCATTGACCGTGTGCGAGAGGAGCGCTGCTGCCATTGCAACCAATGGTCCCAGTCCACTAGTGCACTACCTCCTCGACTGTCCAGCGACGGTGTCACTCCGACGAAGGCACTCCCAATGGCGCCTGGGGACCCGAACCCGAGAAGACACCGCAGCCCGGCTGGTGTAACATAGCCACCCAAGACCTGGGAACTCTCATCCCCATCCTGGCTGCCCACCCACCACCTCGATGACGCCGCCACATACAACTACGAGTCGCCACTACGCTCCATCTATCACCTCTCCTACTCTTCCCTCTTTCACTCCCCTACCCCTCCCCCCCCCCCCCCGCTTTAAAGAAAAAAAAAAAAAAAAAAAAAAAAAAAAAAAAAAAAAAAAAAAAAAAAATCCATGGAGCCTGTACCGCTTCTAGGTAAAAGTCTGAATCACCTAGAACCAATGCCGCACTACCAACATTTGACGGGGCTACAAGTGCCTGAAGACCCTTGACCTTGCGATGCCTGCCGACGAGAAAGAAAGAAGACACTCCCCACTTGGGGAGTCAGTGCAAGATAGAAGAAGTTACCCTCCAACCGGAAGGCCCAAGAGAGAAGATAGAAGAATGAAGAAGACGATCGACACCCCCGCCCCGGGGGCCACCGCCGGGTCACCATCTGGAGAAGACCCGGGCTGGAAGTACCGGCATATCTTTAATGAATGAATGAATGAAGTATTTCTTCCGAAGGTGGAGATGCTGGGAATATAAATGATGGCATATTATTTAGTGCAAATAACTCGTTGATGGTAGAGTTAAAAGATCCAGGTACAGCCATGTTCTGCATGTGAGCGTATAGTAGACAGTAGTGGATCTTGGTTACGTCACATGCTGGAGGAGTGATGATGGTGGAGGCTGGCTGAGTAGTAGCTTGAAGTAATTTCGTAGTGTTAGCTTGTATCTTTGCAATTGCTGCATACATTGGTGTGTTGCTAGTAGGTTTTTTCTTTGCTGCTTCTTGTGTTTTCTTCACAATATTCTTTCGTGTAGGACATTTGCTGCCAGTGTATGGTGGTCGTTACTCTTACAGTTTAAGCACGCTGGTTGTGTTGGAGCAGCAGCGGTGCAGGAACTGAAGGTGTGTCCCTCACTACCACATGTAGTGCAGAACTTCTTGTCTTTTACTGGACATGCTTTGGTGGTGTGATGGTATGAATAACAGTTCCAGCAATGTTGAATGTAGTGGTATCTCTCTGCTTCGATGTAGGTTGGACTGATGAAGTAGTAGTAGATAGCAAGACCTTCAGTCAGAGCAGTGGCAGCCATGTTGACGTCGTGAAGGTGACCTTGAGCATGGACGATGGCATTTCGGGATTTTTGTAATGCTGTCAACAGTAGCCCAAGTATTTTGCGTCTCGATGGATGTCTTGAGTTCTGCAGGTGTTTGAGACGTCAGAATCTTGTCAAGTTTTTTAAGGAATACTGATTTCCTGGCCCTGAGGGCAGGAGATGACGTAACAGTAAACCCTTGAGCGGTAAGTGTAGTGGTGGCATCTGTAGTGAGTAACTTCTCTGCTTCAGCATCATCGTGACACACAACAATGATGCTTCTTTCAGGGACAAATGGTGTTGAATTTAACTTGCAGTGCTCCTTGAACAACAGTTGCAAGAGCAATCTTCGTTGAATCATCAACAGTACCACTTGTTGGCTTGATCTTTACACGATTTGCGTAGCTCATCGTGTAAGTCAAGGTGAAGACGACGCTGGTAAGGTTCCCCTCCCCAACGGGGATCGTAGGGAGACAGAGTAGGGAAGACTTCACCCAGCTACAAGAGTGCAGAGGCCAACTGTCTGCCCAGGGGCAGGCAGCCAGCTACGCACCAAGTCCTGGAGCAGGATGAAGAGTTCCTCTTCTCTTGCCTGTTCTAGTTGCTGAGTGTCGAGGTCTGATCCTCCCAACCGGGAGCAGGTACGTCTTTCCAGTGCAGAAGCCAGTCGAAGAGTCCAGTGATGTCTAAAATTGTGCTCTGATCACTCCAATAGACGAGCAGAGAATAATATACAGAACATGAAGTAATCAGTCCCTCAGCCTCGGAGTTGGTTGCTACAAGTCCATTTCCACCTGGCGTTAGTATATAAGCGGCAGCCTCCTTGCCTATGCTCCAGAATCTCCACAATCGCGGTGCTCTTCACACCAACTCCAAAACTGAGGGACTGATTACCTCATCTTCTGTATAGAGTTCTACTGTCTTCAAATTATGCCCTAGAATTTGTATTTATAAGCCACTGGATGGCGAAACGATGTTGCACATGTCTTAATATCATCAGGAGTAAGTTAGTCACTGTAAACAATAGAAATCACGATCTGTGCACTGAAATAATCCCACAGAATTATCATAATATAATCGTACTTCAGTTTTGACTATAAATTGATTAAGATACTTTTCATAGTGGGAATATTTCATTCTTCATAATATGGGACGTGATAATGATTCTCTTGTGATAATGATTCTCTTGTGATATTGATTCTCTTGTGATAATGATTCTCTTGTGATAATGATTCTCTTGTGATAATGATTCTCTTGTGGTAATGATTCTGTTGTGATAATGGTTCAGTTGAGATAATGGGTCTGTGGTGATAATGGTTTTGTTGTGGTAATGGTTCTGCTGTGGTAATTGTTGTCTTGTAATAATGGTTCTCTTGTGATAATGGTTCTCTTGTCATAATGATTATCTTGTGATAATGATTCTCTTGTGATAATGGTTCTATTGTGAAAATGGTTCTATTGTGATAATGGTTCTATTGTGGTAATGGTTCTATTGTGGTAATGGTTCTATTGTGAAAATGGTTCTATTGTGATAATGGTTCTATTGTGGTAATGGTTCTATTGTGGTAATGGTTCTATTGTGATAATGGTTCTCTTGTGGTAATGATTCTGTTGTGATAATGGTTCTGTTGTGGAAATGGATGTGTTGGGACAATGGTTCTGTTGTGGTAATGGTTCTGTTGCGGTAATGGTTCTGTTGTGGTAATGGTTCTGTTGCGGTAATGGTTTTCTTGTACTCACCTAATTTTACTCACCTAATTGTGGTTGCAGGGGTCGCGACTCATCTCCTGGCCCTGCCTCTTCACTGACCGCTACTAGGTCCTCTCTCTCTCTGCTTCCTGAGCTTTGTCATACCTCGTCTTAAAGCTATGTATGGTTCCTGCCTCCACTACTTCAATGCTAGGCTATTCCACTTCCTGACGACTCTGTGACTGAAGTAATACTTCCTAACATCCCTGTGACTCGTCTGAGTCTTCAGCTTCCAATTGTGACCCCTTGTTTCTGTGTTCCCTCTCTGGAACATCCTATCTCTGTCCTCCTTGTCTATTCCACGCATTATTTTGTATGTTGTTATCATGTCTCCCCTGAACATCCTGTCCTCTAGTGTCGTCAGTCCGATTTCCCTCAACCTTTCTTCGTAGAACATTCCCCCTGAGCTCCGGAACTAGCCTTGTTGCAAAGCTTTGTATTTGCTCTAGTTCCTTGACGTGCTTGACCAGCTGTGGGTTCCAAACTGGTGCTGCATACTCCAGTATGGGCCTGACGTACACAGTGAACAGTGTCTTGAACGATTCCTTACTAAGGTATTGGAACGCTATTCTCAGGTTTGTCAGGCGCCCGTATGCTGCAGCAGTTATTTGGTTGATGTGTGCCTCCGGAGACGTGCTCGGTGTTATACTCACCCCAAGATCTTTCTCCTTGAGTGAGGCTTGTAGCCTTTGTCCACCTTGTCTATACTCTGTCTGCGGTCTTCTTTGCCCCTTCCCCCGTCCTTAATTACTTTTTAAATGGTTTTTCTTTGTTAATGGGTTTTTTGTGATAATGGGTTTCCTTTTGGCAAGGGTTTTGCTGTTTTAAAGGGTTTGTTTTGAAAATGGTTTTGTAGTGGTAGGTTTAGGGGTAAAAACGTTTTGTTTTGATAATGGTTCTGTTGTATAATGTTCTTAGTGATAAATTTTTCTTTGGATAACGGTTCACTGCGATAATGGGTTAGTTGTAATAATGGGTTTTCTTTACGATAAGGTTCTGCTTGATAAGGGTCAGTTTTTATAATGTTCTGATGAAAAAGGTTTTTTTGTGAAATGGTTTGCTTGCGAAAATGGTTCAGGTCGAAATGGTTCTGTTTTGGATAAAGGGTTGGCATGTAATGGTTGGGGCTGATAGGTTCGTTCGAAGTATTGGAAAGTGATAATGGTTGGGTTTGATAATGGTTGGGTTTTTTAAAGGGTTGGGTTGTGATATGGTTTGGGCTATGATGATGGTTTGGGATCTGATAATGGTTGAGTTCGATAGTGGTTGGGAAAGTGATAAGGGTTGGGTTTGAAAGATGGGTTTTTGGGAAAAGGTTGGGGTTTGATAAGGTTTTGGGTTTTGATAAAGGTTGGGGTTTTATAAGGGTTTGGTTGTGATAAAGGTTTGGGGAGTCATAAGGGTTGGGGTTTGATAATGGTTGGGTTGTCATAATGGGGTTTGGGGTTTTCATAACGGGTTTGGGTTTTTGATAATGGTTGGGTTTGATAAAGGTTGGGTTTCAAAGGTTGGCTGGCTAAAAGGTTGGGTTATAAAAAGGTTGGGTTTGATAAGGTTGGGTTGCATAATGGTTGGTTGTGTAATGGTTGGGGTTTTCATAATGGTTGGGTTGTCATAATGGGTTGGGTTTCTAATGGTTGGGTTGTGATAAAAGGTTGGGTTTGTCATAATGGTTGGGTTGTGATAATGGGGGGGGTTTTCATAATGGTTGGGGTTTGATAATGGTTGGGGTTTTCAAATGGTTGGGGTTTTCATAATGGTTGGGTTGTGATAAGCCAAGAGAATTTAGAAATGGTATTGTATTCCCTTGGGGGTGAGGTGAGGGGCGTTTACCTTGGGGTGGGTGAGGTGCATGTTACACTTGGGCTGGGTGGGGGCATGTTACCTTGGGCTGAGGGAGGTGCGTGTTACACTTGGCTGAGGGAGGTGCGTGTTACATTGGCTGGGTGAGTGCATGTTACACTTGGGGTGAGGTGAGGTGTGTTTTTACACTTGGCTGGGTGAGGGGGTGTTACACTTGGGCTGAGGTGAGGTCGTGTTTCCTTGGCTAGTGGGTGCATGTTACCTTGGGTGAGGGGAGGGGCATGTTACACTTGGGCTAGGTGAGGGCGTGTTACATTGGGGTGAGGGAGGTGCGGTTACCTTTTGGGGTGAGGGAGGTCATTTACCTTGGGGGAGGGGAGGTGCGTGTTACATTGGGCTGAGGTGAGGTGCGTGTTACACTTGGGGGTTAGGGGAGGTGCGTGTTACATTTCTGAGGTGGGTGGGGGCGTGTACACTTGGGCTGAGGTGAGGGGGGTTTACACTTGGGGTGAGGTGGAGGGGCGTGTTACACTTGGCGAGGTGAGGTGGTGTTAACCTTGGGCTGAGGTGAGGTGGTTTACACTTGGGCTGAGGGAGTGCATTTTACACTTGGGTTACTGAGGGCTGTTACCTGGGTGAGGGGAGGGAAAGTTACATTGGTTGAGGGAGGTGCATGTACACTTGGGGGACGGGAGGGGGGGTTACCCTTTGGGTGACGTGAGGGTGCGTGTTACCTTGGGCTGAGGGAGGTGGTTACACTTGGGGTGAGGGGAGTATTTACACTTGGGCTGACGGAGGTGCGTGTTACACTTGGGGTGGGGAGGTGCATGTTACACTTGGGGTGACTAGGTGCGTGTTACATTGGGCTAATGAGGGGGTGGGTTTCACTTGGGGTGAGGGGGAGGTGCGTGTTACAATTGGGCTGAGGTGAGGTGCATGTTCACTTGGGGTGATAGGTGCGTTTACACTTGGGTAGGTGAGGGGCATGTTTCACTTGGGCGAGGTGAGGTGCAGTTAACTTGGGGTGACTGAGGGGGGTGTTACACTTGGGTGAGGGAGGGGGTGTTAACTTGGGGTGAGGGGGGGTGCTGTTACACTTTGGGGGAGGTTAGGTGCTGTTTTACCTTGGGCTGACGTCAGGGCGTGTTACACTTGGGGGTGACGTGGGTGGTGTTACACTTGGCTGAGGGGAGGGGGCGTGTTACACTTGGGGGGTGAGGTGCGTGTTTCACTTTGGGGTGGGTGGGGGTGTTTACACTTGGCTGACGTGAGTGCGTGTTACACTTTGGGGTACTGGGTGGTTTTACACTTGGGCTAGGTGAGGTGCGGTTACACGGGGGTGAGGTGAGGTGCGTGTTACACTTGGGCCCAGGTGAGGTGCGTGTTACACTTGGGGGTGACGTGAGGTGCTGTTTTCAAATTGGGGCTGAAGTGGGTCGGGGTTTCATTTGGGTGAGGTGGTCTTTTTGTGTTTCAGTGGGCTGAGGTGAGTTCTTCTTTTGTTACACGGGCAAAGGGTTTTAGGTGCTTCTTGTGTTTACATTTGGGGTGAGGTGAGGGGCTTCTTGTTACACTTGGGGAGAGGTGAGGTGCTTCTTGTGTTACCTTGGGGTGAGGTAGGGGCTTCTTGTGTTAACTTTGGGCTGAGGTGAGGTGTTCTTGTGTTACACTTGACTGGGTGAGGGGTTCTTTTGTTACACTTGGATGAGGTGAGGGGCTTTTGTGTTACACGGCTGAGGTGGTTTCTTCTTGTGAAAACCCTTTGGGTGAGGTGAGGTGGGTTCTTTGTTACCTTTGGTCTGAGGTGAGGTGCTTTTGTGTTCACTTGGACTGAGGTGGGGTTCTTGTGTTACATTGGATGGTGAGGTGCTTCTTGTGTTCACTTGGACTGAGGGAGGGTTTCTTGGTTCACTTGATGAGGGGAGGGCTTCTTGTGTTTTTTTTTTTTTTTAATTTTTCTTTTTTTTTTTTTTTTTTTTTTTTTTTTTTTGTTTTACACTTGGACTGAGGTGATTCTCTTGTTTACACTTGGCTGAGGTGAGGTTCTTTTTTGTTACATTTGGGTGAGGTGAGTGCCTCTTGTGTTACACTTGGGGTGATGAGGGTTTTTGTTTTCACTTGGGGGAGGTGAGGTGCTTTTTGTGTTCCTTGGGCTGAGGTGAGGGGCTTCTTGTGTTACACTGGGTGAGGGGATGCTTTTGTGTACACTTGGGGGAGGTGAGGTGCTTCTTTTGTACACTTGGGCTGGGTGAGGTGCTTTTGTGTTACACTTGGGCTGAGTAGGTGCTTTTTTGTGTTACCTTGGGCTGAGGGGAGGTGCTTCTTTTGTTACACTTGGGTGAGGGGAGTCCTTTTTGTGTTACACTTGGGGGAGGTGAGGTGCTTCTTGGTTACACTGGGGTGAGGGGAGGTGCTTTTTTTACACTTGGGCTGAGGGAGGGGCTTTTTGTGTTAACTTTGGCTGAGGGGTTGCCTCTTTGTTTTACTTGGGGTGAGGGGGATCCCTTTTTGTGTTAATTGGGTAGGTGAGGGGGCTTCTTTTGTTACCTTGGTGAGGGTGAGGTGCTTTTTGTGTTAACTTGGATGGTGTACCCGGGGTCCTTGGGGTGAGGTGGGTGTTTTTTTGGGTTTCCTTGGCTGGGGTAGGTGCTTCTTGTGTTACACTTTGACTGAGGTGAGGGGCTTCTTTTTTACACTTGGGCTGAGGTGAGTGTTCTTGGTTACACTTGGGGGTGGGTGAGTGCTTCTTTTGTTACACTTGGTGAGGTGAGGTGCTTCTTTTGTTTCATTTTCTGAGGTTAGGTTTTCTTGTTACATTTTTCTGAGGGGAGGTCTTCTTGTGTTAACTGGGGGTGAGGTTTTTTTGTTACCTTTTGGGGCTGAGGTGAGGTGCGTGTTCACTTTGGGGTAGGTAGGTGGTTTTTATTCATGGACTGAAGGTGAGGTGTGGGGTTTCACTTGGGGGTGACGTGAGGTGCGTGTTACACTTGGGCTGAGTAGGTCGTGTTAATTGGTAGGGAGGTGCTTTTACCTGGGCTGAGGGGAGGTCGTGTTACAATTGGGGTGAAGTGGGGGGGGTGTTACACTTTGGGCTGACGTGAGGTGCGTGTTACATTGGGTAGGGAGGTGCGTGTTACACTTGGGCTGAGGTGAGGTGCGTTTTACACTTGGACTGAGGTGAGGTGCGTGTTGCACTTGGGGTGAGGTGAGGTGGGGTGTTACACTTGGGCGAGTGAGGTGCGTTTACAATTGCCTAATGAGGGGGGATTTACACTTGGGCTGAGGGGAGGGCGTTCACACTTAGACTGAGGTGAGGGGGGGGATTGCACTTTTGGGTGAGTGAGGGGTTCTTGTGTTACACTTGGGCTGAGGGGAGGTGCTTCTTGTGTTAAAATTGGGCTGTGGTGAGGATGCCTCTTAAATTATGTTACCCACCGGCACATTACAGAACCTCCCCCCCCATCCCCCTTTGCCTGCTCCAGATTATCTGGTAAATTTCCTTGTGGTTTATATCCCCAATTGTCAGATTTTTCCCATCGTTCTCTTCCTGCTGCTTCTGTGACTTCTATGATGTCAACCACTACTTTTTTTTTTTCTATTCTTGTTTTGCTCTTCAACTGTTATCCCCAAACATGGGTTTCCCCTGTCTTAACTGTGCCTTTTATGCAGCCTTTAAACTCATATCGCTTATTTCTTTTTTCCCTCAAATTACAGATAATGTCAGATTTGCAGTTCTTTTTTTCCTCAAAACTCTATTTACCAATTTCTTCCTCATAAAATGATATCAAGCTTGGAAAATTGCTTATTTTGTTTTGCATGTCATATACATCCCTCTGAGTGCTGTGATGTCTGTGGGATGATTTTCCTATTTCGTCATTCTGGTCGTGCTTTTTTTTTTTATTCCATCTGTATTTATTTACTTTAATTTCATTATTATTTCTGTTACTGTGTCTCAGTGTTTGGTTTCTTGATTTCGTGGTTTTGCTGGTGAGTCAGGAAGGAGTGTAGAAGGAGAAGGAGCTGAGGACTGGGGGTGAGGATGAGTCTTGCACAGGAAGGACTTAGAATTGTTGACGTAGGTGAGGGAAGGCGATGAGGTGGAGAACAGAAAAAAAGCGGGGTGGTGGAAAGAAAATTTCTTGCAGTGGGAATGGTCAGAATTGCGGGAGTAATAAAGTGAATGGAAATGGATAAGGTATGGTGACCTGTAGTTTGGTTGGCAGCTAACCACACACTCAGTGTCCGTGGTTCGATTCTGAGTACGGATGTAAACCCCCTGGACATGTTTCCGTACACTGGCTGTCCTTGTTCACCTAGCAGCAAGTAGGTACCTTGGTGTTAGCAGACTGTTGTGGGTGGCATCGGAGAGGGGGGATAATATTCGTCAGATATGGCTGGACTTTGAAATGAGCAGGATAGGAAAACAGATCTTAGCTTGTAAAATTTATTTGTGGAAAAAGAGAAGAATTTGTGTTTCAGTGGGAAAGGGAAGTTGGGGCTTGAAAAGAGATCTTGTCTGGCTTAGCATGTTGTATCATTATTAGGTAAGACACATATGCAACAGGTATCTTTTTTTCGAAACGTTTCGCCTACACAGTAGGCTTCTTCAGTCCAGTACAGAGAAGTTAGTAGAAGCAGAAGAAATGTGAAGACAATATAATCAGTGCATCACCCTTGAAAATCTAGTTTTGAGATGCATAGTCCATCAGAGTGGAGAAGAAAATTTCCTAAATAGTTTGAAACAATTATCCTGGACCTCTTCATCTCCATTCTTTTAATTCAGCCTCCGCGCTGGATATTGGAAACCTGCTGCTGAGGGCAAACTCCTACTGCTCTTTGACTCTTTGCCTTTGCCTGCATCAGCATTCTCAATTTATCTTCTGTGCTCAGTATCCTGGTCTCTGCAGCTCCGGCTTGCAATTCCCACTTCTTGCTCTCTTTCTCCATACTTTCCTCAATTTTGATGGTAAGCTTACTTTCCAACTCTTCTGGGCACTGGCCCTGTATCACTCTTCAGCATATTTACTTTGTCTGGATCAGAGCCTGATCAACCGGGCTGTTGCTGCTGGCTGCACGCAAACCAACGTACGAGCCACAGCCCGGCTGATCAGGAACTGACTTTAGGTGCTTGTCCAGTGCTTGTGTGTGTGTGTGTGTGTGTGTGTGTGTGTGTGTGTGTGTTTGTGTGTGTGTTTGTGTGTGCGTGTTACCATTTTGTCCTAGGCACATGTCGATTAGACACTAGGCCTGTTGTATTTGCGAGTGTGTGTGTGTGTGTGTGTGTGTGTGTGTGTATGTTTATGAGTGTGTGTGTGTGTATGAGTGGGTGTGTGTGTGTGTACTCACCTATTTGTACTCACCTATTTGTGGTTGCAGGGGTCGAGTCTTAGCTCCTGGCCCCGCCTCTTCACCGGTTGCTCTTCACCGGTATGAGTGTGTGTGCATGTGTGTGTATGAGTTTGTGTATGTGTGTGTGTGTGTGTGTGTGTGTTTATGTGTGTGTGTGTGTGTGGGGTGTGTGTGTGTGTGTGTGTGTGTGTGTGTGTGTGTGTGTGTGTGTGTGTGTGTGTGTGTGTGTGTGACTCAACAATCAATATTTGCACCAATAACTCATTACAGTTGTGATCGGGTGTGGAAGTGTGAATTGCTCATTACTCTATAATTTGTTCATGATTGCAGCCATGTATAAACGTAAGTAACCATTCTTACAGTATTCATTACCTTTGTAACTTGTGAGTTCATTACCTTGTACCTAGTTCAGCCATCAAAACTTTGGGGCCCAGTCCCTGGACCCATTACGTACCTCTGTAATCTGTAAATACCTTTGTAACTTGTCATGATTGTGACCAGACCTACCTGGAGTTCATTACCTTTGTAATTTGTGAATTCATTACCTTTGTAAATTGTGAATTCATTGCCTCTATAACTTGCTCAGCTATCAAAACTTTGGAGTCCAGTCCCTGGACCAATTATGTACCTCTGTAATCTTTTGACTACCGCCCACAGGATGGGTATGGGGTGCATAATAAACATTAAACTAACTAACAACTTCTAGGGCTCATATCTTGAAGTGTGCATGTGTATGTGTGAGTGTGTGTGTGTGCATGCATGCATATGTGTGTGTATGCATGTGTGTGTGTATGTGTGAGTGTGTGTGTGTGTGTGTGTGTGTGTGTTTGTGTGTGTGTGTGTGTGTGTGTGTGTGTGTGTGTGTGTGTGTGTGTGTGTGTGTGTGTGTGTACTCACCTAATTATACTCACCTAATTGTGTTGCATGGTCGAGACTCAGCTCCTGGCCCCCACCTCTTCACTGAAAGCTACTAGGTCCTCTCTCTCATACCTCATCTAAAAGCTATGTATGGTTCCTGCCTCCACTTCCGAAAGTGACCCCTTGTTTCTGTGTCCTCTCTCTGAAACATCTTCTCTCTGTCCACCTTGTCTATTCCACACAGTATTTTGTATGTCGCAATCATGTTTCCCCTAACCCTCCTGTCCTCCACTGCTGTCAGGCCGATTTCCTTTAACCTTTCTTCGTAGGACAGTCCACTTAGCTCTGGAACTAGCCTTGTCACAAACCTTTGCACTTTCTCTAATTTCTAAACGTGCTTGACCCAGTGCCGATTCCAAACTGGTGCTGCATACTCCAGTATGGGCCTACCGTACACGGTATATAATGTCTTGAAAGATTCCTTGCTTAGGTATCGGAACGCTAATCTCAGGTTTGCCAGGCGCCCGTATGCTGCAGCAGTGTTCTAGTTGATATGTGCTTCCGGAGATGTGCTCCGTGTTATGATCACCCCAAGATCTTTCTCCATGAGCGAGGTTTGCAGTCTTTGGCCACCTAGCCTATACTCTGTGGTCTTCTTTGCCCTTCTCCGATCTTCATGACTTTGCATCTGGCAGGGTTGAATTCGAGAAGCCAGTTGCTGGACCACGTATCCAGCCTGTCCAGGTCTCTTTGAAGTCTTGCCTGATCCTCATCTGACTTAATTCTCCTCATTAACCTTACATCATCTGCAAATGGGGACACCTCTGAGTCTATCCCTTCCATCATGTAATTCACATATACCAAAAATAGCACTGGTCCTAGGACCAACCCCTGTGGAACCCCGCTCGTCACAGGTGCCTACTGTGATGCCTCATCCCGTACCATGACTCGTTGTTGCCTCCCTGTCAGGTATTCTCTGATCCATTGCAGTGCCCTACCTGTTATACGTGCCTGATCCTCTAGTTTCTGCACTGATCTTTTGTGAGGAACTGTGTTGAAGGCCTTCTTGCATTCCAAGAAAATGCAATCAACCCACCCCTCTCTCTCGTGTCTTACGTCTGTAACTTTGTCATAAAACTTCAGAAGGTTTGTGACACAGGATTTGCCTTCCATGAATCCGTGCTGGTTGTCACTTATAATCTTGTTCCATTCCAGTTGCTCCACCACTCTCCTCCTGATAATCTTCTCCATGACTTTGCATACTATACAGGTCAGTGACACTAGTCTATAGTTTAGTGCCTCTTTTCTGTCTCCTTTATTAAAAATGGGAACTACGTTTGCCGTCTTACATACGTTGGGTAGTTGCCCAGTTTCAAGGGATGTGTTGAAAATTGTGGTTAATGGCACATACAGCATTTTTGCTCCCTCTCTGAGGACCCTCGGGGAGATATTGTCCGGTCCCATCGCCTTTGAGGTATCAAGGTCACTTAGCAGCTTCTTCATCTCCTCCTCAGTTGTATGTATGTCGTCCAGCACTTGTTGGTGTATTCTTTGTTGGTGTTCCCCTCTGACCTGTCTTCCCAGAGTCCTTCCTGTCTCCATTGTGAATACTTCCTTAAATCTCGTGTTGAGCTCCTTGCATACCTCTTAATCGTTTCTTGTGAGTTCCTCATCTTCTTTCCTCAGCCTGATCACCTGGTCTTTGACTGTTGTCTTCCTCCTAATGTGGCTATACAGCAGTTTCGGATCAGACTTGACTTTCGATATTATGTCACTTTCGTACTGTCCCTGGGCCTCCCTCCTTATCTGTGTGTATTTGTTTCTGGCTCTTTGACTGATCTTGTTTTCCTGAGTCCTTTGCCTTCTGTACCTCTTCCATTATCTAATGCACTTAGTTTTTGCCTCCCTACACCTTCGGATAAACCAAGGACTCGCTTTGGTCTTCCCATTGCTTCTGTTGTGTGTGCTTGTGTGTGTGCGTGTGTGCATGCGCGTGTGTGTGCGTGTTTTGTGCCTCCTGAACTAGACGCAATGTATATTTAATATTCTGTATATATTTTATTATCATATAATTTTATCTTGGGGATGTTTTCATTAATAGTTAAAATGAAAATATCTTTCTTTATATTATTATTTGACTTATTAAGTTGTATAAATAGCCCGGCTCTTGTTACTCTTTGTCTGCTTATTTGTGTTGTATGACCCTTGTAGGTTTAGCGCTTCTATTTTATTATAATAATGTCCACTTATTTCAATCATTGGGGTAGCTGTGAGTTACGTGATCACATTTAATTAAATATATATGCTATTGCATTGTTCATATTCTTGAGTCTTTTCTTAGTATTTACCAGTCGGTACTTGAGAACCTTAATTATTGAAGGTATATATATATATATATATATATATTCATATATAAAATATATATATATATATATATATATAAAATATATATATATATATATATTTTTATATATATATATATATATATATATATATATATATATATATATAATATATATATATATATACTATTTATATTATCACACTGGCCGATTCCCACCAAGGCAGGTGGCCCCAAAAAAAAAACTTTCATCATCGTTCACTCCATCACTGTCTTGCCAGAAGGGTGTTTTTACACTACAGTTTTTAAACTGCAACATTAACACCCCTCCTTCAGAGTGCAGGCACTGTACTTCCATCTCCAGGACTCAAGTCCGGCCTGCCGGTTTCCCTGAACCCCTTCATAAATGTTACTTTGCTCACACTCCAACAGCACGTCAAGTATTAAAAACCATTTGTCTCCATTCACTCCTATCAAACACACTCACGCATGCCCGCTGGAAGTCCAAGCCCTCGCACACAAAACCTCCTTTACCCCCTCCTCCAACCTTTCCTAGGCCGACCCCTACCCGCCTTCCCTTCCACTACAGACTGATACACTCTTGAAGTCATTCTGTTTCGCTCCATTCTCTCTACATGTCCGAACCACCTCAACAACCCTTCCTCAGCCCTCTGGACAACATTTTGGTAACCGCACCTCCCTTAACTCCAACACGAATTTTTCTGCATTATATTCACACCACACATTGCCCTCAGACATGACATCTCCACTGCCTCCAGCCTTCTCCTCGCTGCAACATTTATCACCCATGCTTCACACCCATATAAGAGCGTTGGTAAAACTATACTCTCATACATTCCCCTCTTTGTCTCCAAGGACAAAGTTCTTTGTCTCCACATACTCCTAAGTGCACCACTCACCCTTTTTCCCCTCATCAATTCTATGATTCACCTCATCTTTCATAGACCCATCCGCTGACACGTCCACTCCCAAATATCTAAATACATTCACCTCCTCCATACACTTCCCTCCAATCTGATATCCAATATTTCATCACCTAATCTTTTTGTTATCCTCATAACCTTAATCTTTCCTGTATTCACTTTTAATTTTCTTCTTTTACATACCCTACCAAATTCATCCACCAATCTCTGCAACTTCTCTTCAGAATCTCCCAAGAGCACAGTGTCATCAGCAAAGAGCAACTGTGACAACTCCACTTTATGTGTGATTCTTTATCTTTTAACTCCACACCTCTTGCCAAGACCCTCGCATTAAACTTCTCTTACAACCCCTCTATAAATATTTTAAAAACAACCACGGTGACATCACACATCCTTGTCTAAGGCTACTTTTACTGGGAAATAATCTCCCTCTTTCCTACTTACTCTAACTTGAGCCTCAAATATCCTCGTAAAAACTCTTCACTGCTTTCATAACCTACCTCCTACAACCCTACACCTGCAACACTGCCACTTTGCCCCCCTATCCACCCTGTTCATACGCCTTTTCCAAATCCATAAATGCCACAAAGACCTCTTTAGCCTATCTAAATACTGTTCACTTAATGTTTTTACTGTAAAACACCTGGTCCCACACACCCCCTACCTTTCCTAAAGCCTCCTTGTTCATCTGTATCCTATTCTCCGTCTTACTCTTAATTCTTTCATAATATTAAGAGTTAAGACAGAGATAGGATAGCAGATGAACAAGGAGGCTTTAGGAAGGTACGGGATGTGTGGACCATTTATAAACTATCTATCTATCTATATATATATATATAAATATATATATATAATAATATATATATAAAAATTTTTATATATTATATATATATAATATATAATATATATATATATATATCAAGAAAAGTGTAGAACCTTGACTCCTTATTTATGTGACATATTTTAATTTGTATATACACTCTAGACAACTTTACTAGTTGATAAATTAGACACATGTGCAACCTCAATAAAGATACCCAAGAGTTGCACATGTGTCTAATTTATCAACATGTCGGTTCTCTGAACCATTCATCTACAAAACTTTACTAGTAAAGATCTTAAATTTTATTTTATTGTTTTGTGTTCATTCAGTTGGGATCCTTATTAATATTGAATAGGGTTGAAGAGTAGCCTGGATAACTGAAACAAAATACAATCCAACCTCTTGGTATGTAATCAGAAACAGGCCAGCAGCTAGAAGGTGACCAATTAGTTAACCTTCTAGCTTGCTCTGGAAACGTCTGTTCTAGAATACGCTTTTTGGATACTGTGTGTGTGGTGTGGTGTGTTGTGGTGTGTGTGTGTGTGTGTGTGGTGTGTGTGTGTGTGTGTGTGTGTGTGTGTGTGTGTGTGTGTGTTTGGGTGTGTGTGTGTGTGTGTAAGTACTCACCTTGTCAATTTCTCTCAGCATTTGTATGTCATTATCATATCCCTCCTATCTCTCCTGTCCTCCAGCCGTCCGGGCCGATTTCTTTTATCCTCTCCTCGTAGAATATGCCTCTTAGCTCCGCGACTAGCTTTTTTGCAAATCTTTGCACTTTCTCTAATTTCCTTGCGTGCTTGGCTAGGTGTGGGTTCCAAACTGGGTGCTGCAATATTCAATATAGGCCTGATATACATGGTGTACAGGGTCCCGACCGATTCCTTATTCAGTTCTCGGAATGAGATCTAGATACAAAGAATTCTTCAACACTTGTCCAACCTTTGGACGAAGACCTACTTCGATTAGTGGATGGTACCACTATGACCCCACCTCCGCCTGCTTCGCCTCACCTGACTACAGTATATAAGCCACGTCTACGGTCCTATGCTGTACACTGATGGACTGAACACATCGACTCCAGGCTGAGGGACTGATTATCTCATACTCCTCCTCTCCTTACACCTATCTGCTTTGTATTGGACTGATGAAGCCACTGTGTGGCGAAAAGTTTCCTCAATGAAGATTCCCATATGTTGCATAAGTGTCTCAATCTTCAACTTGTCGGTTTTCAAAACCATTTATCACATTCCTAGGTCTACTAGGCGCCCATATACTGCAGCAGTTATTTGTAAAGTAAAAGGACACAAGTGCAACTAATGTGACATTTTTATTGTGGCAACGTTTCGCTCTCCAGGAGCTTTGTCAAGCCGTTACAAACAGTACATGGACACAGAGGGTATATAAAGGCTCAGAGTGAGGTGCAATACTAGTGGTAGTAGTAGTGGGAAAAAATTGTAGAAGTAGTAGTAGCAGTAGTAGTAGTAGTAGTAGTAGTAGTATAAGTAGTAGTAGTGATATAAATTGTAGTAGTAGTAGTAGTAATACAATAGTTAGAATAATTTATGTTACTTTGGGAACATAAAAATGGGTTAGACAATTATTTCTATTTGAGGCTGATAGAGGCAGCCTGTTTCAATGTTCATTCCATAATTAATGTACTTTTGT
>NC_069471.1:14468647-14486630 GCF_026875155.1 Cherax quadricarinatus | reverse complement strand
AAAAAAATGATAATAAAAAATATAAAAAAAATATAAATATACTGCGTCTAGTTCAGGAGGCACAAAACACGCACACACACGCGCATGCACACACGCACACACACAAGCACACACACGCACACACACAAGCACACACAACAGAAGCAATGGGAAGACCAAAGCGAGTCCTTGGTTTATCCGAAGGTGTAGGGAGGCAAAAACTAAGTGCATTAGATAATGGAAGAGGTACAGAAGGCAAAGGACCCAGGAAAACAAGATCAGTCAAAGAGCCAGAAACAAATACACACAGATAAGGAGGGAGGCCCAGTGACAGTACGAAAGTGACATAATATCGAAAGTCAAGTCTGATCCGAAACTGCTGTATAGCCACATTAGGAGGAAGACAACAGTCAAAGACCAGGTGATCAGGCTGAGGAAAGAAGATGAGGAACTCACAAGAAACGATTAAGAGGTATGCAAGGAGCTCAACACGAGATTTAAGGAAGTATTCACAATGGAGACAGGAAGGACTCTGGGAAGACAGGTCAGAGGGGAACACCAACAAAGAATTCACCAACAAGTGCTGGACGACATACATACAACTGAGGAGGAGATGAAGAAGCTGCTAAGTGACCTTGATACCTCAAAGGCGATGGGACCGGACATCTCCCCGAGGGTCCTCAGAGAGGGAGCAAAAATGCTGTATGTGCCATTGACCACAATTTTCAACACATCCCTTGAAACTGGGCAACTACCCGACGTATGTAAGACGGCAAACGTAGTTCCCATTTTTAATAAAGGAGACAGAAAAGAGGCACTAAACTATAGACTAGTGTCACTGACCTGTATAGTATGCAAAGTCATGGAGAAGATTATCAGGAGGAGAGTGGTGGAGCAACTGGAATGGAACAAGATTATAAGTGACAGCCAGCATGGATTCATGGAAGACAAATCCTGTGTCACAAACCTTCTGGAGTTTTATGACAAAGTTACAGACGTAAGACACGAGAGAGAGGGATGGGTTGATTGCATTTTCTTGGAATGCAAGAAGGCCTTCAACACAGTTCCTCATAAAAGATCAGTGCAGAAACTAGAGGATCAGGCACGTATAACAGGTAGGGCACTGCAATGGATCAGAGAATACCTGACAGGGAGGCAACAACGAGTCATGGTACGTGATGAGGCATCACAGTGGGCACCTGTGACGAGCGGGGTTCCACAGGGGTTGGTCCTAGGACCAATGCTATTTTTGGTATATGTGAATTACATGATGGAAGGGATAGACTCAGAGGTGTTCCCATTTGCAGATGATGTAAGGTTAATGAGGAGAATTAAGTCAGATGAGGATCAGGCAAGACTTCAAAGAGACCTGGACAGGCTGGACACGTGGTCCAGCAACTGGCTTCTCGAATTCAACCCTGCCAGATGCAAAGTCATGAAGATTGGAGAAGGGCAAAGAAGACCACAGAGTATAGGCTAGGTGACCAAAGACTGCAAACCTCGCTCAAGGAGAAAGATCTTGGGGTGATCATAACACGGAGCACATCTCCGGAAGCACATATCAACTAGAACACTGCTGCAGCATACGGGCGCCTGGCAAACCTGAGATTAGCGTTCCGATACCTAAGCAAGGAATCTTTCAAGACATTATATACCGTGTACGGTATGCCCATACTGGAGTATGCAGCACCAGTTTGGAATCGGCACTGGGTCAAGCACGTTTAGAAATTAGAGAAAGTGCAAAGGTTTGTGACAAGGCTAGTTCCAGAGCTAAGTGGACTGTCCTACGAAGAAAGGTTAAAGGAAATCGGCCTGACAGCAGTGGAGGGTTAGGGGAGACATGATTGCGACATACAAAATACTGTGTGGAATAGACAAGGTGGACAGAGAGAAGATGTTTCAGAGAGAGGACACAGAAACAAGGGGTCACTTTCGGAAGTGGAGGCAGGAACCATACATAGCTTTTAGATGAGGTATGAGAGAGAGGACCTAGTAGCTTTCAGTGAAGAGGTGGGGGCCAGGAGCTGAGTCTCGACCCATGCAACCACAATTAGGTGAGTATAATTAGGTGAGTACACACACACACATACACACACACACACACACACACACACACACACACACACACACACACACACACACACACACACACACACACACACACACACACACATACACACACACATGCATACACACACATATGCATGCATGCACACACACACACTCACACATACACATGCACACTTCAAGATATGAGCCCTAGAAGTAAGTAAATTAATGCTTTATAGAGTGTACCCAGTGCCAGTGCCCAGAAAGAGTTAAGGAAAGTAGGACTACCATCAAAATTTGGAAAGTATGGAGAAGAGAGCAAGAAGTGGGAAATTGCAAGCGAACTGCAGAATCCAGAATGCTGAACAGAAGGTAAATTGAAATGCCAGGATGTCAGCAAAGCAAAGAGCAAAGAGCAGTAGGAGTTTGCCATCAGCAGAGGTTACAATATCCAGCACGGAGCTGAATTAAAAGATGGAGATGAAGAGGTCCAGGATAATTGTTTACAAACTATTTGTAGAATGTTCTTCTCCACTACTGATGGCTGCATCAAACTAATTTTCAAGGTGATGCACTATTATATTGCTTCACACTCTTCTGCTTCTACTAACTTCTTGTTACTGGACTGAAGAACCTACTGTTAGGCGAAAACGTCGAAAAACAAGAACAACTGTTCACAGTCATTACCTAAAATGATACAACACCTAAGCAAACAAATCTCTTATCAAGCCCAACTTCCCTTTCCCACTGAAACACAAATCTTCTCTTTTCACACAAAAAATATTACAAGCTAAGATCTGTTTAAGGCGGCCAGAGCTAAGACCGCCCCTAAAAAATATAGTACCACCTAGACCACACACAGCGCACCAAACCACTGCACTATAAACAAACACCAAACAAACACACCACACACTCGCAATACAAAGAACCACGTGCAATCGACATGTGTAGGTTTGGTAACCACCAAACACAAACACACACACAAACCACCCTCACAATACACACACAATCACACCAACAAGCACTGGACAAGCAACCTAAGTCATTCCTGACAGCCGGGGTGTGGCTCTACGTTGGTTTGCGTGCAGCCAGCAGCAACACCGTTGATCAGGCCTCTGATCCAGACAAAGTAAATATGTGAAGAGTATACAGGGCCCGTGCCAAAGAGTTGGGAAAATAAGCTTTTCCCCAAAAATTTAGGAAAGTATGGAGAGAGCAAGAATGGGGAATTGCAACCGGAGCTGCAGGAAACCGGGGTATGAGCACAGAAGATAAAAATTTAGAAGCTGAGCAGGCAAAAAGGGAAAGGCAAAAAGCAGTAGGAGTTTGCCCCCAGCAGCAGGGTTTCAAAATCCAGGCGCGGAGGCTGAAAATTAAAGAATGGAGATGAAAAGGGGCCAGGTAATTGTTTCAAATTTTAGGAAATTTCTTCTCCCCCTCTGATGGACTATGACTCAAAAATAGATTTTTAAGGGGGATGCACTGATTAATTGCTTAATTTTTTCTGCTTCTCTAATTTCGTATGGACTGAAGAAGCCTACGTGAGGCGAAACGTTTTGAAAAAAAAATCCTGTTTCATATGTGTTTACCTAATAAAGATACAAAATCAAGCCCCGCAAACTTTTTCAACCCCCAATTCCCTTTCCCCCCTGAAACACAAATTCTTCTCTTTTTCCACAAATAAATTTTACAAGCTAAGATCTGTTTTCCTATCCTGCTCATTTCAAAGTCCAGCCATATCTGACGAATATTATCCCCCCCCCCCTTCCACCCCAAAGTCTGCTAACACCAAGGTACCTACTTGCTGCTAGGTGAACAAGGACAGCCAGTGTACGGAAACATGTCCAGCGTTTACATCCGTACTCAGAATCGAACCACGGACACTGAGTGTGTGGTTAGCTGCCAACCAAACTACAGGTCACCATACCTTATCCATTTCCATTCACTTTATTACTCCCACAATTCTGACCATTCCCACTGCAAGAAATTTTCTTTCCACCACCCCGCTTTTTTTCTGTTCTCCACCTCATCGCCTTCCCTCACCTACTTCAACAATTCTAAGTCCTTCCTGTGCAAGACTCATCCTCACCACCGCACAATTCCTCAGCTCCTCTCCTTCTAACACCCTTTTCCAGACTCACCACAAAACCACGAAATCAAGAAACCAAACACTGAGACACAGTAACAGAAATAATAATGAAATTAAAGTAAATAAATACAGAAAGAATAATAAAAAAAAACCAAACCAGAATGACGAAATAGGAAAATCATCCCACAGACATCACAGCATTCAGAGGGATGTATATGACATGCAAAACAAAATAAGCAATTTTCCAAGCTTGATCACAATTCTATAGAAGAAATTGGTAAATAGAGTTTTGAGGAAAAAAAGAACTGCAAATCTGACATTATCTGTAATTTGAGAAAAGAGAAATAAGCAGATATGAATCAAATGGCTGCATAAAAGGCACAGTTAAGACAGGGGACCGATGTGGTGATAACAGTTGAAGAGCAAAACAAGAATAAGAAAAAAAGCAAAGTAGTGGTTGACATCATAGAAGTCACAGAAGCAGCCGGAAGAGAACGATGGGAAAAATCTGACAATTGGGGATATAAACCACAAGGAAATATACCAGGATAATCTGGAGCCAGGCAAAAGGGGGGATGGGGGCCGAGGTTCTGTAATGTGCCGGGGTAACATAACTAGAGAAAGAAGGAGAGAAAGAGAGATGAGCATCAAGGTCGGACTTAATATTCACCTTAATGATTCCTAGGGAACATAATTTAAGAGGCACCTCACCTCAGTCCAAGTGTAACACAAGAGGCATCTCACCTCAGTCCAAGTGTAACACAAGAAGCACCTCACCTCAGCCAAGTGTACACAAGAAGCACCTCACCTCAGTCCAAGTGTAACACAAGAGGCATCTCACCTCAGTCCAAGTGTAACACAAGAAGCACCTCACCTCAGCCCAAGTGTAACACAAGAAGCACCTCACCTCAGTCCAAGTGTAACACAAGAGGCATCTCACCACAGCCCAAGTGTAACACAAGAGGCATCTCACCTCAACCCAAGTGTAACACAAGAAGCACCTCACCTCAGTCCAAGTGTAACACAAGAAGCACCTCACCTCAGCCCAAGTGTAACACAAGAAGCACCTCACCTCAGCCCAAGTGTAACACAAGAGGCACCTCACCTCAGTCCAAGGGTAACACAAGAAGCACCTCACCTCAGCCCAAGCGTAACACAAGAAGCACCTCACCTCAGTCCAAGAGTAACACAAGAGGCATCTCACCCCAGCCGAAGTGTAACACAAGAAGCACTTCCACTCAGCCCAAGTGTACCAACAAGAAGCCACTAACCCAGCCCCAATTAACACAAGAGTCACCTCACCTCAGCCCAAGTGTAACACAAGAAGCACCTCACATCAGCCCAAGAGTAACACAAGAAGCACCTCACCTCAGCACAAGTGTAACACAAGAAGCACCTCACCTCAGCCCAAGTGTAACACGCACCTCACACCTCAGTCCAAGTGTAACACGCACCTCACCTCAGCCCCAAGTGTAACACCACCTCAATACCGGTCAGCCCAATTGTTAAAAGCACCTCACTTCAGCCAATTGTAACACGCACCTCACACCCTCAGCCCAAGTGTAACTACGCCATCTCACCTCAGCCCAAGTGGTAAAACGCACCTCCTTCAGCCACGTGTATCACGCACCACACTCAGCCCAAGTGTAACACGCACATCACGTCACCCAAGTGCAACACGCACCTCACTTCAGCGGAATTGTAACACGCACCTCACCTCAAGGCCCAAGTGCAAACAACGCACCTCACCTCAGCCCAAGTGTAACAACGCACTCACTCACCCAAGTGTAAAACGCAACCTCACCTCAGCCCAAGTGTACACGTGCCTCATCTCACTCAAGTTAACACACACCTCACCTCACAGCCCAAGGTAAACACGCAACTCCACCTCAGCCCAAGTGTAAACACCCACCCACGTCAGACCAAGCGTAACACCCCTCTCACTTAAGCCCAATTGTAACACGCACCACACCTCAGTCCAAGTGTAACACGCAACCACCTCAGACCAAGTGTAACACGCACCTCAACCTCAGCCCAATGTAAAACGCACCTCACCTCAGCAAAATTGTAAAACGCGCCTCACCGTCAGCCAAGGTAACACGCACCTCAACCTCAGCCCAAGTTTAACACGCACCGCTCACGTCCTGCCCAAGTGTAATACGCACCTCACATCACAGCCCAAGTGTAAACACCACCCCTCACTTTCAAGCTCCAATTGTAACACGCACCTCACCTCACCCAAGTGTAACACGCACCTTCACCTCACCCAAGTGAACACGCATCTCACCTCCAAAGCCCAAGTGTAACACGCCACCTCATCTCAGCCCAAAGCGTAACACGTCACCTCACCGCAGCCCAGTAGTAGCACGCACCTCACCTCAGCCCAATGTAACACGCACCTCAACGTCTGCCCAAGTGTCACACGCACCTCACGTCAGCCCAAGTTAGACACGCACCTCACTCAGCCCAATTGTAAAACACCACCCACCTCAGCCCAATGTAAACCACGCACCTCACCACACCCAATGTAACACGCACCTCACACGTCCTGCCCATGTACATCACGCACCTCACGTCTGCCAAGTGTTAACACGCACCTCACCTCAGCCCAAGTGTAACACGCACCTCCCCTCAAGCCCCAAGTGTACACGCACTCACAGTCACCAAGTGTAACACTCACCTCACTCACCCAAGTGTAACACACAAACTCACTTCAGTCCAATTGTAACACTGCACCTCACCTCACCCCAAGTGTAAGACCCCCTCACCTCTACCCAAAGTGTAACAACACGCACCTCACTCAGCCCAAGTGTAACACGCACCTCACATCAGCCCCAAGTGTAACACTCACCTCACTTCAGCCCAATGTTACACACGCACCTCACTCGCCCCAATGTAACACGCACTCTCACGCCTGCCCAAGTGTAACACGCACCTCACGCGCTCAGCCGCAATGTAACACGCGACCTCACCTCGCCAAGTTCCAACACGCAACTCACCTCAGCCCAATGTTACACGCACCTCACCTCAGCTCAATGTAAACACGCACCTCACGCGCCCTGCCCCAAGTGTAACCCGCACCTCACTTCAGCCCAATTGTAATAACACGTTCCTCACCCTCAGCCTCAGAGTGTAACACGCACTCTCACCTCAGCCCAAGTGTAACACGCAACCTATCCCCCTCAGCCCAAGTGTAACAATCACGCACCTCATCTCCATCCCAAGTGTAACACACACCTCACCTCACCCAAGTAAACACCACCTCACTCAGCCCATTTGTAACACCACCTGACGTCTGCTCCAGTGTAACACGCTCCACACAGTCAGCCCAAGTGTAACACCACCCCTCACTTCAGCCCAAAAGTAACACGCAAACCTCACCTCAGCCCAATGTAACACAGCACCTCACGCTCAGCCCAAGTGTAAACACGCACCTCACCTCAGCCCAAGTGAACACGCACCTCACGTCCAGCCCAGTGACTCCACCTCACTTCACCCATTTTAACACGCACCTCACCTCACCCAAGTGTAACAAACACGCACCTCACCTCAGCCCAAGGTTTACACGCAACCTCACCTTCAGCTCAATGTAAACACGCACCTCACCGTCACCCAAGCATAACACGCACCTCACTCAGCCCATTGTAATCACGCGAAACCCACCTCATCACAAGTGTAACACGCACGCTCACCTCAGCCCAAGTGTAACCCGCACCTCACCACAGCCCAAGTGTAACACGAACCTCAATCACAGCCCAAGTGAACACACACCTCACCTCTCAGCCGCAAGTGTTACAACGCACCTCACCGTAGCCCATGCGTAACACGCACCAGACGTCTGCCCAATGTAACACGCTCCTCACTCAAGCCCAAGTGTAACACGCACCCCACTCAAGCACCAAGTGTAAGAAACGCACCTCATCTAGCCCAAGTGTAACACCACCTCACCTCAGCCCAAGTGTACACCACCTCATCTCAGCCCCAGGTAAACACGCCCCCACACCTCAGCCCAAGTGTAACACGCACCTCACGTCTGCCGAAGTGTAAACGCACCTCACCTCACCTAAGTGTAACACGCACCTCACCTCAGCACAAGTGTAACACGCACCTCACCTCAGCCCAAGTGTAACAAGCACCTCACGTCTGCCAAGTGTAACACGCTCCTCTTGTCAGCGCAAGTGCAACACGCACCTCACTTCAGCCCAATTGTAACATGCACCTCACCTCAGCCCAAGTGTAACACGCACCTCACCTCAGCCCAAGTGTAACACGCACCACACGTCTGCCCAAGTGTAGCACGCACCTCACCTCAGCCCAAGTGTAACACGTGCACCTCACCTCACCCAAGGGTACACCACCTCACGTCAGCCCAAGTGTAACACCGCAAACTCACTTCTGCCCAGTAGCAACACGAACCTCACCTCACCCATGTTAACAACGCACCTCACCTCAGCCCAATTGTAACACGCACCTCACCTCAGCCCAAGCAAACATGCACCTCAACCTCATCAATGTAAAACGCACTCACCTCTGCCCAATTGTAACACCAACCTCACCTCATACCCAAGTTAACACGCACCTCACCTGATCCCAAGTGTATTACGCACCTCCCGTCTGCCTAAGTGTAACCACGCACCTCACGTCTTCCGAAGTGGATAACCACGCACCTCACACACAAACCCAAGTGTAACACGCACCCACGTCAGCCGAAGTGCAACACGCACCTCACTCAGCCCAAGTGTACACCACCTTCACGTCCAGCCCAAGTTAACCCGCACCTCACTTCAGCAGCCCAATGCAACACGCACCTCACCTCTGCCAATTGTAACACGCATCTCACCTCAGCCGCAAGTGTAACACGCACCTCACTTAGCCTGCAAGCGTACATCACCTCACCTCATCCAAGTGTAAAACGCTCGCCTCACCTCAGTCCAATTGTAAACGCAACCTCACCATCAGCCCAAGTGTAACCACGACGCACCACACCTTCAAGCCCAAGTGTACCACGCACCTCACCTCACCACGTGCAAAACGCAGCTCACCTCACCCAAGTGGTATCACGCAACCTCACCCAGCCCAAGGGAACACGCACCTCACCTCAGCCCAGGTGTAACACGCACCTCACCCAGCCCAGTGTAAAACGCACCTCACCTCAGACCCAAGTGTAACAACACGTACCCAACCTCAGCCGAAGTGTAACACGCACCTCACGTCTGCTCAAGTGTAACACCACCTCATGTCAGCCCAAGTGGTAACACGCACCTCACTTTCTGGCCAATGTAACACGCACCTCACCTCAAGCCCAAGTGTAACACGACACCTCACCCTCACCCAGTGGTAGCACGCACGCTTCACCTCACCAATTGTAACACGCACCTCACTCAGCCCAAGTGTAACACACACCTCACCCTCAGCCCAAGTGTAACACACACCTCACCTCACCCAAGTGTAGCCGCACCTAACGGTCGTGCCAATGTAAACACTCCTCACGTCAGCCCAAGTGCAACACGCACCTCACCTCAGCCCAAGTGTAACACGCACCTCACCTCAGCCCAAGTGTAACACGCACCTCACCTCAGCCCAAGTGTAACACGCACCTCACGTCTCCCAAGAGTTACACGCAACCTCACCTCCCCCAAGTGTAACAACCACGCAACTCACCACCTCAGGCCCAATTAACCGCACCTTCACGTCAGCCCAAGTGGAACAACTCACCCCACTTCAGCCCATTGTAACACGCACCTCTCCTCAGCCCAAGTGTAAACACGCACCTCACCCAGCCAAAGTGTAACATCACCTCACCTCACCAAGTGGTAACACATACACCTCACCCACCTACCACACCCAACGTAACACGCACCTCACCTCAGCCCAATTGTAACACGCACCTCACCACAGCCCAAGTGTAACACGCACCTCACCTCAGCCCAAGTGTAACACGCACCTCACCTCAGCCCAAGTGTAACACGCACATCACTTCCAGCCCAATGTGTTAACATCGCACTTCATCTCACCCAAGTGTAACACGCACCTCACCTCAGCACCCGAGCGTAACACGCACCTCACCCTTCACCCAAAGAGTAACACGCAACCGCACCTCAGCCCAAGTGTAAACACGCACCTCACCTCAGCCCAATGTAACACGCACCTCACTTCATCAGCCCAATTGAACACGCATCTCCACCTCAGCCCAAGTGTAACACGCACTCACCTCATCCAGGTGTAACCGCACGCGTCACCTCACCAAAGTGTTAACAACGCAACCTCACCTCACAGCCCAAGTGTAACACGCAAACCTCACTCACCCAAGTAACACGCACCTCACTCACCTCAGCCCAAGTGTAACACGCACATCACTTCAACCGAATTGTAACATGCACCTCACCTCAGCCCAAGTGTAACACGCACCACATCTCAGCCCAAGTGTAACATGCACCTCACCTAAGCCCAAGTGTAACACGTACCTCACCTCGCCGTGGTTTATCTTCCTCACCATCACCACAAGGTTACACGCACCTCAGCTCAGCCCAAGTGTAACACGCACCTCATCTCAGCCCAAGTGTAACACGCACCTCAGCTCAGCCCAAGTGTAACACGCACCTCACCTCAGCCCAAGTTGACATACACCTTAACTACGTCAGCCAATGTAACAACGCACCTCACTTCACCCAATTGTAACACGTCACACCTCACCTCAGCCCAAGTGCAAAAAGCACCTCACTCAGCCACGTGTAACACGCACCTCACTCACCCAAGTGTAACACGCACCTCTCACCTCAGCCCAAGTTTAACACCACCTCAACCACAGCCCTAGTTAAAACGCAACTCACCTCAGCCCAAGTGTAACACGCACCTCACGCCCGCTCAAGTGTAACACCAACCTCCGTCAGCCCAAGTGTAACACGACCGATCACTTCAGCCCATTTGTAACAAGCAATATCACCTCACATCAGCCAATGTACCACGCGCACCTCACCTCACCCACGAGTAACATGCACCTCACCTCAGCCCAAGTGTAACACGCTCCTCATCTCAGCCCAAGTGTAACACACACCTCACCTCAGACCAAGTGTAACACGCACCTCACCTCTGCCCAAGTGTAACACGCACCTCACCTCAGACCAAGTGTAACACGCTCCTCACCTCTGCCCAAGTGCAACACGCACCTCACTTCAGCCCAATTGTAACATGCACCTCCTCATCTCAAGTGTAACACGCACCTCACCTCAGCCCAAGAGTAAAACGCACCTCAGCTCAGCCCAAGTGTAACACGCACCTCACCTCAGCCCAAGTGTAACACGCACCTCACCTCAGCACAAGTGTAACACGCACCTCATCTCAGCCCAAGTGTAACACACACCTCACCTCAGCTCAAGTGTAACACGCACCTCACCTCAGCCCAAGTTAAAACAAAAAAAACAAAAAAAAACGCCACCTCAGGTCTGCCCAAGTGTAACACACTCCTCTGTCACGCAAGTGCAACACGCACCTCACTTCAGCCCAATTGTAACATGCACCTCACATCAGCCCAAGTGTAACACGCACCTCACCTCAGCCCAAGTGTAACACGCACCACACGTCTGCCCAAGTGTAGCACGCACCTCACCACACCCACGTGTAACACGCACCTCACCTCAGCCAAGTGTAACACGCACCTCACGTCATCCCAAGTGTAACACGCCAACACACTTCAGCCCAAATGCAACACGCACCTCACCATAAGCCTACCCAATTGTAACACACACCTCACCTCAGCCCAAGTGTAACACGCACCTCACCTCAGCCCAAGAGTAACATGCACCTCACCTCAGTCCAAGTGTAAAACGCACCTCACCTCAGCCCAATTGTAACACGCACCTCACCTCAGCCAAAGTGTCCACGCAACTCACCTGAGCCAAGAGTATACGCCACCTCACGTCTGACTAAGTGTAACACGCACCTCACGCTCAGCCTAAGTGTTACCGAGCACCTCAACAAAAAAAAAATCCAAACCCCCCCAAGTGGGGGGGGGTTGGGGGTTTAACACGCTCCTCACGTCACCCGAAGTGCAAACACGCACCTCACCTCCAGCCCATGTGTAACACGCACCTCACGTCAGCCCCCAGTGTAACACGCACCTCACTTCAGGCCATTGCAACACCACCTCAACTCTGCCCAATTGTAACACTGCATCCTCACCTCAGCCCAAGGTAACACGCACCTCACCTCAGCCCAAGCGTAACTGCACCTCACCTCAGTCCCAAGTAGTAAAACGCGCCCCACCTCAGTCCAAGATGTTAAAACGCTACCTCACCTCGCCAAGTGTAACACGCACCTCACCTCAGCCCAAGTGTAACACGCACCTCACCTCAGCCCAGGTGTAACACGCACCTCACCTCAGCCCAAGTGTAAAACGCACCTCACCTCAGCCCAAGTGTAACACGTACCTCACCTCAGCCCAAGTGTAACACGCACCTCACCTCAGCCGAAGTGTAACACGCACCTCACGTCTCCTCAAGTGTAACACGCACCTCATGTCAGCCCAAGTGTAACACGCACCTCACTTCTGCCCAATTGTAACACGCACCTCACCTCAGCCCAAGTGTAACACGCACCTCACCTCAGCCCAAGTGTAGCACGCACCTCACCTCAGCCCAAGTGTAACGCGCACCTCATCTCAGCCCAAGTGTAACACGCACCTCACCTCAGCCCAAGTGTAACACGCACCTCACCTCAGCCCAAGTGTAACACGCACCTCACGTCTGCCCAAGTGTTACACGCACCTCACCTCAGCCAAAGTGTAACACGCATCTCAGCTCACCTCAGCCCAAGTGTAACACGCACCTCACTTCAGCCAATGTAACACGCACCTCACCTCAGCCCAATGGTAACACGCACCCTCACCTCACCCAAGTGTAACACGCACCTCACACTCATCCCAAGTGTACCACGCACCACACCCTCAGCCGCAAGTGTAACACGCACCTCACTCAGCCAAGTGTAAACACGCACCCCACCTCAGCCCAAGTTAACAACACCTCACCTCACCCAAGTGTAAGACGCACCTCACTGCTTCCTGGGAACACGCACCTCACCTCACCCAAGTGATTACACTCACCTACACCTCCGCCCAAGTGTTTACACGCACCTCACCTCAGCCCAAGTGTAACATGCACCTCATCGCAGCACTAGGTAACGCGCACCCACTCAGCCCAATGTGTAACATGCACCTCACATCAGCCCAAGTGTAACACGCACCTCACTTCAGCCCAATTGTAACACGCACCTAACCTCGGCCCAAGTGCAAAAAGCACCTCACCTCAGCCCAAGTGTAACACGCACCTCACCTCAGCCCAAGTGTAAGACGCACCTCACATCAGCCCAAGTGTAACAAGCACGCTCAACCTCAGCCCAAGTGTAAAACCGCACACTCACCTCAGCCCAGTGTAACACCACACTCACGCCCGCTCAATTTAAAAAAAATAAACACACGCACCTCACCTCAGCCCAAGTGTAACACGCACCTCACTTCAACCCAATTGTAACACGCACCTCACCTCAGCCCAAGTGAAACACGCACCTCACCTCAGCCCAAGTGTTACACGCACCTCACCTCAGCCCAAGTGTAACACGCACCTCATCTCAGCCCAAGTGTAACGCGCACCTCACCTCAGCCCAAGTGTAACATGCACCTCACATCAGCCCAAGTGTAACACGCACCTCACTTCAGCCCAATTGTAACACGCACCTCACCTCAGCCCAAGTGCAAAAAGCACCTCACCTCAGCCCAAGTGTAACACGCACCTCACCTCAGCCCAAGTGTAAAAAGCACCTCACATCAGCCCAAGTGTAACAAGCACCTCACCTCAGCCCAAGTGTAAAACGCACCTCACCTCAGCCCAAGTGTAACACGCACCTCACGCCCGCTCAATTGTAAGACGCACCTCACCTCAGCCCAAGTGTAACACGCACCTCACTTCAGCCCAAGTGTAATATGCACCTCACCTCAGCCCAAGTGTAACACAGACCTCAACTCAGCCCAAGTGTAACACGCACCTCAACTCAGCGCAAGTGTAACACGCACCTCATCTCAGCCCAAGTGTAACACGCATCTCACGTCAGCCCAAGTGTAACACGCACCTCACGTCAGTCCAAGTGTAACACGCACCTCACTTCAGCCCAATTGTAACACGCACCTCACGTCAGCCCAAGTGTAACACTCACCTCACCTCAGCCCAAGTGTAACATGCACCTCACCTTCAGCCCAAGTGTAACACGCACCTCACCTCAGCCCAAGTGTAACAAGACACCACACCTCAGCCCAAGTGCAACACTCACCTCACGTCACCCAAGTGTAACAACGCACCTCAACGACATCCCAACTGTAAACCACGCACCTCAACTTCATTCAGCCCATTGTAAAACGCACCCTGACGTCAGCCCAAGTGAGTAAACACCACCTCACCTCAGCCCAAGTGTAACCGACGCACCTCACTCACCCAAGTGTAACAACACGCACCTCACCTCTAGCCCAATGTAACACTCACTCACCTCAGTTCAAGTTAACACGCAACCACTCACCTCAGCCAATTGTAACAGCCACCTCACCTCAGCCCAAGGTAACACCACCTTACTCTGCCAATGTAACACGCACCTCTCCACAGCAAATTGTAACCACGCCACCTACGTCAGCCCACGTTAAGACCACCCAAGTCAGCCCAAGTGTAAACACGCACCTCACCTCAGCCAAATGTAACACGCTTCCTCACACTCAGCCCAATGTAACACGCACCGTCACTCAAAGCCCAAGTGTAACATGCCGCTCACCTCAGCCCAAGTGTAAAACGCTCCTCACCTTGCCCAAGTGTAACACGCACCTCAACTCAGCCCAAGTGTAAAACTGCCACCTCACCTCAGCCCAAGTGTAACACTCACCTCACCTCCACCAGTGTAACATGCACCTCCATCACCCCAAGTGTAACACGCACTCACCTCACCCAAAGTTACACGCACCTCACCTCAGCCCAAGTGTAACACGCACCTCACCTCAGCCCAAGTGTAACACGCACCTCACGTCAGCCCAAGTGTAACACGCACCTCACCTCAGCCCAAGTGTATCACGCACCTCCCCAGCCCAAGTGTAACACGCATCTCCACACCTGAGCCCAATGTAACACGCACCTCACCTCAGCCCAAGTGTAAACACGCAACCTAACCTCAGCCCAAGTCTAACAAACACGCACCTCACCTAACCCAAGTGTCACACGCACCTCACGTGCAGCCCAAGTGTAACACGCACCTTCACGCTCAGCCCATGTGTAAACGCACCTCACGCTCAGCCCAAAGTTAACACGTACCTCACCTCAGCGCAAGTGTAACACGCACCTCACCTCAGCCCAAGTGTAACACGCACCTCACCTCAACCCAAGTGTAACACGCACCTCACCTCAGCCCAAGTGTAACATGCACATCACCTTAGGCCAAGTGTAACACACACCTCACCTCAGCCCAAGTGTAACACGCACTTCACCTAAGCCAAGTGTAACACGCACCTCACGTCACCCAATGTAACACGCACCTCACCTCAGCCCCAAGTGTAACACCACCTCACGTCAGCCCAAGTGTAACATGCATCTCACCTAAGCCAAAGTGTAACACGCACCTCACCTCAGCCCAAGTGTAAGACGCACCTCACCTCGGCCCAATTGTAACACACACCTCACCTCACCCAAGTGAACACGCACTCACGCTCAGCCCAAGTGTAACACGCACCTCACCTCAGCACAAGTGTAACACGCACCTCACGTCAGCCCAAGAGTAAAAAACGCACCTATCAACCTCACCTCAGCCAAGTTTAACACGCACCTCACGTCACCCAAGTTAACACCATAACTCACGTCAGCCCAAGTGTAACACGCACCTCACCTCAGCCCAAGTGTAACACGCACCTCACCTCAGCCCAAGTGTAACACGCACCTCACCTCAGCCCAAGTGTAACGCGCACCTAACCTCAGCCCAAGTGTAATACGCACCTCAAGTCGGCCCAAGTGTAACACGCACCTCACCTCAGCCCAAGTGTAACACGCACCTCACCTCAGCCCAAGTGTAACACGCACCTCACCTCAGCCCAAGTGTAACATGCCGCTCACCTCAGCCCAAGTGTAAAACGCTCCTCACCTTAGCCCAAGTGTAACACGCACCTCAACTCAGCCCAAGTGTAAAACGCACCTCACCTCAGCCCAAGTGTAACACGCACCTCACCTCCACCCAAGTGTAACATGCACCTCACATCACCCCAAGTGTAACACGCACCTCACCTCAGCCCAAGTGTAACACGCACCTCACCTCAGCCCAAGTGTAACACGCACCTCACCTCAGCCCAAGTGTAACACGCACCTCACGTCGGCCCAAGTGTAACACGCACCTCACCTCAGCCCAAGTGTAACACGCACCTCACCTCAGCCCAATGAAAACACGCATCTCCACACCTTAGCCCAAGTGGTTAACACGCACCTCACCTCAGCCCAATGTTAACACGCACCTAACCACACCCTAAGTGTAACACGCCCCACCTAAGCCCAATGTAACACGCACCTCACGTCCAGCCCAAGTGTAACACGCACGCTCACCTCAGGCCCATGTTAACACGCACCTCACCTCTCCCAAGTGTAACACGTACCACACTAGCGCAAGTGTAACACGCACCTCACCTCAGCCCAAGTGTAACACGCACCTCACCTCAGCCCAAGTGTAACACGCACCTCACCTCAGCCCAAGTGTAAAGGGAAACACTCAGCCAAAATGTAAACGCCCCACTCGCCCATGTAAAAACCCCTCATCAGCCCAAGTGTAAACACGCACTCCCTCACCCAAATGGTTTAAACGCCCTCACCCCCCAATGTAAAACCCCACCTCCCTTTCCCCAAGTTAACAGCCCTCATCACCCGTTAACACGCACCTCCCTCAAAAAAAAAAAAAAAAAAAAAAAACCCAAAAAAAAAAAAAAAAAAAAAAAAAAAAAAAAAAAAAAAAAAAAAAACCCCCCCCCCCCCCCAAAACCCCCCCCCCCCCCCCCACCCAAGGGTTTAAAACCCCCTCACCGCCCAAATGTAACCGCATCCTAGCCAAGTGTAACAGCACCTCTCAGCCCCGTGTAAAAGCACCTCACCTCCCCAAATTAACAGCACCTCACCTCACCCCAAGTGTTTTAAAAACCCAAATACCTACCCAAGTGTAACACGCACCTCCCTCGCCCAAATGTAACAGCACTCCCTCGCCCAAGTGTACACGCACTCCCCCAGCCCCAAATTAAAAAACGCCCTTCCCCCCTCAGCCAAAATGTAAAACGCACCTCACTTTTCCAATGTAAACAGACTCACCTCAGCCCCAAATGTAACACAACCTCACCCCAGCCAAGTGTAAAACCAACTCCCTCAGCCAAGTGTAACAGCACCTCCCCCCCGCCCAAATGTAAACAAACCTACCCCAGCCCCAAATGTAAAAGCACCTCACTCGCCAAAATGTAACAAAACCCCCCCTCGCCCAAGTGTAAAAAAGGTCTCACCCCCAGCCCAAATGTCACGACTCACCTCAGCCCCCAAATGTAAACACGCCTATCAGCCCAAGTGTAAACGCCTTTCCCCCGCCCAAGGAAAAAAGACTCATCAGCCCAATGTAACAGCCTACTTGGGAAAAAGAAAAAGCACCTCCCTCAGCCCAAATGAACAGCACCTCATCGCCAAGTGAAAACCCCTCCCCAGCCAAGTGTAACACCACCTACCCCAGCCAAGTGTAACCCCGACCCCCCTCACCCCAAGTGTAAACGCCTACTCAGGCCCCAATGTAACAGCACCCCCTCAGCCCAAGTGTAAACGCACCCACCTCCCC
>NC_069471.1:14435507-14468147 GCF_026875155.1 Cherax quadricarinatus | reverse complement strand
CAGGGTTTTGGGGGCTTTTTTACACTTGGCTGAGTAGGGTTTCACTTGGGGGGAGGTGAGGGGCGTGTTACACTTGGGCGAAGTTAGTGCGTGTTACATTGGTGGGTGAGGGGCGGTTACACTTGGGTAGGGGGGTGCTGTTACTTGGGCTGAGGGGAGGTCTTTAATTGGGGGTGAGGTGAGGTGCGTTTTTTTGGGCGAGGTGAGTGCGTTTTAAAACTTGGGGGAGTGAGGGGTTTACACTTGGCTGAGTGTGAGGTGCGTGTTACCACTTGGGGTGAGGTGAGGTGCTGTTTCCTTGGGCTGAGGTGAGGTGCGTGTTACACTTGGCTGAGTGAAGTGCGTGTTACACTTGGGGTGAGGTGAGGGGCGTGTTCACTTGGCTTAATGAGGTGCGTGTTACACTTTGGGGTGAGGTGAGGTGTGTTAAAACTTGGGGTTTAGTGAGGTGCTGTTACAAATTGGGCCGAGGTGAGGTGCGTGTTACACTTGGGCTTAGGTGAGGTGCGTGTTACACTTGGGCTGAGGTGAGGTGCGTGTTACACTTGGGCTGAGGTGAGGTGCGTGTTACACTTGGGCTGAGGTGAGGTGCGTGTTACACTTGGGCTGAGGTGAGGTGCG
Source organism: Cherax quadricarinatus (assembly GCF_026875155.1). Classification (NCBI taxonomy): domain Eukaryota; kingdom Metazoa; phylum Arthropoda; class Malacostraca; order Decapoda; family Parastacidae; genus Cherax; species Cherax quadricarinatus. Next base: position 14,467,526 of record NC_069471.1, on the reverse strand, counting down.
TGTTACACTTGGGCTGAGGTGAGGTGCGTGTTACACTTGGGCTGACGTGAGGTGCGTGTTACACTTGGGCTGAGGTGAGGTGCGTGTTACACTTGGGATGAGGTGAGGTGCGTGTTACACTTGGGCTGAGGTGAGGTGCGTGTTACACTTGGGCTGAGGTGAGGTGCGTGTTACACTTGGGCTGAGTGAGGGTCTCGTTACACTTGGGCTGAGGTGAGGTGCGTGTTACACTTGGGCTGAGGTGAGGTGCGTGTTACACTTGGGCTGAGGTGAGGTGCGTGTTACACTTGGGCTGACGTGAGGTGCGTGTTACACTTGGGCTGAGATGAGGTGAGGTGCGTGTTACACTTGGGCTGAGGTGAGTGGCGTGTTACACTTGGGTGTTACAATTGGTCTGAAGGGGAGGTGCGTGTTAACACTTGGGCTGAGTGAGATGCGTGTTACATTTTGGCTGAGGAGGTGCGTGTAACACTTGGCAGACGTGAGGTGCGTGTTACACTAGGGCTGAGGAGGTGGGGTGCGTGTTTACAACTTGGCTGAGGTGAGGTGCGTGTTACACTTGGGTTGAATGAGGGTGCGCGTTACAACACCCTAACTTTTTGTATCACAAACTGTTGGGCTGAGGTGAGGTTCGTGCAACACTTGGGCTGAGGTGAGGGTGCGAGTTACCTTGGGCTGAGTTGAGGTCGTGTTACATTGGGACAGAATGAGGTGCGTTTTTACCCTTGGCTGAGATGAGTGCGTGTTACACCATGAGGAGACTGAGGGTGCTTGTTTAACAAACTTTATATCGGCTAGGTGAGGTGTTCGTGTTACACTTGGGCTGTGAGGTGAGGTACTGTTAACACTTGGCTGAGTAGGAGCGTTTTACACTTGGGCCTGAGGTGAGGTGCTGTTACACCTGGGGCAGAGGTGAGGTGCGTGTTACACTTGGGCTAGAGGTGATGGTTTCGTGTTACAACTAGGGCTGAGGTGATCTGCGTTTTGCACTTGTGCTGAGGTGAGGGTGCTTGTTACACTTGGGCTGAGGTGAGGTGCGTGTTACACTTGGCTGAGGGAGGTGCTTTTAAAACGACGTGGGACTGATTGAGGCGCGATTTACACTTTGGACTTGACTGAGGTGAGGTGCATGTTTACGCTTGGGCTGAGTGGGTGCGTGGTTTACACTTGGGCTGAGGTGAGAATGCTGTTACAATTTTGGGCAGAGTGGAGGTGCGTGTTGCAATTGGCTGAAGTGAGGTGCGTGTTACACTTGGCGTCGATGGGGACAGGGTGTTACACTGGGCTGAGTGAGGTGCGTGTTGCACATCGCTACAGTGAGGAGCGTGTTACACTTGGGTTTGATGTGAGGTGCCGTGTTACACATCGGCTGACGTGAGGTGCGGTACACTAGTCAGACGTGAGGTGCGGTATTACACTTGGGCCAAGGTGAGGTGCGTGTTACACTGGGCTGAGGTGAGGTGCGTGTTACAATTGGGCAGAGTGAAGGTGCGTTTACACTTGGACTGAGGTGGAGGTGCATTTACGCTTGGAGAGTGGAGGTGCGTGTTACACTTGGCTAGAGGTGAGGGGTGTGTGTACAATTGGGCTGAGTGAGGTGCGTGTTGCAAATTGGCTGAAGTGAGTTTGCGTGTTATTCACGGGCTGACGTGAGGTGCGTGTACACATGGGCTGAGGTGAGGTGCGTGTTACACTTGGGCTGAGGTGAGGTGCGTGCTACACTTGGGCAGACGTGTGGTGCGTGTTACACTTGGGCTGAGGTGAGGTGCGTGACACACCTTGGGGCTGATGTGAGGTGGCATGTTACAATTGGCTGAAGTGAGGCGTGTTGCACTTGCGCTGACAAGAGGAGCGTGTTACACTTGGCAGACGTGAGGTGCGTGTTACACTTGGGCTGAGGTGAGGTGCGTGTTACACTTGAGCTGAGGTGAGGTGTGTGTTACACTTGGGCTGAGATGAGGTGCGTGTTACACTTGTGCGAGGTGAGTGCGTGTTACCACTTGGGCTGAGTGAGTGCGTGTTACACTTGGGCTGAGCTGAGTGCGTGTTACACTTGGCGTAGGGTAGGTGCATGTTACGACTTTGGGCTGAGGTGAGGTGAGAGATCACTTGGGTAAGACGTGAGGTGCGTGTTCCAATTGGGCCTGAAGTGAGGTGCGTGTTACACTTGGACTGACGTGAGGTGCGTGTTACACTTGGGCTGACGTGAAGATGCGTGTTACAACACTTGGGCTGAGATAGGGCGGTGTTACACTGCGCTGAGTTGAGGTGCGTGTACACTGGGCTGAGTTGAGTCTGTGTTTACACTTGGTGGGAGGTGAGGTGCATGTAGCTTGGGCAGAAGTGATTTGCGTGTTACACTTGGGCTGAGGGTGAAGCGCGTGTTACACTTGGGCAACGTGAGGTGCGTGTTACACTTGGCTGAGTGAGGTGCCGTGTTACACGTGGCTGAGGTGAGGTGCGTCTAACACTTGGGCTGAGTGGAGGTGCTGTTACACTTGGCAGACGTGAGGTAGCGTGTTACACTGGCTGAGATTGATGTGCTTGTTTCACATGGGCTGATGTGAGTCGGTAACACTGGCAGAGGTGTTTGCGTGGTTACACTTGGCTGAGGGAGGTGCATGTTACAATTGGGGCCCGGTATGGAGTGCGTGTTACACTTGGGCTGCACGTGAGGTGCGTGTACACTTAGCGTCCAGACCGTGAGGTGCGTGTGTACACTTGGCTAAGGTGAGTGCGGTTTTACACTTGGGCTAGTGAGGAGCTGTTAACGCCTTGGGCTGAGTGAGGTGCGTGTACACATGGCAGAGGTAAGGTGCGTGTTACACGTGGGCTGAGGTGAGGTCGTGTTTCCTTGGCTGAGTGAGTGCGTGTTACACCTTGTGCAAGGTAAGGTGCGTGTTTACACTTGGGCGAGGTGAGGTGGCATTTACACACTTGGCCGAGGTAGGTGCGTAGTTACACTTGGCTGAGGTGAGGTGCGTGTTACACTTGGCTGAGGTGAGTGCGTCCTAACACTTGGGCTGAGGTGACTTGCGTGTTACACTTGGGATTAGGGGGCATATCGTGAGGTGATGTTACACTTGGGGCTGAGATGAGTGCTTGAGTTACACAAAGGCCTGATGTGAGTGCGTGTAACACTTAGGCTGGGGGGGAGGTTTGTGCGTGTTACACTTGGGCTGAGGTGAGTGCATGTTACAAATGGGCTGAAGTGAGGTGCGTGTTACACTTGGGCTGACGTGAGGTGCGTGTTACACTTGCGCAGACGTGAGGTGCGTGTTACACTTGGGCTAAGGTGAGGTGCGTTTTTACCACTTGGGCTGAGGTGAGGAGCGTGTTTACGCTAGGCCTAGGTGAGGTGCGTGTTACACTTGGTCAGAGGTAAGGTGCGTGTTACACTTGGGCTGAGGTGAGGTGCGTGTTACGCTTGGGCTGAGGTGAGGTGCGTGTTACACTTGCGCAAAGGTAAGGTGCGTGTTACACTTGGGCTGAGGTGAGGTGCGTGTTACACTTGGGCCGAGGTGAGGTGCGTGTTACACTTGGGCTGAGGTGAGCTGCGTGTTACACTGGACTGACGTGAGGGTGCGCGTTTACACTTGGCTGAGGTGAGGTCGTGTTACACTTGGGCTGAGGTGGGGGGGGGGGGGGGGGGGGGGGGGGGGGGGCGGGGGGGGGGGGGGGGGGGGGGGGGGGGGAGGTGCGTGTTACACTGGGAGATATGAAGGTGAGGTGCATGTTACACTTGGGCCTGAGGTGAGGTGCATGTTACTCTTTGGGTTGAGGTGATGCAAATACACTTGGCTGAGGTGAGTGCATTTACACATTGCGCTGAGGTGAGGGTGCATGTTACACTTGGGCTGAGGTGAGGAGCATATTACACTTGGGCTGAGGTGAGGGTGCGTGTTACACCTTGGGCCGAGGTGAGATGCGTATTACACTTGGGCCTGTGGGGGAAGGGTGAGGTGCGTGTTACACTTGGCTGAGTTGAGGTGCGTGTTTACACTTTGGCTGAGTGAGTGCATATTACGCTGGGCTGAGTGAGGTGCATGTTACACTTGGCGGAGGTGAGGGTGCGTGGTGTCACGGGCGGGAGGTGAGTGCGTGATACACGTTGGGCAGAGGTGATGTGAGTGTTTTACACTTGGGCTGACATGAGGTCGTGTTACACTAGGGCTGACGTGAGGTGGCGTGTTACACTTGGGCTGATTGATGTGCGTGTTACACTTGGGCTGATGATGTGCATATACGCTTGGGCTGGGTTGAGGCATGTTACACTTGGGCTGAGGTGAGTCGTGTTTACACTGGTGTGAACGTAGGTTCGTGTTCACTGGCTGAGGTGAGGTCTGTTACACTGGCTGAGTGTGTGCGTGTTACACTTGGGCTGAGGTGAGTGCGTGTTACACTTGGGCTGACGTGGAGGTGCGTGTTACACTTGGGGATGACGTGGTAGCGTGTTACACTTGCTGAGGTGAGGTGCGTGTTTACAACTTAGGCCTCAGGTGAGGTGCATGTTACACATTGGGCTAAGGTGAGGTGCATGTTTACACCCTTGGCTGATGTGAGGTGCGTGGTTACGCCTTGGCTGAGTAGGTGCATGTTACACATGGCCTGAGGTGAGTGCGTGTTTACACTTGGGTGAGGTGAGGATGCGTGTTACACTTGGGCTGAGGTTAGTGCGTGTTACACTTGGGCTGAGTGAGGTGCGTGTTACACTTGGGCTGAGGTGGAGGTGCGTGTTTCACTTGGGTGATGTAGAGGTGCTTGTTACGCTTGGTGTAAGTGAGTGCGTGTTACAACTGTGCAGTGTGGAGGTGCATGTTACACTTGGGCAGAGGTGAGGTGCCTGTTACACTTGGGCTGAGGTGAGGTGCGTGTTACACTTGGGCCGACGTGAGGTGCGTTTACACTTGGGCTGAGGTGAGGGCGTGTTACAGCTTGGGCTGAGTGAGGTTTTGTTAACACTTGGGCGACATGAGGAGCGTGTTACACTTGCGCTGAGGTGAGGTGCGTGTTATACTTGGGCTGAGCTGAGGTGCGTGTTACATTTGGGCTGAGGTGAGGAGCGTTTTACACATCGCTGTTAGGTGAGGGGCGTGTTACACTTGGCTGAGTGGTGAGGTGCAATGTTACACTTCGCTTGAGGTGAGAGCGTGGTTACACTTGCCTAAGGTGAGGTGCGTGTTACACTTGGGATGCCGTGAGTAACGTGGTTCACATGGCTGAGTGAGGTGCGTGTTACACTGGCTGACGTGAGGTGCGTGTTTACACTTGACTGAGGTGAGGTAGTGTTACACATGGCCGAGGTGAGGTGCGTGTTACACTTTGGGCTGAGGAGTGCGGTTACACTTGGGCTGAGTTGAGGTCGTGTTACAACATGGGGCTTAGGTGAAGGTGCGTGTTACACTTGGCTGAGGTGAGATGCGTGTTACATCATGGGCCAGAGGGTGAGGTGCATGTTACACTTTGGCTGAGGTGAAAAGGGGAAAAAAAAAAAAAGCGTGTTTACACTTTGGGCTGAGGTTAGGTGCGTAGTTACACTTGGGCTCAGGTGAGGTGATTGCTACACATGGCCGAGGTGAGGTGCGTGTTACACTTGGGCTGAGTGAGGTGCGTGTTACATCTTGGCTTTAGGTGAGGTGCGTGTTACACTTGGGCTGGTGAGGTGCGTGTTACACTTCGCTGAGGTGAGTGCGTTTGTACACTTGGGCTGAGGTGAGTTGCATGTTACACTTGGGCTGAGGTGAGGTGCGTGTTACACTTGGGCTGACGTGAGGTGCATGTTACAATTGGGCTGAGGTGAGGTGCGTGTTACACTTGGGCTGAGGTGAGGTGCGTGTTACTCTTGGCCTGACGTGAGGTGCATGTTACAATTGGGCAGACGTGAGGTGCGTGTTACACTTGGGGTAAGGTGAGGTGCGAGTTACACTTGGGCTGAGGTGAGGTGCGAGTTACACTTTGGGCTAAGGTGAGTGCGTGTTACACTTGGGCTGATGTAAGGTGGGCGTGTTACCACTTGGCTTCAGGTGAGGTGCGTGTTCCAAGTGGGCCGAGTGAGGTGCGTGTTACACTGGGCGCGGTGAGGTGCGTGTTAACACTTGGATGAGGTTAGGTGGCCCGTGTTTACACTTGCGCTTAGTGAGGTGCGTGTTACTCTTGGGCTAAGGTGATATCGTGTACACTTGCGCAGAGGTGAGGTGCGTGTTACACTTAGGGCCTGAGGTGAGGTGCGTGTTACACTTTGGCCGTCTTGAGGTGCGTAATACACTTGGGCTGAGGTTAGTGCGCGTTACACTTGGGCAGAGGTGGTGCGTGTTACCCTTGGTCTGAGGTGAGGTGCGTGTTACACTAGGGCTGAGGTGAGTGCGTGTTACACTTGGGCTGACGTATTTGCGTGGTTACACTTGGGCGACGTAGGAGCGTGTTTACACATTGGGCTGAGTGAGGTGCGTTTATAAACACTGGGCTGACGTGAGGTGCGTGGTTACACGTGTCTGAGGTGAGGTGCGTGTTACAATTGGGCTGAGGAGGTTGCGTGTTACACTTGGGCTGAGGTAGTGTGGGTGTTACAATTGGGCCGAGGTGGAGGAGGCGTCTTACCCTTGGGCTGAGGTGAGGTTCGTGTTTACACTTTGGCTTAGGTAAGATGCATGTTACACATGGCTACGTGAGGTGCGTGTTACCTTGAGCTGAGGTGGAGGTGCGTGTTACACTTGGGCGACGTGAGGTGCGTGTTACACTTGGGCTGAGGTGAAGTGCGTGTTACACTTGGGCTGAGTGAGTTGTGGTGTTTACAACTTGGCCTAAGTGATGAGCTGTTACACTTGGGCTGAGGTGAGTGCGTGTTAAACACTTGGGTTGAGGAGAGTGTAGTGTTACACTTGGTGCTGAGGTGAGGTGCGCGTTACACATGCGCTGAGGTTGAGGTACGTGGTTTACACTTGGGCTGAGGTAGGTGCGTGTTTTACACATGGGCAAGGTGAGGTGCGTGGTTACACTTTGGCTGACTGAGGTGCGTGTTACAACTTGGCTTAGGTGAGGTCGTTACACTGGGCTGAGTTAGTGCGTGTTAACACTTGCTGAGGTGAGGTGCGTGTTACACTTGGGCCCCAGTAGATGCGTGTTTACACATGGGCAGGTGAGGGGGCGTGTTTCACTTTGGGCTGAGGTGAGTGCGGTTACACTTGGCCGACGTGAGGTGCGTGTTACACTTGGGCTGAATGAGGTGCGTGTTACACTTGGGCTGAGGGTGAGGTGCGTGTTTACACTGGGCTGACGTGATGAGCGTGTTAACACTGGGGTGATGTGAGGTGCATGTTACACTTGGGTGGAGGTGAGGTGCGTGTTAGCTTGGGCTGAGGTGAGTGCGTTTACCACTGGGCTGAATTGAGTGCGTGTACACTTGGGCTAAGGTGAGGAGCGTTTACACTTGGGCTGAGTAGCGGCATGTTACACATGGGGCTGAGGTGAGGTGCGTGTTACACATGGGCTGAGGGAGTGTGGGTGTTAACACTTGGGCTGAGGTAGGTGCCGAGTTGTTTCTCCACATTGGGCCGACTTGAGGTGCGTATTACACTTGGGGCAGAGGTTAGGTGCGCGTTACACTTGGGCTGGGTGAGTGCGTGTTAAGGCTTTGGGCTGAGGTGAGGTGCGTGTTACCACTTGGCTGAGGTGAGGTGCGTGGTTACACTTGGGGCTGACGTGAGTTGCGGTGTTACACTATGGGCGACGTAGTGCGTGTTAGCACTTGGGGCTGAGGTGAGGTGCGTTTGACACTTGGCTGATGTGAGGTGCGTGTTTACACTTGTGCTGAGGTGAGGTTGCGTGTTTACACTTGGGCTGAGGTGAGGTGCGTGTTACACTTGGCTGAGGAGAGTGTGTGTTACAATGGGCCGAGGTGAGTTGCGTCTTACACTTTTCTGATGTGAGTGCGTGTTACACTTTGCTTAGGTGGAGATGCCATGTTACACTTGGTCTGACGTAGTGCGGTGACACTTGGGCTGAAGGTGAGGTGCGTGTTACACTTGGCTGACGTGAAGGTGCGTGTTACACTTGGGCTGAGTGTGAAGTGCGTGATACACTTGGGCTGAGGTGAGGTGTGTGATACACTTGGCCTAAGGTGATGTGGCATGTTACACTTGGGGCTGAGGTGAGGTGCGTGTTACACTTGGGTTGAGGTGCGGTGCGTTGTTACACTTGGGCTTAGGTGAGTGCGGTGTTACACTTGCGCTGAGGGTGGGTACGTGTTACACTTGGGCTGAGGTGAGTGCGTGTTACACATGGGCTGAGTGAGGTGCGTGTTACACTTGGCTGACTTGAGGTCGTGTTACACCTTGGCTTAGGTGAGGTGCGTGTTACACTTGGCTGAGGTTAGTGCGTGTTACACTTGCTGCGGTGAAGTGGGCGTGTTACAACACTTGGGCTCAGGTGATATGCGTGTTACACTTGGAGCTGAGGTGAGGTGCGTGTTACACTTGGGCTGAGGTGAGGTGCGTGTTACACTTGGGGCCGACGTGAGTGGCGGTTTACACTTTGCTGAGGTGAGGTGCGTGTTACACTTGGGCTGAGGTGAGGTGCGTGTTTACACTTGGGCTGGTGAGGTGCGTGTACACTTGGGTGAGGGAGGTGCATGTTACACTTGGGTGGAGTGAGGTGCGTGTTACAACTTGGGGCGAGGTGAGTGCGTTTTAACACTTGGCTGAGTTGAGGTGCGTGTTACACTTGGGGCTAAGGTGAAGCGTTTTGCACGTGGGCTAGGTAGCGCAAGTTACACTTGGGCTGAGGTGAGGTGCGTGTTTACACTTGGGCTGAGTGAGGAGCGTGTTACAAACTTAGGCTGAGGTGAGTGCGTGTTACACCTGGGCTGACGTTGAGGTGCTCTAACACTTGGGCTGACGTAAGGTGCGTGTTTTTACACATTTGACTGAGGAGAGGTGCGTGTTTACAGCTTGGACAGAGGTAAGGTGCGTTTACACTTGGGCTAGGGGGATCGTTACAATTGGGCTGAGGTGAGGTGCGTGTTTACACTTTTTGACTGAGGGAGGTGAGTGTTACACTTGGCTGAGGTGAAGGTCGTGTTCCACTTGGGACTGAGGTGAGTGCGTGTTACACTTGGGCTGAGTGAGGTGCGTGTTACAACCTTGGGCTGACGTCGAGTGAGCCGTGTTACAAGAGGGCTGAAGTGAGGTGCGTGTTACAGTTGGGCTGACGTGTGGTGCGTGTTTACACTTGGGGCTGACGGAGGTGCGTGTTTACACTTGGCTGAGGTAGGTGCTTGTTACACTTGGGCTGAGGTGAGGAGCGTGTTCCTTGGCTTGAGGTGAGGTGCAGTTACACTGGCTGAGGTGAGGTGAGTGTTACACTTGGGCTGACGTGAGTTTGCGTGTTACAAATTGGGCTGAAGTGAGGTGCGTGTTACACTTGGACTGACGGGAGTGCGTGTACACTGGGCTGACGTGAGAAGCGTGTACACTTGGGCTGAGATGAGGTTTGCGTACTACACTTGCGCGAGTTGAGGTGCGTGTTACACTTGGGCAAGTGAGGTCTGTGTTACACCTTGGGCTGAGGTGAAGGTGCATAATACACTTGGCTGAAGTGAGTTCTGTTACACTTGGCCTGAGGTTATGTGCCGTCTACAATTGAGCGGCGTGAGTGCGTGTTACACCTTTGTGGCTGAGTGAGGTGCTTTTACAACTTGGGCTGAGGTGGATGTGCGTTGTTACACTTTGGGCTGATGTGAGTGCTTGTTTACACTTGGGCGTGAGGTGAGGTGGCGTGTTACACTTGGCTGTGGTGAGGTGGCTTTTGCACTTGGGCGAGGTGAGGTGCGTGTTAAAATTGGGGCGAAGTGAGGTGCTGTTCACTTGGGCTGATGTGAGGTGCATGTTACACTTGGGCTGAGGTGAGGTGCGCGTTACACTTGGGCTGAGATGAGGTGCGTGTTACACTTGGGCTGAGGTGAGGTGCGTGTAACACTTGGGCTGAGGTGAGTGCGTTTCACTTGGGCCTGATGAAGGTGCGTGTTACAATTGGGTTGAAGTGAGGTGCGTGTTACACTTGGGCTGAGGTGAGGTGCGTGTTACAATTGAGCGGGCGTGAGGTGCGTGTTACACTTGGGCTGAGGTGAGGTGCGTTTTACACTTGGGCTGAGGTGAGGTGCTTGTTACACTTGGGCTGATGTGAGTTGCGTCATACACTTGGCTGAGGTGAGTGAGTGTTAAACTTGGGCTGAGGGAGAGCTTTTTTGCACGTGGGCCGAGGTTAGGTGCGTGTTACAATTGGCGGAAGTGAGTGCTTGTTACACTTGGGCTTGAGGTGAGGTGCATGTTACACTTGGGCTGAGTGAGGTCGCGGGTAACTGGAGATGAGGGTGCATGTTACACTTGGCGAGGTGAGGTGCGTGTAACACTTGGGCTGAGGTGAGTGCGTGTATCACTTGGTCTGAGTGAGGTGCGTGTTACATGGGTTGAAGTGAGGGCGTCCTTACACTTGCTGAAGTGAGGAGTGTGTTACACTTGGGCTGAGGTGAGGTGCGTGTATACACTTGGGCTGAGGTGAGGTGCGTGTTACACTTGGGCTGAGGTGAGGTGCGTGTTACCACTTGGCTAGGTGAGGTGCGTGTTACACTTGGGCTGAGGTGAGGTGCGTGTTACACTTGCCTGAGGTTGAGTGCGTGTTTACAATTGGGCTGAAAGTAGGTGCGTGTTACACTTGGCTGAGGTGGAGATGCGTGTTACACTTGGGCTGAGGTGAGGTGCGTGTAACACTTGGGCAGACGTGAGGTGCGTGTTACACTTGGGCTGAGGTGAGGTTGCGTGGGTTACAGCTGGGCGGAGGTGAGGGTTCGTGTTACACTTGGGCTTGAGATGAGGTGCGCGTTACACTTGGGCTGAGTGAGGTTGCGTCTACACTTGGCTGAGGTGAGGTGCGTGTTACACTTGGCTGAGGAGGTGCGTGATACAATTGGGCAAGAAGAGAGGTGCGTGTTTTACACTTGGGCTGACAAGAGTCGTGTTACACTTGAGGAAGACGTAGGTTGCGTGGTTACACTTCGGCTGAGGTGATTGCGTGTTACAACTTGCGAGGTGAGGTACGTGTTACACTTGGGCTGAGGTGAGTGCGTTTTACACTTTTGGGCTGAGGTGAGGTGCGTAGATTACACATGGGCTGAGGTGAGTGGCGTGTTACACCATGGGCTGAGGTGAGGCGCGTGTTTTAACACTTGGGCTGAGGTGAGGTGCGTTTTACACTTGACTGAGTGAGGCGCGTTTTACACTTGGAACTGGAGGTGAGGTGCATGTTACCTTGGGCTGATGTGAGTGCGTGTTACACTAGGGCTAGGTGAGATTGCGTGTTAACAATTGGGCAGAGTGAGGTGCGTGTTGCAATTGGGCAGAAGTGAGGTGCGTGTACGCTTGGGCTGACGTGAGTGCGTGTTACACTTGGGCTGAGGTGAGGTGCGTTGTTGCAACTTCGCTGACGTGAGGAGCGTGTTTACATCTTGGTTAGATGTTAGGTGCGTGTTACACTTCGCTGACGTGAGGTGCGTGTTACACTTAGTCAGACAGAGTTGCTATTACACTTGGGCACAGTGAGGTTGCTGTTACACTTGGGCTGAGTGGGTGCGTGTTTTACAATGGTCTTAGGTAGGTGCTTTTAAACACTTGGACTGAGGTGAGTGCATTGTTACTCTTGGCTGAGGTGGAGGTGGCGTGTTACACTTGGGCTGAGGTGAGGTGTGTGTTACAATTGGGCTGAGGTGAGGTGCGTGTTGCAATTGGGCTGAAGTGAGTTGCGTGTTACACTTGGGCTGACGTGAGGTGCGTGTTACACTTGGGCTGAGGTGAGGTGCGTGTTACACTTGGGCTGAGGTGAGGTGCGTGCTACACTTGGGCAGACGTGTGGTGCGTGTTACACTTGGGCTGAGGTGAGGTGCGTGTTACACTTGGGCTGATGTGAGGTGCATGTTACAATTGGGCTGAAGTGAGGTGCGTGTTGCACTTGCGCTGACAAGAGGAGGGTGTTACACTTGGGCAGACCTGAGGTGCGTGTTACACTTGGGCCGAGGTGAGGTGCGTGTTACACTTTGAGCTGAGGTAGGGGGGGACACGTGGGGCTGAGATTAGTTTGGGGGGGGGGGGCCGTGTTACACTTTGTGCTGCGTGGAGGTGCGTGTTACACTTGGGCTGAGGTGAGGTGCGTGTTACACTTGGGCTGAGCTGAGGTGCGTTTTACTCTTGGGCTGAGGTGAGGTGCGTGTTACACTTGAGATGAGGAGGTGCATGTTACAATTGGGCTGAAGTGGGGGGGAGGAGCGTGTTTTGCACTTGGGCAGAGGTGATGTGTCTGTAACACTTGGTCCCTGAGGTTAGGTGCTGTAACACTTGGGCAGAGGTGAGTGCGTGTCACACTTTGGGTCTGAGGTGAGTGTCTTACACTTTGGGCTGAGATGAGGAGCGGTTACACTTGGGCTAGGTGAGGTGGCATGTTACTGCTTGGGCTGAGTGAGGTGCGTGTTACACTTGGGCTGATGGTGAGGTGCTTGTTACAAATTGGCTGAAGTGAAGTCGTGTTACACTTTGGGCTGACGTGGTGCGTGTTACACTTGAGCCGGGTCGTGAGGTGCTGTTACACTTGGGCTGAGGTGATGTGCGTTTTTAAACACTTTGGCTATGTGAGGTGGTGTTACAACTTGGCTGAGGTTGAGTTGCGTGTTACACTTGGGCTGAGGTGAGGTGCGTGTTACCTGGGCTGAGTGAGGTGCTTTTTGCACTTGGCTGAGGTGAGGTGCGTGGTTACAATTGGGCTGAAGTGAGTTGCGTGTTACACTTGGCTGACGTAAGGTGTATGTTACACTTGGCTGAGGTGAGGTGCGTGTTTACACTTGGGCTGAGCTAGTGTGCGTGTTACACAGTGGGCTTAGATGAGGTGGCGTGTTACACTTGGCTGAGCTGAGGTGCTGGTAACACTTGGGCTTGAGGTGAGGTGCCAGTTTCACTTGGGTTAGGTGAGTACTGTTTACACTTGGGGTCTGTAGGTGAGGTGCATTTCAACTGGGGCTGGAGATGTGTGCGGTGTATAACTTGGCTGAGGAGGTTCTGTTACAATCGGTTGAAGTTGATGTCGGTTACACTTGGCAGAGGTGAGGTGCGTGTTACACTTGGGCTGAGGTGAGGCGTGTTACACTAGGCAGAGTGAGGTGCGTGTTACACTTGGGCTGAGTAGGTGCGTGTTACACTTGGGCTGAGGTGATGTGCGTGTTACACTGGGCTGAGGTGAGATTGCGTTTACAATTGGCTAAGTGAGGTGCTTGTTACACTTGGGCTGAGGTGAGGTCGAGTTACCACTTGGGCTGAGGTGAGGTGCACGTGTTACACTTGGCTGAGGTGAGGTGCGTGTTACAATTGGGCGAGGTGAGGTGTGGGCGTTTACACTTGACTGAGGTGAGGTGCATGTTACTCTTGGGCTGCGGTGAGGTGCCGTGTTACACTTGGGCTGAGGGGGGGGGGGATGGTGTGTGGTTACAATTGGGCTGAGGGAGGTGCGTGTTGGCAATTGGGCTGAAGTGAGTAGCGTTTACACTTGGGCGACTTGAGTGCGTGTTTACACTTGGGCTGAGTGAGGTGTGCGTGTTAACACTTGGGTAGTAGGTGCGTGCTACACTTGGCAACGTGTGTGCGTGTTCACTTGGCCTGAGGTGAGGTGCGTGTTACACTTTTGGGCTGATGTGAAGGTGCATGTTACAATTGGCTGAATGAGGTGCGTGTTGCACTTTGCGCCTGACAAGAGGAGGGTTTACACTTGGGCAGACGCTGAGGTGCGTGTTACACTTGGGCTGAGGTGAGGTGCGTGTTAACACTTGACTGAGGTGAAGTGTTTGTTAACACTTGGGCTGAGATGATGGTGCGTGTTACACTTGGCTGAGGTGAGGTGCGTGTTACCTTGGGGCTGAGGTAGGTGCGTGTACACTTGGGCTGAGCTAGTGCGTTTTACTCTTGGGCAGAGGTGAGGTGCGTGTTACACTTGCTATAGGAGGTGCATGTACAATTGGGCTGAAGTGAGGTGCGTGCTGCACTTGGGCAGAGGTGAGGTCGTGTTACACCTTGGACTGAGGTGAGGTGCGTGTTACACTAGGGCATGAGGGAGTGCGTGTTACAACTTGGTCTGAGGTGAGGTGTTGTTACACCGTCTGGCTGAGATTGAGAGCGTGTTACACATGGGCTGAGGTGAGTGTCAAGTTACTCCCTTGGGCTGAGTTAGGTGCGTGTTACCACTTGGGCTGATTGTGATGTGCTTGTTACAATTGGCGTGAAGTGAGGTCGTGTTTTACACTTGGGCTGACGTGAGGTGCGTGTTACACTTAGACGGGGGCGTGAGGCGTTGCGGTGTTACACTTTGCTGAGGTTGATGTCGTTTTTACACTTGGCTGAGGTGAGGTTGCGTGTTACACTTGGGCTGAGTTGTTCGTGTTACACTTGGGCTGAGGTGAGGTGCGTGTTACATTGGGCTGAGGTGAGGTGCTTTTGCACTTGGCTGAGGTGAGGTGCGTGTTACAATTGGGCTGAAGTAGGTCGTGTTTACACTTGGGCTGACGTAAGTTGTATGTTACACTTGGGCTGGAATGAGGTTGCGTGTTACACTTGGCTGAGCTGAGGTGCGTGTTACACTTGGCTGAGAATGAAGGTGCGTGTTATACACTTGGCTGAGCTGAAGGGTGCGGAAACACTTGGGCTGAGGTGAGTTCCCTGTTTCACTGGCTGAGGTGAGGTACGTGTTTACACTTGGGATAGGTGAGGTGCATGTTACACTTGGGCTGAGTTGTGGTGCGTGTTACAACGTGGGCTGTGAGGTGAGGTGCATGTTACAATTCGGTGAAGTGAGGTGCGTGTTTACACTTGGCAGAGGTGAGGTGCTTTACACTTGGCTGAGGTGATGTGCGGTGTTACACTGGCTCGAGGTGAGGTGCGTGTTTACACTTGGGCTGAGGTGAGTGCTGTTACACATGGGCTGAGTGAGGTGCGTTTACACTTGGGCTTGAGGTGAGATGCGTGTTACAAATTGGTCTGAAGTGAGGTGCGTGTTACACTTGGGCTGAGGTGAGGTCGTGTTACACTGGGCTGAGGTGAGGTGCCGTGTTACACTTGGGCTGAGGTAGGTGCTGTACGCTTGGGCTGAGGTGAGTCGTTGTTACACTTGGGCTGAGGTGAGATGCCTGTTACAATTGTCTGAAGTGAGGTGCGTGTTTACACTTGGGCTGAGGTGAGGTGCGTGTTACACTTGGGCTGAGGTGAGGTGCGTGTTACACTTGGGCTGAGGTGAGGTGCGTGTTACACTTGGGCTGAGGTGAGGTGCGTGTTACGCTTGGGTCTGAGGTGAGGTGTGTGTTAAACTTGGGCTGAGTGAGGTGCTGTTTACCCTTTGTACTGAGGTGAGGTGTCGTGTTACACTTGGGCCGAGGTGAGGTGCGTGTTACATTGGGCTGAAGTGGAGGTGCGGTGTTTCTCACTTGGGCTGACTGAGTGCGTGTTAAACTTGTGGCTGAGTTGAGATGCGTGTTACACTGTCGTAGGTGAGGTGCGTGTAACCACTTGGGCAGAGCGTGAAAGGTGCGTGTTAACTTGGGCTGAGGTGAGGTGGCGTGTACACTTATGAGTGCGTCTTAACAATTGAGCGCGGTCGTGAGGTGCGTGTTACACTTGGTGCTGAGGTGAGGTACGTTTTACACTTGGGGCTGAGGTGAGGTGCTTGTTACAACTTGGGCTGATGAGCTGGTGCTTCTTACACTAGGGCTGAGGTGAGGTTCGAGCTTGTTACACTTTGGGCTGTTGAGGTGAGGTGCATTTTGCACTGTCTGAGGTGAGGTGCGTGTTACAATGGGCTGGAAGTGAGGTGCGTGGTTACACCTTGGGTCTGATTGAGGTGCATGTTACACTTGGGCTGAGGTGAGGTGCGCGCGTTAACACTTGGGCTGAGAAATGATGTGCGTGTTAACACTTGGGCTGAGGTGAGGTGCGTGTAACACCTTGGGTCTGAGGTGAGGTGCGTGTTTCATCTTGGGCTGAGGTTAGGTGCGTGTACAATTGGTTGAAGTCAGGTGCGAGTTACACAAAATTGGGCTGAGGTGAGGTGCGTGTTACAATTGAGCGGGCGTGAGGTGCGTGTTTACACATTGGGCTTAGGGAGGGGCGGTTTTACACTTGGGCGCTGAGGGGTGAGGTGCTTGTTTAACACTTGGCTGATGTGAGGTGCGTCTTACACTTGGGCTGGAGGTGAGGTGCGTGTACACTTTTGGGCTAGGTGAGGTGCTTTTTTTTTTTTTTTTTTTTTTTTTGCAGACTTGGGCACGAGGTTTAGGTTGCGTGTTACAATTGGGCTGAAAGTAGGTGCGTGTTACACTTGGGGCTGATGAGGTGCATGTTTTACAACTTGGGCTGAGGTGAGGTGTCGTCGTTTACACTTGGGCTGAGATGAGGTGACCATTTACACTTGGGCTGAGGTGAGTGCGTGTAACTCTGGGCTGAGGTGAGGTGCGTGTATCACTTGGGCTGAGGTAGGTGTCGTGTTACAAAATGGGTTGAAGTGAGTGCCGTGTTACCTTGGCTGAGGTGAAGGTGTGTGTTACATCTTGGCTGAGGTGAGGTGCGTGTTTACACTTGGGCAGAGGTGATGGTGCGTGTAACACTTGGGCTGAGGTTAGGTACGTGTAACACTTGGGGCTGAGGTGAGGTGCGTGTTAACACTTGGGCTGAGGTTGAGGTGGCGTAGTTACACTGGGCTGAGGTGAGGTGCGTGTTACAATTGGTCTGAAGGGGAGGTGCGTGTTAACACTTGGGCTGAGTGAGATGCGTGTTACATTTTGGCTGAGGAGGTGCGTGTAACACTTGGCAGACGTGAGGTGCGTGTTACACTAGGGCTGAGGAGGTGGGGTGCGTGTTTACAACTTGGCTGAGGTGAGGTGCGTGTTACACTTGGGTTGAATGAGGGTGCGCGTTACAACACCCTAACTTTTTGTATCACAAACTGTTGGGCTGAGGTGAGGTTCGTGCAACACTTGGGCTGAGGTGAGGGTGCGAGTTACCTTGGGCTGAGTTGAGGTCGTGTTACATTGGGACAGAATGAGGTGCGTTTTTACCCTTGGCTGAGATGAGTGCGTGTTACACCATGAGGAGACTGAGGGTGCTTGTTTAACAAACTTTATATCGGCTAGGTGAGGTGTTCGTGTTACACTTGGGCTGTGAGGTGAGGTACTGTTAACACTTGGCTGAGTAGGAGCGTTTTACACTTGGGCCTGAGGTGAGGTGCTGTTACACCTGGGGCAGAGGTGAGGTGCGTGTTACACTTGGGCTAGAGGTGATGGTTTCGTGTTACAACTAGGGCTGAGGTGATCTGCGTTTTGCACTTGTGCTGAGGTGAGGGTGCTTGTTACACTTGGGCTGAGGTGAGGTGCGTGTTACACTTGGCTGAGGGAGGTGCTTTTAAAACGACGTGGGACTGATTGAGGCGCGATTTACACTTTGGACTTGACTGAGGTGAGGTGCATGTTTACGCTTGGGCTGAGTGGGTGCGTGGTTTACACTTGGGCTGAGGTGAGAATGCTGTTACAATTTTGGGCAGAGTGGAGGTGCGTGTTGCAATTGGCTGAAGTGAGGTGCGTGTTACACTTGGCGTCGATGGGGACAGGGTGTTACACTGGGCTGAGTGAGGTGCGTGTTGCACATCGCTACAGTGAGGAGCGTGTTACACTTGGGTTTGATGTGAGGTGCCGTGTTACACATCGGCTGACGTGAGGTGCGGTACACTAGTCAGACGTGAGGTGCGGTATTACACTTGGGCCAAGGTGAGGTGCGTGTTACACTGGGCTGAGGTGAGGTGCGTGTTACAATTGGGCAGAGTGAAGGTGCGTTTACACTTGGACTGAGGTGGAGGTGCATTTACGCTTGGAGAGTGGAGGTGCGTGTTACACTTGGCTAGAGGTGAGGGGTGTGTGTACAATTGGGCTGAGTGAGGTGCGTGTTGCAAATTGGCTGAAGTGAGTTTGCGTGTTATTCACGGGCTGACGTGAGGTGCGTGTTACACTTGGGCTGAGATGAGGTGCGTGTTACACTTGGGCTGAGGTGAGGTGCGTGCTACACTTGGGCAGACGTGTGGTGCGTGTTACACTTGGGCTGAGGTGAGGTGCGTGACACACCTTGGGGCTGATGTGAGGTGGCATGTTACAATTGGCTGAAGTGAGGTGCGTGTTGCACTTGCGCTGACAAGAGGAGCGTGTTACACTTGGGCAGACGTGAGGTGCGTGTTACACTTGGGCTGAGGTGAGGTGCGTGTTACACTTGAGCTGAGGTGAGGTGTGTGTTACACTTGGGCTGAGAATGAAGTCGTGTTACACTTGTGCGAGGTGAGTGCGTGTTACCACTTGGGCTGAGTGAGTGCGTGTTACACTTGGGCTGAGCTGAGTGCGTGTTACACTTGGCGTAGGGTAGGTGCATGTTACGACTTTGGGCTGAGGTGAGGTGAGAGATCACTTGGGTAAGACGTGAGGTGCGTGTTCCAATTGGGCCTGAAGTGAGGTGCGTGTTACACTTGGACTGACGTGAGGTGCGTGTTACACTTGGGCTGACGTGAAGATGCGTGTTACAACACTTGGGCTGAGATAGGGCGGTGTTACACTGCGCTGAGTTGAGGTGCGTGTACACTGGGCTGAGTTGAGTCTGTGTTTACACTTGGTGGGAGGTGAGGTGCATGTAGCTTGGGCAGAAGTGATTTGCGTGTTACACTTGGGCTGAGGGTGAAGCGCGTGTTACACTTGGGCAACGTGAGGTGCGTGTTACACTTGGCTGAGTGAGGTGCCGTGTTACACGTGGCTGAGGTGAGGTGCGTCTAACACTTGGGCTGAGTGGAGGTGCTGTTACACTTGGCAGACGTGAGGTAGCGTGTTACACTGGCTGAGATTGATGTGCTTGTTTCACATGGGCTGATGTGAGTCGGTAACACTGGCAGAGGTGTTTGCGTGGTTACACTTGGCTGAGGGAGGTGCATGTTACAATTGGGGCCCGGTATGGAGTGCGTGTTACACTTGGGCTGCACGTGAGGTGCGTGTACACTTAGCGTCCAGACCGTGAGGTGCGTGTGTACACTTGGCTAAGGTGAGTGCGGTTTTACACTTGGGCTAGTGAGGAGCTGTTAACGCCTTGGGCTGAGTGAGGTGCGTGTACACATGGCAGAGGTAAGGTGCGTGTTACACGTGGGCTGAGGTGAGGTCGTGTTTCCTTGGCTGAGTGAGTGCGTGTTACACCTTGTGCAAGGTAAGGTGCGTGTTTACACTTGGGCGAGGTGAGGTGGCATTTACACACTTGGCCGAGGTAGGTGCGTAGTTACACTTGGCTGAGGTGAGGTGCGTGTTACACTTGGCTGAGGTGAGTGCGTCCTAACACTTGGGCTGAGGTGACTTGCGTGTTACACTTGGGATTAGGGGGCATATCGTGAGGTGATGTTACACTTGGGGCTGAGATGAGTGCTTGAGTTACACAAAGGCCTGATGTGAGTGCGTGTAACACTTGGGCTGAGGTGTGGTGCGTGTTACACTTGGGCTGAGGTGAGGTGCATGTTACAATTGGGCTGAAGTGAGGTGCGTGTTACACTTGGGCTGACGTGAGGTGCGTGTTACACTTGCGCAGACGTGAGGTGCGTGTTACACTTGGGCTAAGGTGAGGTGCGTTTTACACTTGGGCTGAGGTGAGGAGCGTGTTACGCTTGGGCTGAGGTGAGGTGCGTGTTACACTTGGGCAGAGGTAAGGTGCGTGTTACACTTGGGCTGAGGTGAGGTGCGTGTTACGCTTGGGCTGAGGTGAGGTGCGTGTTACACTTGCGCAAAGGTAAGGTGCGTGTTACACTTGGGCTGAGGTGAGGTGCGTGTTACACTTGGGCCGAGGTGAGGTGCGTGTTACACTTGGGCTGAGGTGAGCTGCGTGTTACACTTGGACTGACGTGAGGTGCGCGTTACACTTGGCTGAGGTGAGGTCGTGTTACACTTGGGCTGAGGTGGGGGGGGGGGGGGGGGGGGGGGGGGGGGGGCGGGGGGGGGGGGGGGGGGGGGGGGGGGGGAGGTGCGTGTTACACTGGGAGATATGAAGGTGAGGTGCATGTTACACTTGGGCCTGAGGTGAGGTGCATGTTACTCTTTGGGTTGAGGTGATGCAAATACACTTGGCTGAGGTGAGTGCATGTTACACTTGCGCTGAGGTGAGGTGCATGTTACACTTGGGCTGAGGTGAGGTGCATATTACACTTGGGCTGAGGTGAGGTGCGTGTTACACTTGGGCCGAGGTGAGATGCGTATTACACTTGGGCCTGTGGGGGAAGGGTGAGGTGCGTGTTACACTTGGCTGAGTTGAGGTGCGTGTTTACACTTTGGCTGAGTGAGTGCATATTACGCTGGGCTGAGTGAGGTGCATGTTACACTTGGCGGAGGTGAGGGTGCGTGGTGTCACGGGCGGGAGGTGAGTGCGTGATACACGTTGGGCAGAGGTGATGTGAGTGTTTTACACTTGGGCTGACATGAGGTCGTGTTACACTAGGGCTGACGTGAGGTGGCGTGTTACACTTGGGCTGATTGATGTGCGTGTTACACTTGGGCTGATGATGTGCATATACGCTTGGGCTGGGTTGAGGCATGTTACACTTGGGCTGAGGTGAGTCGTGTTTACACTGGTGTGAACGTAGGTTCGTGTTCACTGGCTGAGGTGAGGTCTGTTACACTGGCTGAGTGTGTGCGTGTTACACTTGGGCTGAGGTGAGTGCGTGTTACACTTGGGCTGACGTGGAGGTGCGTGTTACACTTGGGGATGACGTGGTAGCGTGTTACACTTGCTGAGGTGAGGTGCGTGTTTACAACTTAGGCCTCAGGTGAGGTGCATGTTACACATTGGGCTAAGGTGAGGTGCATGTTTACACCCTTGGCTGATGTGAGGTGCGTGGTTACGCCTTGGCTGAGTAGGTGCATGTTACACATGGCCTGAGGTGAGTGCGTGTTTACACTTGGGTGAGGTGAGGATGCGTGTTACACTTGGGCTGAGGTTAGTGCGTGTTACACTTGGGCTGAGTGAGGTGCGTGTTACACTTGGGCTGAGGTGGAGGTGCGTGTTTCACTTGGGTGATGTAGAGGTGCTTGTTACGCTTGGTGTAAGTGAGTGCGTGTTACAACTGTGCAGTGTGGAGGTGCATGTTACACTTGGGCAGAGGTGAGGTGCCTGTTACACTTGGGCTGAGTGAGGTGCGTGTTAACACTTGGGCCGACGTGAGGTGCGTTTACACTTGGGCTGAGGTGAGGGCGTGTTACAGCTTGGGCTGAGTGAGGTTTTGTTAACACTTGGGCGACATGAGGAGCGTGTTACACTTGCGCTGAGGTGAGGTGCCTGTTACACTGTGGCTGAGCTGAGGTGCGTGTTACATTTGGGCTGAGGTGAGGAGGCGTATTTACACATCGCTGTTAGGTGAGGGGCGTGTTACACTTGGCTGAGTGGTGAGGTGCAATGTTACACTTCGCTTGAGGTGAGAGCGTGGTTACACTTGCCTAAGGTGAGGTGCGTGTTACACTTGGGATGCCGTGAGTAACGTGGTTCACATGGCTGAGTGAGGTGCGTGTTACACTGGCTGACGTGAGGTGCGTGTTTACACTTGACTGAGGTGAGGTAGTGTTACACATGGCCGAGGTGAGGTGCGTGTTACACTTTGGGCTGAGGAGTGCGGTTACACTTGGGCTGAGTTGAGGTCGTGTTACAACATGGGGCTTAGGTGAAGGTGCGTGTTACACTTGGCTGAGGTGAGATGCGTGTTACATCATGGGCCAGAGGGTGAGGTGCATGTTACACTTTGGCTGAGGTGAAAAGGGGAAAAAAAAAAAAAGCGTGTTTACACTTTGGGCTGAGGTTAGGTGCGTAGTTACACTTGGGCTCAGGTGAGGTGATTGCTACACATGGCCGAGGTGAGGTGCGTGTTACACTTGGGCTGAGTGAGGTGCGTGTTACATCTTGGCTTTAGGTGAGGTGCGTGTTACACTTGGGCTGGTGAGGTGCGTGTTACACTTCGCTGAGGTGAGTGCGTTTGTACACTTGGCTGAGGTGAGTTGCATGTTACACTTGGGGCTGAGGTGAGGTGCGTGTTACACTTGGGCTGAAGTGAGATGCATGTTACAATGCTGAGGTGAGGGCGTGTTACACTTGGGCTGAGGTGGTGCGTGTTACTCTTGGCCTGACGTGAGGTGCATGTTACAATTGGGCAGACTGAGGTGCGTGTTAACACTTGGGGTAAGTGAGGTGCGAGTTACACTTGGCTGAGGTGAGGTGCGAGTTACACTTTGGGCTAAGGTGAGTGCGTGTTACACTTGGGCTGATGTAAGGTGGGCGTGTTACCACTTGGCTTCAGGTGAGGTGCGTGTTCCAAGTGGGCCGAGTGAGGTGCGTGTTACACTGGGCGCGGTGAGGTGCGTGTTAACACTTGGATGAGGTTAGGTGGCCCGTGTTTACACTTGCGCTTAGTGAGGTGCGTGTTACTCTTGGGCTAAGGTGATATCGTGTACACTTGCGCAGAGGTGAGGTGCGTGTTACACTTAGGGCCTGAGGTGAGGTGCGTGTTACACTTTGGCCGTCTTGAGGTGCGTAATACACTTGGGCTGAGGTTAGTGCGCGTTACACTTGGGCAGAGGTGGTGCGTGTTACCCTTGGTCTGAGGTGAGGTGCGTGTTACACTAGGGCTGAGGTGAGTGCGTGTTACACTTGGGCTGACGTATTTGCGTGGTTACACTTGGGCGACGTAGGAGCGTGTTTACACATTGGGCTGAGTGAGGTGCGTTTATAAACACTGGGCTGACGTGAGGTGCGTGGTTACACGTGTCTGAGGTGAGGTGCGTGTTACAATTGGGCTGAGGAGGTTGCGTGTTACACTTGGGCTGAGGTAGTGTGGGTGTTACAATTGGGCCGAGGTGGAGGAGGCGTCTTACCCTTGGGCTGAGGTGAGGTTCGTGTTTACACTTTGGCTTAGGTAAGATGCATGTTACACATGGCTACGTGAGGTGCGTGTTACCTTGAGCTGAGGTGGAGGTGCGTGTTACACTTGGGCGACGTGAGGTGCGTGTTACACTTGGGCTGAGGTGAAGTGCGTGTTACACTTGGGCTGAGTGAGTTGTGGTGTTTACAACTTGGCCTAAGTGATGAGCTGTTACACTTGGGCTGAGGTGAGTGCGTGTTAAACACTTGGGTTGAGGAGAGTGTAGTGTTACACTTGGTGCTGAGGTGAGGTGCGCGTTACACATGCGCTGAGGTTGAGGTACGTGGTTTACACTTGGGCTGAGGTAGGTGCGTGTTTTACACATGGGCAAGGTGAGGTGCGTGGTTACACTTTGGCTGACTGAGGTGCGTGTTACAACTTGGCTTAGGTGAGGTCGTTACACTGGGCTGAGTTAGTGCGTGTTAACACTTGCTGAGGTGAGGTGCGTGTTACACTTGGGCCCCAGTAGATGCGTGTTTACACATGGGCAGGTGAGGGGGCGTGTTTCACTTTGGGCTGAGGTGAGTGCGGTTACACTTGGCCGACGTGAGGTGCGTGTTACACTTGGGCTGAATGAGGTGCGTGTTACACTTGGGCTGAGGGTGAGGTGCGTGTTTACACTGGGCTGACGTGATGAGCGTGTTAACACTGGGGTGATGTGAGGTGCATGTTACACTTGGGTGGAGGTGAGGTGCGTGTTAGCTTGGGCTGAGGTGAGTGCGTTTACCACTGGGCTGAATTGAGTGCGTGTACACTTGGGCTAAGGTGAGGAGCGTTTACACTTGGGCTGAGTAGCGGCATGTTACACATGGGGCTGAGGTGAGGTGCGTGTTACACATGGGCTGAGGGAGTGTGGGTGTTAACACTTGGGCTGAGGTAGGTGCCGAGTTGTTTCTCCACATTGGGCCGACTTGAGGTGCGTATTACACTTGGGGCAGAGGTTAGGTGCGCGTTACACTTGGGCTGGGTGAGTGCGTGTTAAGGCTTTGGGCTGAGGTGAGGTGCGTGTTACCACTTGGCTGAGGTGAGGTGCGTGGTTACACTTGGGGCTGACGTGAGTTGCGGTGTTACACTATGGGCGACGTAGTGCGTGTTAGCACTTGGGGCTGAGGTGAGGTGCGTTTGACACTTGGCTGATGTGAGGTGCGTGTTTACACTTGTGCTGAGGTGAGGTTGCGTGTTTACACTTGGGCTGAGGTGAGGTGCGTGTTACACTTGGCTGAGGAGAGTGTGTGTTACAATGGGCCGAGGTGAGTTGCGTCTTACACTTTTCTGATGTGAGTGCGTGTTACACTTTGCTTAGGTGGAGATGCCATGTTACACTTGGTCTGACGTAGTGCGGTGACACTTGGGCTGAAGGTGAGGTGCGTGTTACACTTGGCTGACGTGAAGGTGCGTGTTACACTTGGGCTGAGTGTGAAGTGCGTGATACACTTGGGCTGAGGTGAGGTGTGTGTTACACTTGGCCTAAGGTGATGTGGCATGTTACACTTGGGGCTGAGGTGAGGTGCGTGTTACACTTGGGTTGAGGTGCGGTGCGTTGTTACACTTGGGCTTAGGTGAGTGCGGTGTTACACTTGCGCTGAGGGTGGGTACGTGTTACACTTGGGCTGAGGTGAGTGCGTGTTACACATGGGCTGAGTGAGGTGCGTGTTACACTTGGCTGACTTGAGGTCGTGTTACACCTTGGCTTAGGTGAGGTGCGTGTTACACTTGGCTGAGGTTAGTGCGTGTTACACTTGCTGCGGTGAAGTGGGCGTGTTACAACACTTGGGCTCAGGTGATATGCGTGTTACACTTGGAGCTGAGGTGAGGTGCGTGTTACACTTGGGCTGAGGTGAGGTGCGTGTTACACTTGGGGCCGACGTGAGTGGCGGTTTACACTTTGCTGAGGTGAGGTGCGTGTTACACTTGGGCTGAGGTGAGGTGCGTGTTTACACTTGGGCTGGTGAGGTGCGTGTACACTTGGGTGAGGGAGGTGCATGTTACACTTGGGTGGAGTGAGGTGCGTGTTACAACTTGGGGCGAGGTGAGTGCGTTTTAACACTTGGCTGAGTTGAGGTGCGTGTTACACTTGGGGCTAAGGTGAAGCGTTTTGCACGTGGGCTAGGTAGCGCAAGTTACACTTGGGCTGAGGTGAGGTGCGTGTTTACACTTGGGCTGAGTGAGGAGCGTGTTACAAACTTAGGCTGAGGTGAGTGCGTGTTACACCTGGGCTGACGTTGAGGTGCTCTAACACTTGGGCTGACGTAAGGTGCGTGTTTTTACACATTTGACTGAGGAGAGGTGCGTGTTTACAGCTTGGACAGAGGTAAGGTGCGTTTACACTTGGGCTAGGGGGATCGTTACAATTGGGCTGAGGTGAGGTGCGTGTTTACACTTTTTGACTGAGGGAGGTGAGTGTTACACTTGGCTGAGGTGAAGGTCGTGTTCCACTTGGGACTGAGGTGAGTGCGTGTTACACTTGGGCTGAGTGAGGTGCGTGTTACAACCTTGGGCTGACGTCGAGTGAGCCGTGTTACAAGAGGGCTGAAGTGAGGTGCGTGTTACAGTTGGGCTGACGTGTGGTGCGTGTTTACACTTGGGGCTGACGGAGGTGCGTGTTTACACTTGGCTGAGGTAGGTGCTTGTTACACTTGGGCTGAGGTGAGGAGCGTGTTCCTTGGCTTGAGGTGAGGTGCAGTTACACTGGCTGAGGTGAGGTGAGTGTTACACTTGGGCTGACGTGAGTTTGCGTGTTACAAATTGGGCTGAAGTGAGGTGCGTGTTACACTTGGACTGACGGGAGTGCGTGTACACTGGGCTGACGTGAGAAGCGTGTACACTTGGGCTGAGATGAGGTTTGCGTACTACACTTGCGCGAGTTGAGGTGCGTGTTACACTTGGGCAAGTGAGGTCTGTGTTACACCTTGGGCTGAGGTGAAGGTGCATAATACACTTGGCTGAAGTGAGTTCTGTTACACTTGGCCTGAGGTTATGTGCCGTCTACAATTGAGCGGCGTGAGTGCGTGTTACACCTTTGTGGCTGAGTGAGGTGCTTTTACAACTTGGGCTGAGGTGGATGTGCGTTGTTACACTTTGGGCTGATGTGAGTGCTTGTTTACACTTGGGCGTGAGGTGAGGTGGCGTGTTACACTTGGCTGTGGTGAGGTGGCTTTTGCACTTGGGCGAGGTGAGGTGCGTGTTAAAATTGGGGCGAAGTGAGGTGCTGTTCACTTGGCTTGATGTGAGGTGCATGTTACACTTGGGCTGAGGTGAGGTGCGCGTTACACTTGGGCTGAGATGAGGTGCGTGTTACACTTGGGCTGAGGTGAGTTGCGTGTAACACTTGGCTGAGGTGAGTGCGTTTCACTTGGGCCTGATGAAGGTGCGTGTTACAATTGGGTTGAAGTGAGGTGCGTGTTACACTTGGCTGAGTGAGGTGCGTGTTACAATTGAGCGGGCGTGAGGTGCGTGTTACACTTGGGCTGAGGTGAGTGCGTTTACACTGGGCTGAGGTGAGGTGCTTGTTACACTTGGGCTGATGTGAGTTGCGTCATACACTTGGCTGAGGTGAGTGAGTGTTAAACTTGGGCTGAGGGAGAGCTTTTTTGCACGTGGGCCGAGGTTAGGTGCGTGTTACAATTGGCGGAAGTGAGTGCTTGTTACACTTGGGCTTGAGGTGAGGTGCATGTTACACTTGGGCTGAGTGAGGTCGCGGGTAACTGGAGATGAGGGTGCATGTTACACTTGGCGAGGTGAGGTGCGTGTAACACTTGGGCTGAGGTGAGTGCGTGTATCACTTGGTCTGAGTGAGGTGCGTGTTACATGGGTTGAAGTGAGGGCGTCCTTACACTTGCTGAAGTGAGGTGTGTGTTACACTTGGGCTGAGATGAGGTGCGTGTTACACTTGGGCTGAGGTGAGGTTCGTGTTACACTTGGGCTGAGGTGAGGTGCGTGTTACCACTTGGCTAGGTGAGGTGCGTGTTACACTTGGGCTGAGGTGAGGTGCGTGTTACACTTGCCTGAGGTTGAGTGCGTGTTTACAATTGGGCTGAAAGTAGGTGCGTGTTACACTTGGGCTGAGGTGAGATGCGTGTTACACTTGGGCTGAGGTGAGGTGCGTGTTACACTTGGGCAGACGTGAGGTGCGTGTTACACTTGGGCTGAGGTGAGGTTGCGTGGGTTACAGCTGGGCGGAGGTGAGGGTTCGTGTTACACTTGGGCTTGAGATGAGGTGCGCGTTACACTTGGGCTGAGTGAGGTTGCGTCTACACTTGGCTGAGGTGAGGTGCGTGTTACACTTGGCTGAGGAGGTGCGTGATACAATTGGGCAAGAAGAGAGGTGCGTGTTTTACACTTGGGCTGACAAGAGTCGTGTTACACTTGAGGAAGACGTAGGTTGCGTGGTTACACTTCGGCTGAGGTGATTGCGTGTTACAACTTGCGAGGTGAGGTACGTGTTACACTTGGGCTGAGGTGAGTGCGTTTTACACTTTTGGGCTGAGGTGAGGTGCGTAGATTACACATGGGCTGAGGTGAGTGGCGTGTTACACCATGGGCTGAGGTGAGGCGCGTGTTTTAACACTTGGGCTGAGGTGAGGTGCGTTTTACACTTGACTGAGTGAGGCGCGTTTTACACTTGGAACTGGAGGTGAGGTGCATGTTACCTTGGGCTGATGTGAGTGCGTGTTACACTAGGGCTAGGTGAGATTGCGTGTTAACAATTGGGCAGAGTGAGGTGCGTGTTGCAATTGGGCAGAAGTGAGGTGCGTGTACGCTTGGGCTGACGTGAGTGCGTGTTACACTTGGGCTGAGGTGAGGTGCGTTGTTGCAACTTCGCTGACGTGAGGAGCGTGTTTACATCTTGGTTAGATGTTAGGTGCGTGTTACACTTCGCTGACGTGAGGTGCGTGTTACACTTAGTCAGACAGAGTTGCTATTACACTTGGGCACAGTGAGGTTGCTGTTACACTTGGGCTGAGTGGGTGCGTGTTTTACAATGGTCTTAGGTAGGTGCTTTTAAACACTTGGACTGAGGTGAGTGCATTGTTACTCTTGGGCTGAGGTGAGGTGCGTGTTACACTTGGGCTGAGGTGAGGTGTGTGTTACAATTGGGCTGAGGTGAGGTGCGTGTTGCAATTGGGCTGAAGTGAGTTGCGTGTTACACTTGGGCTGACGTGAGGTGCGTGTTACACTTGGGCTGAGGTGAGGTGCGTGTTACACTTGGGCTGAGGTGAGGTGCGTGCTACACTTGGGCAGACGTGTGGTGCGTGTTACACTTGGGCTGAGGTGAGGTGCGTGTTACACTTGGGCTGATGTGAGGTGCATGTTACAATTGGGCTGAAGTGAGGTGCGTGTTGCACTTGCGCTGACAAGAGGAGGGTGTTACACTTGGGCAGACCTGAGGTGCGTGTTACACTTGGGCCGAGGTGAGGTGCGTGTTACACTTTGAGCTGAGGTAGGGGGGGACACGTGGGGCTGAGATTAGTTTGGGGGGGGGGGGCCGTGTTACACTTTGTGCTGAGGTGAGGTGCGTGTTACACTTGGGCTGAGGTGAGGTGCGTGTTACACTTGGGCTGAGCTGAGGTGCGTTTTACACTTGGGCTGAGGTGAGGTGCGTGTTACACTTGAGATAGGAGGTGCATGTTACAATTTGGGCTGAAGTGGGGGGGAGGAGCGTGTTTTGCACTTGGGCAGAGGTGATGTGTCTGTAACACTTGGTCCCTGAGGTTAGGTGCTGTAACACTTGGGCAGAGGTGAGTGCGTGTCACACTTTGGGTCTGAGGTGAGTGTCTTACACTTTGGGCTGAGATGAGGAGCGGTTACACTTGGGCTAGGTGAGGTGGCATGTTACTGCTTGGGCTGAGTGAGGTGCGTGTTACACTTGGGCTGATGGTGAGGTGCTTGTTACAAATTGGCTGAAGTGAAGTCGTGTTACACTTTGGGCTGACGTGGTGCGTGTTACACTTGAGCCGGGTCGTGAGGTGCTGTTACACTTGGGCTGAGGTGATGTGCGTTTTTAAACACTTTGGCTATGTGAGGTGGTGTTACAACTTGGCTGAGGTTGAGTTGCGTGTTACACTTGGGCTGAGGTGAGGTGCGTGTTACCTGGGCTGAGTGAGGTGCTTTTTGCACTTGGCTGAGGTGAGGTGCGTGGTTACAATTGGGCTGAAGTGAGTTGCGTGTTACACTTGGCTGACGTAAGGTGTATGTTACACTTGGCTGAGGTGAGGTGCGTGTTTACACTTGGGCTGAGCTAGTGTGCGTGTTACACAGTGGGCTTAGATGAGGTGGCGTGTTACACTTGGCTGAGCTGAGGTGCTGGTAACACTTGGGCTTGAGGTGAGGTGCCAGTTTCACTTGGGTTAGGTGAGTACTGTTTACACTTGGGGTCTGTAGGTGAGGTGCATTTCAACTGGGGCTGGAGATGTGTGCGGTGTATAACTTGGCTGAGGAGGTTCTGTTACAATCGGTTGAAGTTGATGTCGGTTACACTTGGCAGAGGTGAGGTGCGTGTTACACTTGGGCTGAGGTGAGGCGTGTTACACTAGGCAGAGTGAGGTGCGTGTTACACTTGGGCTGAGTAGGTGCGTGTTACACTTGGGCTGAGGTGATGTGCGTGTTACACTGGGCTGAGGTGAGATTGCGTTTACAATTGGCTAAGTGAGGTGCTTGTTACACTTGGGCTGAGGTGAGGTCGAGTTACCACTTGGGCTGAGGTGAGGTGCACGTGTTACACTTGGCTGAGGTGAGGTGCGTGTTACAATTGGGCGAGGTGAGGTGTGGGCGTTTACACTTGACTGAGGTGAGGTGCATGTTACTCTTGGGCTGCGGTGAGGTGCCGTGTTACACTTGGGCTGAGGGGGGGGGGGATGGTGTGTGGTTACAATTGGGCTGAGGGAGGTGCGTGTTGGCAATTGGGCTGAAGTGAGTAGCGTTTACACTTGGGCGACTTGAGTGCGTGTTTACACTTGGGCTGAGTGAGGTGTGCGTGTTAACACTTGGGTAGTAGGTGCGTGCTACACTTGGCAACGTGTGTGCGTGTTCACTTGGCCTGAGGTGAGGTGCGTGTTACACTTTTGGGCTGATGTGAAGGTGCATGTTACAATTGGCTGAATGAGGTGCGTGTTGCACTTTGCGCCTGACAAGAGGAGGGTTTACACTTGGGCAGACGCTGAGGTGCGTGTTACACTTGGGCTGAGGTGAGGTGCGTGTTAACACTTGACTGAGGTGAAGTGTTTGTTAACACTTGGGCTGAGATGATGGTGCGTGTTACACTTGGCTGAGGTGAGGTGCGTGTTACCTTGGGGCTGAGGTAGGTGCGTGTACACTTGGGCTGAGCTAGTGCGTTTTACTCTTGGGCAGAGGTGAGGTGCGTGTTACACTTGCTATAGGAGGTGCATGTACAATTGGGCTGAAGTGAGGTGCGTGCTGCACTTGGGCAGAGGTGAGGTCGTGTTACACCTTGGACTGAGGTGAGGTGCGTGTTACACTAGGGCATGAGGGAGTGCGTGTTACAACTTGGTCTGAGGTGAGGTGTTGTTACACCGTCTGGCTGAGATTGAGAGCGTGTTACACATGGGCTGAGGTGAGTGTCAAGTTACTCCCTTGGGCTGAGTTAGGTGCGTGTTACCACTTGGGCTGATTGTGATGTGCTTGTTACAATTGGCGTGAAGTGAGGTCGTGTTTTACACTTGGGCTGACGTGAGGTGCGTGTTACACTTAGACGGGGGCGTGAGGCGTTGCGGTGTTACACTTTGCTGAGGTTGATGTCGTTTTTACACTTGGCTGAGGTGAGGTTGCGTGTTACACTTGGGCTGAGTTGTTCGTGTTACACTTGGGCTGAGGTGAGGTGCGTGTTACATTGGGCTGAGGTGAGGTGCTTTTGCACTTGGCTGAGGTGAGGTGCGTGTTACAATTGGGCTGAAGTAGGTCGTGTTTACACTTGGGCTGACGTAAGTTGTATGTTACACTTGGGCTGGAATGAGGTTGCGTGTTACACTTGGCTGAGCTGAGGTGCGTGTTACACTTGGCTGAGAATGAAGGTGCGTGTTATACACTTGGCTGAGCTGAAGGGTGCGGAAACACTTGGGCTGAGGTGAGTTCCCTGTTTCACTGGCTGAGGTGAGGTACGTGTTTACACTTGGGATAGGTGAGGTGCATGTTACACTTGGGCTGAGTTGTGGTGCGTGTTACAACGTGGGCTGTGAGGTGAGGTGCATGTTACAATTCGGTGAAGTGAGGTGCGTGTTTACACTTGGCAGAGGTGAGGTGCTTTACACTTGGCTGAGGTGATGTGCGGTGTTACACTGGCTCGAGGTGAGGTGCGTGTTTACACTTGGGCTGAGGTGAGTGCTGTTACACATGGGCTGAGTGAGGTGCGTTTACACTTGGGCTTGAGGTGAGATGCGTGTTACAAATTGGTCTGAAGTGAGGTGCGTGTTACACTTGGGCTGAGGTGAGGTCGTGTTACACTGGGCTGAGGTGAGGTGCCGTGTTACACTTGGGCTGAGGTAGGTGCTGTACGCTTGGGCTGAGGTGAGTCGTTGTTACACTTGGGCTGAGGTGAGATGCCTGTTACAATTGTCTGAAGTGAGGTGCGTGTTTACACTTGGGCTGAGGTGAGGTGCGTTTACACTGGGCTGAGGTGAGTGCGTGTTACACTTGGGCTGAGGTGAGGTGCGTGTTTACACTTGGGCTGAGGTGAGGTGCGTGTTACGCATGGGTCTGAGGTGAGGTGTGTGTTAAACTTGGGCTGAGTGAGGTGCTGTTTACCCTTTGTACTGAGGTGAGGTGTCGTGTTACACTTGGGCCGAGGTGAGGTGCGTGTTACATTGGGCTGAAGTGGAGGTGCGGTGTTTCTCACTTGGGCTGACTGAGTGCGTGTTAAACTTGTGGCTGAGTTGAGATGCGTGTTACACTGTCGTAGGTGAGGTGCGTGTAACCACTTGGGCAGAGCGTGAAAGGTGCGTGTTAACTTGGGCTGAGGTGAGGTGGCGT
>NC_069471.1:14408456-14435007 GCF_026875155.1 Cherax quadricarinatus | reverse complement strand
GGGGGGGCTTGACAACTGAGGAGAAGGTGAAAGCTGCTAAGCGACCGGATACTAAAAGGCAGGGACGGACACTCCCCGTGGCCCCTTAGAAAAGGAGCAAGATGCTGTGCATGCCCTAACCTCAATCTTCAACAACCCTTGAAAGGGGCAACTGCCTGAGATATGAGACGGAAAATGTAATCCCCTATTTAAAAGGAACAAAACGAGGTACAAAATCAATGTGTCTCTGACATTATGGTACGCAAAGTCATGGAAAGATTAAAAGAGGAGATGGTGGACCACCGGAAAGGAACAAGATTAAAAATGAAAACCAAGGGATTCAGGAAGGCAAATCACGGGTCAAAAACCTTCTGGATTTTTAACAAGGTAACAAAAGTAAGACCGAAGAGAGGGGGGTTTTGGGGATTGCTTTTCCTGGACTGCAAAAGGCCTTGCACAGTTACTCAAAAAGGTCTAGTACAAAAAGCTGGGGGGAAGGCGCAAAAACAGGGAGGGACTGCAAGGGGATCAGGGAATACCTGACGGGGGACAACAACGAGTCATTGTACGTGAAAGGACACGTGGGCGCCTGTGACGAGCGGGGGTCATTTGTAGACGACATGATTAAAGGGGATAGACCCTGAAGGTTCCTATTCGCAATGATGTAAAATTTGATGAGAAAAATTTAAAATGGGTTGAGGTGAGGCGGGACTGCAAGAGACCGGGACAGGCTGGACACGGGGTCCAAAACTGTTTCTCGAATTCAACCCCCCCCAAATGCAAAGTCATGAAGTTTGGGGGGGGGGCAAAGAAACCGCAGACAGAGAATAGGCTGGGTGGACAAGGACACAGCCGAATAAGGAGAAAGATCTTCGGGGTGACCAAACACCGAGCACCACCGGAGGCAACATCAACCCAAAAAACGCTGCAGATAAAGGGCGCCGGCAAACCTTGAATGCGTTTTACACCTTAATAAGGGATCTTTTTAAAGACACTGTAAATGTTTAGGTTAGGCCCCCTACGGAGTATGCAGCACCCGTTGGAAGCCACACCTGGGCAAGCACACAAAAGTTTGAGAAAGTACAAAGGTTTTCAAGCTGAAGACCAGACACACAGGGACGTTAGGAAGTATTTCTTTATCAAGAGAATCAGGAAAGGAAAAAAAGCCTAGAATTGTGTATAGAGCAGGAACCATACATAGTTTTTTAAAAAAGGGTTTACAAAGCCAGGTTTCAGAGAGGGAAGGACCTAGAGCGTCAGGAAGAGGCGGGGCCAGGAGCTGAGCTCGACCCCTGCAACCACAATAGGTGAGTAAATTAGGTGAGTACACACATCAAAAGACTACACACACCCTACACCCCACATACCGTAACACACACACCACACACAACAACACACACACCAACCACACCAACACCCACACAACACATGCACACAACTCACATACACACACACACACACACACACGCACACACACCATCACACAAAACCACATACACACACACACACACACAACACACACACACACACACATCATATCAACCCTCAGGAAAGACAAGGGAGGAGAGGGGGGGGAGGGTTGCACTGTCTTTAAAAACCAGTGGGGTTTTGAGAAATGGAAAAAAAGGGAGGGCAGGGGGCGAATGGGGACTACTTAGTGGGAACAATCCATCTAGGGACATAAGGTATAATGCATAATGCACAACCCCCACAGAACTGCGGGAGGCCAAGAAAGAATATGATGAGAGCAACAGAGCAATGATCGAAACACTAGCCGAGGGGGCCAGGAGAGCACACTGGGGGGAGCAAAGTTATAGTTATGGGTGTTCCAATCAAAAGGGAGATTGACTGGAAAACCCCTGGACCCCCATGGGGGCCCCAAAACAGGGGAGACCCAAAGAGATGGATGTGGTATGGAAAACCCTGCAAAAAACAAGTTAGAGACACAAACCAGGAGGGAGAGGATGAACCACAAGGGTTTGGGCCCTTGTTTCACTTGATATTGGGATATCGAGGGCATCAGAAAGAAAGGGGCCCCTGGGAGCTAGTGATTTTGGGGGTTCGTCTTCGACACATATTTTGAGCTCCATGGGGAAGAGTACGGAAAGGGAGGAAAAACCAACCTACAAAAATGGGGAACTACTCACTGGGGGATTTCCCTTTCAAAAATTTTCATTGGGAAGGGAACTGACAGGAAAACCAGTACAAAAATTGGGGACTTTTGTGGCCAAAAATGCAAGGGGGGAAAAGGGGAAAGTTTTTCCCAAGGGAAACGAAATAATGGGAAAACAAAACGAGTCCTTGGTTCACCCAAGGTTAGGGAGGCAAAAACAGGTACTAAGAAGGGAAAAGGTACAGAAGACAAGAACTCAAAAAAATAAAAGATTACCGAAGAGCCAAAACGAATATGCACAAAAAGAAGGGGGCTCAGACAATATGAAAATGACATAGCATCGAAAATCAAGACGACCCGAAGCTGTTTTAAAAAGCCACATCGGAGGAAAAAAACAGTCAAAGGGCCCCGGTAATCAACTGAGGAAGGGTGATGGGGGAATTCAAAAAGGGAAAAGGCCGGGGGTAGTCATGGTTTTAACAAAAATTTAAAGAGGTTTTACAGTGGAAACCCGTAGGACCCGGAAAACAAAAAGGGGGGCACCCAGCAAGTGCTGGATAGGTAATAAACCAAGGAGAGGTGAAGGGAAACGCTAGCGAACTTGACACCCCAAAGGCGGGGGGACCAGACAACTCTCTCATGGGTCCTTAAAGAGGGAGCAGAATTTGGTTAGCCATTAAAAAATTTCAACACACATTTGAAACTGGGGGGACTCCCCCAGGTATGGAAAATGGCAAAAGACCCCAATTTTTAAAAAGGGGGACAGACTGAGCGCTAAACTACAACCTTATCACTAACGTGTAAGTAGCAAGGTCATGGGAAGATCACAGGGGGAAGTGGGACACCGGAAAAAAAACAAGTGTATAATTGACAACCAGCAGGGTTTCAGGAAGGAAAATCCTGTGTCACAAACCTACTAGGTTTTATGACAAGGTGACAGAATAAGAAAGAAGGGGTGGACCGACTGCATATTTTTGGACTGCAAAAAGGCCCTTCGCAAGTTCCTTACAAGAGGTTACTACAAAAGCAAAGGGGATCAGCACAAAAAAGGGAAGGCACGCAAGGATCAAAAATACCTGAGGGGGGAGGCAACAACGATCAGGTAGCTACAAAGGTGTCAGAGGGGGCGCCTGTGACACGGGGTTCCACAGGGAGTCCTAGCACCTTGCTGTTCTTGGTTATGTGAACGACAAAAACGGAAGGGATAGACCAGAAGGTCCTTGTTTGCAATAAATTGAATTAATGAGAAAATCAAACGGATCAGGTCGGGGCGGGACTAAAAAAGAGACCCTGGCAGGGCTGCAAGCCTGGTCCAGCAACGGGCTCCTTGAATTTAACCCTCCCTAAATTTAAAGTCTGAAGATTGGGGAAAGGGGCAAAAAATGTTATTGTGTTCTTGCTGCTGAACAGGGGTTTAGTGCGATGAAGTAGCGAGAAGGGGGTAGGTACAAGATAGGGCCGTGGACTATTTTTGTTTAATTTGATAGGAGTGAGTCACAACGGGCAGTGTGAGGGAGGACCGCAAGCCAGTCCGTGGAGGGGGAGACTTGTGTTATCAATTGGTCGGCCTAGGATGAGAGGAATGGGCTCAGCCCCCACTGATCTGGGGAGCCTACAGAGGGGAGAAAATTAAATGCCGCGAAATATGAACTAGTCAGAACAGACGGTAGCTGTGTGTTCTGACAATACAGGTGTCTACAAAAGACCGCAGAACAATATATTTAGATTGGGTAAAGATGCAAAAACCCACCAAGGAAAAAAATTGGGGTGTTTTAAAAACGGGATATCCCTGGGGGCCCCATCAATCAGAAATGCTGCAGATACGGGGGCCCCGGGAAACCAGGATACGTTCCAAACCCCAGAAGGATTCGTTTAAGACTCTGTATACCATTTAGTCAGGCCCATACTGGAGTATGCACACCAGTTTTGGAATCCCACCCATCAAAAAACGTCAAAATTAAGAAAGTGCAAAGGGTTTTTGCAAAAGACTAGCCCAAGTAGGGGGATTGTCCTCGAAAAAGGTTAGGGAAATCGGTACGACACTGGGGGACAGGGGGGTCGGGGGAGACATGAAACGACATATAAAATATGCCAGAATGGACAATGGACAAAGAGGGGATTTTCCCAGAGAAGGACACAGACACAAGAGGTCACAATTTGGGAAATTTGAAGACCAAAATCAAAGGTGTTGGGAAGTTTTTCTTATCATGAGTGCGGCCGGGGAATGCCTAAAAAGTGACATAGGCGATTATGATAGAGCCAGGGGGTCAGGGAAAGAGGGGCCCTGTAGCAATCAGCAAGAGGGGGGCCAGGAGCTGTGACTCGACCCCTAAAAACACAATTAAAAAACAAAAAAAACAAAAAATAAAAAAAAAGGCACAATACCGTGACGGAACAATACATAAACACAAAAAAAACCCCCCACACACCATGTACAACACAACATGCATGCACACACACAACACAAACACACACCACACACACACACCACCACACACACACACAACACACACACACACACATACACACCACACACACACCACACACACACACACAAAAAAAAAAAAAAAAAAAAAAAAAAAAAAGGAGACAGACCGAAGCTTAAACTACAGACCGGGTTTCACTGACATGTATAGTATCAAAGTCATGGAGAAGATTTCAGAAGAAGAGTGGTGGAACACCTAAAAAGGGAATGCCATAAAAACAGCCCCCCCCAAAATTTTTTTTCCCCAGGGACGGGAAATCCTTTCACAAACCTAGGGGTTCTATGCATGGTGACAGCAGTAAGACAAGAAGAGAGGGGTGGGTGGATGCATTTTCTGGACTGAAAAGAAGGGCGTTTGACACAGTTCCCCCAAAGAATTGGTGCAAAAATGGGGGCCAAGGGGGGATAACAGGGAAAAGGCATACAATGGATCGGGGAATATTGACAGGAAGACACGCGAGTCATGGTCTGGCGAGGTGTCAAGGGGCACCGTGACCAGCGGGGTCCCGCAGGGGTGAGTCCTGGCCATTTGCTTTTCTGGATTTGGACAAACATGGGGAAAGGGAATAGACCTGGGGTGTCCCTGTTTGAGTGACGTGAATTTACGAAAAATTCACTTGATCGATGACCGGGGAAATAAAAAGGGGTTGGCCCAGGCGCAAAACCTGGCCAGAAATTTGGCTCCGGGGTTTCAATCCCACCAAGTGCAAAGTCATGAAGATTGGGGAAAGGGGCAAAGAAGGCCCAGACGGAGTACAGTCTGGGGGGTCAGAGACTCAAACCCACTCAAGGAAAAATATTTGGGGGTGAGTAAACACCAGGCCCATCACTGAAGCGCACATCAACCAAATAACTGCTGCAATATGGGCCCCTAGAAAACCCTCAGAACAGCATTCCACATTTTAAAAAGGGAATCTTCAGGACCCTACCCCCGTGTACTTAGGCCCAAGGGTATGCGGCCCTTTTGGGAACCCACACCTAGCCAAGCACGAAAGAAACTAGAGAAAGTGCTAAGGCTTGCAAAAAAAAAAGTCCCAGAGCTAAAGGTAGTTTTACGAGGAGAGGTTAAGGAAAAAAACCGACGACATGGAGGACAGGAGAGATAGGGGGGCAAATTTAAACGACATACAAAATACTGAGGGGAAATTTGACAAGGTGGACAAAGACAGGATGTTCCAAGATTGGACACATAAAAAGGGGGACACAGTGGAAGTTGAAGACCAGAGAACCAGGGATTTAGGAAGTATTTCTTCACCACAAGTATTTTAGTGATGGAATAGTTTGGGAACGATGTAGTGGAGGAGGATCCATACAAACTTAAGAGGGTATATAAACTACGGCTCGGGAGGGGGTACCTAGTACGATCGTAAAGGGGGGCCCAGAGCTGGGACTCGACCCCCGAAAACCTCAACTGGGTGAGTACACCACACCCCCACACCACACACCAATACACACAAAAAAACTCACACAACGGCCCTGTGTCAAATCGACATGGCCTAGGACAAAATGGAAACTAACAACCCACACACACACACACAAACACCACACACACACACACACACAACACACCACACCACACCCCAAAACACTCACACAAACCCCCCACACAACATACACACACACCCACATACCACTCACAACAACACACAACACACACACAACACACACACACAACACACATACACACATAACACACTTGAAAACCTCATGCATCAACAGTAGGGACACAACCAGAAGAGAGGGGGGGGATGACCCAGAAGACGGGATCTTGTGTTCACCCTGAGCAGTTAGACATCGGGACTCACTTACGAGGGGGCCCCCTTGGAGCTAGCGATCAGTGTTTTGATTTTTGACTAATAGTAGAGTTAAAAGTGGAAAGGAACGGAATGGGGGGGACGGGCCAAACAAAAAAGGGGGGGACTACCAGGTATGAAAAATTTTTCCGCAGGGGGTTTCAGTGGGACAGAGAAAGGGGGAAAAAACAGTAAACGAGATGATGGAATATGGGGCAAAAAAGTGC
Organism: Cherax quadricarinatus; assembly: GCF_026875155.1. Taxonomy (NCBI): domain Eukaryota; kingdom Metazoa; phylum Arthropoda; class Malacostraca; order Decapoda; family Parastacidae; genus Cherax; species Cherax quadricarinatus. The sequence goes on along the minus strand of NC_069471.1, from coordinate 14,428,410 downwards.
AAGGGAGGCAAGGAAATTTTGTTCCCAAAGGGGAAACAAAATAATGGAAGCCCAAAAAAACGATCCGGGTTTACCCAAAGGGTGTAGGGACAAAAACTAAGTGCAAAGAGAATGAAAAGGTACGGGGGAAAGGGCCCCAGGAAAAAAGGGAGATTAGTAAAGAGCCGAAACGAGTATGCGCAGATAAGGAGGGAGGCCCAGCGACATATAAAAACGCCATAGCATCGAAAGTCAAATCTGACCCGAAACTGCGTATACCCAAATTTTGGGAGGAAGAAAACAGAAAGGCCAGGGATAAGGGAGGAAAAAAGGGTGGAGAACCCCCAAAAGAAACATTAAGGGGGATTGGGGACCAACCGGATTTAAAAGGAAGTTTTTACAGTAGGACGGAAGGACTTGGGGGGGACGAAGAGGGGGGAACCAAAAGGGAATCACCAACAAGTGTTGGACGAATACATACGATGGGAGGAGGTGAAGAAACGCTAAGGGGAAAAATCGATACCTAAAAGGGCAAGGGGGACCGGACAACATCTTCCATGGGCCTTAGAAAAGGGAGCAGATATTTGTGCTACCCCCCTTACCACAATATCAAAAAAAAAAACCCCTGGAAACTGGGCAACTACCTGGGGTAGGGGGAAGAGGGGCAAATGTATTTCCCCAATTTTCAAAAAAGGAGCGAAAAGAGGCACTAAAAAAAGCCCCTGTGTCATTGACTTTTAAAAATATGCAAAAATTATGGAGAAATTACAGGGGGGAGAGTGGGGAGCCCCCGGGAAAACGGAACAGGAAATAAATGCCAACCACACGGATTAGGGGAAGGGGCAAATCCTTGTCACAAACCTTCTGGAGTTTTACGTAAAATAACAGAAAAGTAAACAAGAAGAAGAGGGGTGGGTTTGATTCATCTTTTTTTGGATGCAAAAAGGGCCCTTTTTGACACAGTTCCTCACAAGAGTTTAGGCAGAAGCAAGAGCATCAGGCGCATATAAAGGAAGACACTGCAATGGATCAAAAAACCCTGACAGGGGGGAAAACAACGAGTCAGGGTACGTAATGAGGTATCACAGGGGGCCCCTGTGACGAGGGGGTCCCACAGGGGTCGGTCTAGGACCAGTGCTATTTTTGTATATGTGAACGCAGACGGAAGGGTTAGACTCAGAAGTGTCCCTTTTTCAGATGATGGAAGTTAATGAGGAGAATTAAATCTGATGAGGACCGGCAGGACTTAAAAGAGACCTGGACAGACTGGCACCGGCCCAGCAAATGGCTTCCGAATTTAACCCGGCCAAATGCAAAGTCTGAAGATAGGGGAAGGGCACAGAAGACCACAGACAGAGTATAGGCAGGGGGGCCAAAGACTGCAAACCTCACTAAAAAGGAAAAAGCTTGGGTGGTATAACACCGGCAGTCTCCCGGAAGAAACACTCAATCAGAAAAACTGCTCAGCTAGGGGGCCCTGGCAAACCTGAAAACAGCATTCCGACACCTAAAAGGGAATCATTCAAACACGTACACCGTGATTTTCAGGCCCATACTGGAGATGCAGCACCTGTTTTGGGAAACCCCCACTTGATAAAGCACGCAAAAAAATAAAAAAGACAAAGGTTGCAAAAAAAAGGGTTTGTTCCAGAGCTAAGGGGGAAAGTCCTATGAAGAAAAATTAAAGGGGGGAATGGCCCGACGACACTGGAGGACAGGAGGGTAGGGAGACATGAAACGACATATAAAAACGCGTGGAATAGACAAGGTGGACAAGGGCAGGATGTTCCCGGGAGGGGGCACAGAAACAAAAAGGCCCAATTGGGAAATTTAAAAACAAATGAGTCAAGAGATAGAGGGAAAAATTTCTTCAGTCAAGAGTTGTAAGGGGAGTGGAAACCTAGAAAATGACGTAGTGGAGGCAGAACCCTACACCCGTTTTAAGACAGGGTTTTAAAAGCCAGGGCGGGGAGAGAGAGGGTCTAGTACAGCCCGGTAAGAGGGGGGGGCCAGGACTAGGGACTCGAAACCCGCAAACCACAAATAGGGAGACACACACACACACACAACACACACAAACAACACACATAAAACACACACACAACCACACAAAACCCACACACACACACACAACACACACACATACACACAAAAACACCACACAAACACAACACACACACACACCACACAAACACACACACCACACACACACACACAAAAAAACACACCAAAAAATATATATAATATATAAAAATTTTAAAAAAAAAAATTGCAAAAAAGATCACAGTAAACAGGTGATTTCAGAAAAATAAAAACAACCACTCTGAAAGAAAAGAAATTTTTAACCTTTTCGTTGATACTCCATTATCAAGGGCTAGATTTATATAAAAATTTATATATATTATATAATATATATATAAATATATATATATATAAAATTAATAAATATAATTTAAATATAAAAGAAAAAAACACACACACACCCAAACACACACAAACCACAAAAAACAGGCCTAGTGGGCTAATGACAGTGCCAGGACAAAAAGGTAACTAACTACACACCGCAGACTATTCATATACTCAGACAAACCTAAAAATTAGTTTATAAAACCCCCCCCCCCCAACCACCACCACCCCCCCCACCACCACCCCACCAACCCCCCCACCCACCCCCCACCCCCCCACCACCACCACCCCACCACCCCCACCACCCCCACCACCACCACCACCACCACACCACCACCCCCCCCCCCACCACCACCACCACACATTTTCACACAAATGAAGCAAAGCATCCTTACAGGGTAAAAAAAATGGGGGTCCCAAATGGGGGATGTAAAAGGCAAGGGGACCGAGGGGGCTGGTCAAAAGGAAGGATGATAGAACGGCTCAAGAAAAAAAATGGATCAAGAATGGGAAAAAAATTAAATGAGTTTTTCAAAACAAAATTGAGAAGATATTGCAAGAGAAGAAGTGGCAATCACGAAATGTGGTGGCTTAGGCAAAGAAAACCCGACGGAGGAAAAATGGATGACTGAGCGGATATAAAAAAAAGTCTGAAAAAAAGCAGGTGACTGAATGGGCACCTGAAAGAGGAAGTGCTGAAGGAGGTCATGGAGCCCAAAGAAACACGAGAATACCCCAAACACGAAGGCCAAATATCCTCATAGCTGTTGAAGCCACACAGGGAGGAAAACAACTGTCAAAGGGCCAGGGAACAGCTGAGGAAGGAAGGGGGGAGTCACAAAAATGACTTTTAAGTGTGTGGGGGGGCGAGCACGAGATTCAAAGAAGTGTTCACAGAATAGCGGGAAAGGCCCCCCCCAAAAGGGGGAAATTAGGTTACATCAGAAAGTTTTGGAAAAAAAATGTAGTCCCCAAAATTTTTTAAAGGGGACAGACCAACACTAAAAATACAGACTAGTGTCACTGAGTGTGGGGCTTGCAAGGAAGATTGGGAAGCACTGGCTGGGAATCAGTAAATAATGATGGAATATTGAAAAAAATATCAAAGGGAAACTGAGGAGAGGTTTGTACCATGGGGAAATAAATAACGAGAAGAAAAGGGTGAGCCCTTGGTTCACTCAAAGGTGAAGAGAGGGAAAACCAATTTGCGAAAATGAAGAAGTATAGAAATCAAAGGACCCAGGAGAAAAGGAGAGTATCTAGGCCAAAATGAATTTGCACAGGAAGAAGGAGGTCCAAAACAAAAAAAATGACATAGCAAAAAAATGACTAGCAGCGAAAACCAAAACTGACCCAAGCTGTTTTAAACCACGGAGGAAGAAAACAATGCCAAATACCAGGTAGCAAGATGAAAGGAAGGGGGGGAATCCAGGAAACGACCTAGAAGTATGTGAGGGGGTTCCAAGAGATTCAAAAAAAGTGTTTACAGAGGGACAGAAAGGGGCCCGGAGAGACGGGGGAGGTAGGGTACTCACAAGTGTATGAACAATACATATAAAGAGGAAAAAGTGAAGAGGGTGCTAAAACGAGCTAAAACCCCCCAAAGGGAAGGGGGCGGATAACACCTTATTCTCCTGAGAGAAGGGGCAAGGTGATGTGGCCATTAACAACAATGCAACACATCAACGAAACAGGGCAATACCGAGGTGTGGGAAGAAGAAAAGAAAAAAAAACTACAGACCAGGTTACGACACGATAGTATACAGGTGTGGAGCCCCTAAAAAGAATGAGTTTTCACGACAAATTGTACAGTTCTTGGGATGGAAAAAAAGGTTTTACAAACCTCTTGAGTTCTATGTCAGGGTGACAGCAAAGAAAGAGAAAAAGGGGTTGGAATTGCGTTTTTCCCCCTTGGGCTGTAAAAAGACATAGTTCCACAAAGGGAGGTGTAAAGGAAGGATCAGGGATACCCGTCTGGAAAACATCCAAATCCCGGTACCTGATGAGTTGTAAAAATGGGCCCTAGACGACGGGGATCCACGGGGTCAGTCAGTGCGGTGCTGTTTCTGGTTATGTGAACAATGTGACCAAAGAAAAAGACTCAGAAGGGCCCTTTTTGCAGATTTAAGTTGATGAGAAGAATTTAAAGGAGAGGAAAAGGCATACTGCAAAAGGGGCTGTACAGCCCGCAGGCCTGGTCCCCAAAAAGGATCCTTGATTGAAACCCCACTAAGTGCAAAGTCATGAAGATTGGGAATAGCAAAGATAAACCCCAGACAAATGCAGTCTAGGGGGGCCGAGACACAAAGATCCTAAAGGGAAAAAGGGTCTTTGGGGGAGAATAACTTCGGGGACATCTGTGGCCACATCAACCAAAAACGCTGTAATAAAATTTGGGAGAAAAATCGACAAAATGTTAGTAAAAGGACACAAAAGCAACTAAATTTCATTTTTTATTTTGGAACGTTTCGCCCCTCCGGAGCTTTGTCAAACCCTTTTTAAAAGAGACATGGGTACAGAAAGGGATTTAGGCTCAGAGTGAGGTGCAATACAGTGGGAGTAGTGTAGTAGCAGTAGTTGTATAGTAGTAGAGTTTTGATACAAAAAGTGTAGTATAATACATTTTTCCCTTCGTTTTTCATCAAAACTGCAAGAAAAGAGCTCTTCAATCTTAATTCCCCGCACCCAAACCCCACTTCCAACAAAGTTATAATTCTTCCCCAACAGCCAGGTTGACTGAACGTTCGAAATACTTTCACAAACTAACACCAGATCACCATCGCTCCAGCCTTCAAAAAAGGGTCTAAACCCAAAAGGAAAACCAAGACCACGAACCAGTCGACGCAGGGGGTTTGCACTATACCCGTGGAGGCTGTGACAAGATTTATATAGGTAAACAGCAAGAAAACCCCGAACCACCTCAATGAACCCCATTTTGATGAAAACGATAACTTGAACAACGCCTGTGTACAACACCAAAATTCCACCAATCATCTCATGAAGTTCAGGGACGCCCAACTAGTGATCAAAGAAACTAATTTCCGCAGACGCAAGTGACTTGATTTTTTACTAATAGCTGTTTCTAATACAATTAAACAAAACAAAGGCAGTTTCACCATCTCTGAAGTCTTAGCAAGAATCCTCCTGAAAACAGTAAATCCTGCCATCACATAGTCTCTTCTGTTATACTATACAAAGTACATTAATTAATGAGAATGAACATTGAAACAGGCTGCCTCTATCCAGCCTCAAATAGAATTAATTGTCTAACCCATTTTTATGTTACCCAAGTAACATAAATTATTCTAACATATTGTATTACTACTACTACTACTACTACAATTTATATCACTACTACTACTACTACTACTACTACTACTACTACTACTACTATTACTACTACTACAATTTATATCACTACTACTACCACTAGTATTGCACCTCACTCTGAGCCTTTATATACCCTCTGTGTCCATGTACTCTTTGTAATGGCTTGACAAAGCTCCTGGAGAGCGAAACGTTGCTAGGAATGTGATAAATGGTTTTGAAAACCGACAAGTTGAAGATTGAGACACTTATGCAACATATGGGAATCTTCATTGAGGAAACTTTTCGCCACACAGTGGCTTCATCAGTCCAATACAAAGCAGAAAGGTGTAAGGAGAGGAGGAGTATGAGATAATCAGTCCCTCAGCCTGGAGTCGATGTGTTCAGTCCATCAGTGTACAGCATAGGACCGTAGACGTGGCTTATATACTGTAGTCAGGTGAGGCGAAGCAGGCGGAGGTGGGGGTCATAGTGGTACCATCCACTAGTCGAAGTACGTCTTCGTCCAAAGGTTGGACAAGTGTTGAATAATTCTTTGTATCTAGATCTCATTCCGAGAACTGAATAAGGAATCGGTCAGGACCCTGTACACCATGTATATCAGGCCTATAGTAGAATATGCAGCACCAGTTTGGAACCCACACCTAGCCAAGCACGCAAGGAAATTAGAGAAAGTGCAAAGATTTGCAACAAAGCTAGTCGCGGAGCTAAGAGGCATATTCTACGAGGAGAGGATAAGAGAAATCGGCCTGACGGCACTGGAGGACAGGAGAGATAGGAGGGATATGATAATGACATACAAAATGCTGAGAGAAATTGACAAGGTGAGTACATACACACACACAACACACACACCCAAACACACACACACACACACACACACACACACACACACACACACACACACACACACACACACACACACACAGTATCACAAAAAGCGTATTCTAGAACAGACGTTTCCAGAGCAAGCTAGAAGGTTAACTAATTGGTCACCTTCTAGCTGCTGGCCTGTTTCTGATTACATAACAAGAGGTTGGATTGTATTTTGTTTCAGTTATCCAGGCTACTCTTCAGCCCTATTCAATATTAATAAGGATCCCAACTGAATGCACACAAAACAATAAAATAAAATTTAACATCTTTACTAGTAAAGTTGTCTAGAGTGTATATACAAAATTAAAATATGTCACATAAATAAGGAGTCAAGGTTCTACACTTTTCTTGATATATATATATATATATATATATATATATATATATAATATATATATATATATATATATATATATATATATATATATATATATATATATATATATATATATATATATATATATATATATAAGTAGTACTGGTTTCTACAGAGCGGTCCCTTCTACAGAGCGGCTCCTCCTCTCAGGCATCCCTACCTCTCAGGCATCCCTTCTAGAGAGCGGTCCCTCCTCTTAGCGGTCCCCTTTTCACACCTATGTGCTAATGACCCTTTTCACACCTATGTGCTAATGACCTTGACCCCGCCCACGACCCCCGCCCACGACCCCGCCCACGACCCCCCGCGCCCCCCCACAACCCCCGCCCCCACCAGCGCCCCCACCGAGCCCCCCACACGCGCCCCCCGCGCCCCCGCCCGTTGCGCCGACCCACCGCCCTCGCCGAGCCCTCGCACCCCTCCCGCGCCCCTCGCGCCCCGCCTTCTGCTGCTCCTTCTGCAGCGTCGTCCGGATCGCACCCCGCCCCGAATTTTTTTCCGATTTTTTTCGAATTTTTTTTTTAATTTTCTTGTGCTCTCCTTGGATTAAATTTTTGAGGTTCCCCCTCCCACTTTCACCCCCACCTCAAATTTTTTCTCGATAATACAAAGACTCCAATTCCTCGGATCAAGTTTTCTCGATAATACAAAGACTCCAATTCCTTGGATCAAGGTTTTCTCCTCCATCTCCTTGGATCAAGTTTTCTCGATAATACAAAGACTCTACTTCCTCGGATCAAGTTTTTGGATTCCCCCCTATGGGGTTTCGAAATTCTTATGATCTCCTTGGATCGAGTTTTTTTTCTCGATAATACAAAGACTCCATCTCCTCGGATCAAAGTTTTTTGGATTCCCCCCCTGGGGTAAGTGTTCAAATGAACTCCTCCTATGGGGGCATGGTGCTCTCTCTTACTACAGGTCTAAACAAGTGTGACGTCACTGACCGCCGAGTAAACACCCCTTTTTACTTCATTTAACTTAATGAGAGGAATACTGACGTCACACACACATACAAGCTGAATCTTGTCGACTTCCCCCTATGTCAGTGACGTCACATGATGACCTCACACATACAAGCTCAATCTTGTCGACTTCCCCCTATGTCAGTGACGTCACGTGATGACCGCACACACAGGCTGAATCTTGTCGACTTACCCCTACACATTTCATATACAACATAGGGAAAAACATTTTCACTCTTAACCCAGGATAATCCAAATAATTTAACATTTTTTCGTTAATACCCACAACAATCCACAATTTCTTCACAAAATACAACACAAGTCTAGACATTTTTTTTCGTTTTAACTATTTCATCAGAAAAGTCACCACAACACTTATAACCACTTTTCCATTAATTCACTAGTCACAATTTAACATATTACAAAGTTAATACGCACACACTCTCATAAATCGTTTGAATACTCACAAAAAAATACCTTTGAACATTTTCCAAACAACACTGAAACACTTCCAAAACACCATTTAAGTACTCCCAAATACACCACTGAATACACTCAAAACACCACCAAAATCACCCACAACCCACAACGCCCACAACACCCACAACCCACAATTTGTTCTCGTTTTAACTAATTTCATTAGAAAAGTCACAACAACCCCAAAATTTTTAACCACTTTTCGCATCTCTATTTCGAAAACATCACCCAAACCCAAAATTTTTTTCTCGTTTCAAAAATTTCATAGAAAAGTCCCCAAACCCCATTTATAAACATTTTTCAGCAACTCTAGTTCGACACTTACCCACAACCCTCTTTTATTTACCAATTTTTTCACTTTTTTTTCCCCTTCTTTTACTAAATTTAATGTAATACACATTCCTTTTTTTAATTACAAAAATTCTAATAAAACCTCTCCATCCCCATCCTTTAAACCAAATAAATTATTTTGTACTGTATCAACAAATCCCCTTACCCAAATTGCGCATGTTTCAACACCCTCCATTCTTTTCCAATATATCAAAATTTTTTTCAATTCTATAATTTTTTTTTTTAAAATTTTTTTAATTTCCTTTTTTTCAGAAAATCCCCCCCTTTTTCTTTAAATTTTTTAAATACAACCCCTTCCCCATACCCCTCCCCTCTCCCCGCATTTTTCAATCCACTCACCCATCCCAACGCCCCCTTTTAAACACACACAAAAATCACATTTCACATCCACAAATGCACTCATCCCCATCTAAAATCCACTAAAATCACTGTAACAAGATATTCACAAAATTCTAAAACCACCTAAACACACAACACACCAAACCCAAACCTAACCAAACCTAACCTAACCAAACCCTAATCGTACCTAACCAAAACCTAAACCAAAAACCTAACCTAACTTTTTAACCTAACCTAACTAATTTTAACCAAACCCAACCTAACCTAGCCTAACCTAGCCTACCTAACCAAAAACTTCCTATCCAACCAAACCTAACCTAACCCAATTAACCAAACCCTAACCTACCCTATCTTTACCTAACCTAACCAAACCCTAACTAAACCCTAGCCAACCTATCCAAAACCTATCCTAACCCCTAACCTAACCCCTAACCTAACCTAACCAACTTACCCAAAACCAAACCCCTTTTTAAACCCTACCTAACCAAACCCTAACCTAACCTAAGCTAACCAAACCCTAACCTAACCAAAAATTATCCTAACCAAAACCTAACCTAACTTAACCTAACCTAACCAAACCCGTCCTAACCCAACCTTAACCAAACCGTCCCTAACCTAATCAAACCCTAACCTAACCTAACTTACCTACCAAACCCTAACTCAAATCCACTAAACACAGAAACCAAAATATTCACAAAACTGTATAAACCCCCTAACACACAAACACACACCCATGGAACACTTCCAAAATACATTAGGAATCCAAAATTTATTTTAAAAAGACTCCATTTTTGGTATTTCCAAAATTGTTTTGAAAACTTTATTTTAAAAATCGTACATTATTTTCTTTTTGGGTAAACACACTAAATGGTTAAAATTTTATCGTTTTCCGAAACAGAAAAAAAATTTCTCGCTCTGGAGACTCCTTGAGCTTATTGGGGTCCCCCAAAAGTATTGCTTTCGATTTTTGTCACCCTTCCCCCCTCCGGACACCATGAAAAGGGGTTTTTAACCCCCAAAGGTAGTTTAGTTAATCATCTCACACCACCACACACACACCACACACACCACACACAACAACCACAACCACATAACACCAACACACCACGCGCAACACACACCACACAACACCCAACACACACCCAACCCACACCAAACACACACACGCACACGCACAAACCCAACACACCCACACACACACACACACACACCTCTCACTTTACTTTAAAAAACCCCCCTCTGCCATCATTTGAACCCCCTTTAAAAAAAAAAAACACCATCAAACACCTCCGATACTCCAAATCATTGATTACTACCAAACACCGTCAAAAATCACCAAAACAAAGTTTACATCATTATCCAACCCCCTTTTTTGAAATTTCCCCCAAAATCATATAACCAAGAACTCCCTCCCCATTTGAGCATAAAAAAAAGCATGAACACAAACCTAATACGCAAAACACTTAGCATGATCACCATCAACTGTAAACATATTTGGGAAACCACCAAATCTAAAAACCCCCAACACAATCCCCCCATGTTCACTTACCTCAAAAATCACTAATATCCAAAAAACACTCTTTTTTAAACATTTCCACACACCAAAAAAAAACATTTTTGAAATACTAAGGCATCACCACTACCACCAACCCCGAGTCACCTCAAGGCCCGACGAGCTCACCCCCAGTGACGTCCCACTTCCTTTGTGTTACTTGGTGGTTGGAACATACCCCAAAACCCACCTTGTTTAAACCCTTTTGTCCCCACCCTCTTAACCAAACCCTATCCTAACCTAACCTAGCCTAACCTTACCAAACCTAACCAAACCCAAACCCTATCCAACCAAACCCCTAACCTAACCTAACCAAACCCTAACTAACCTAACCAAAAAACCCCAAATAACCAACCAAAACCAAACCTAACCTAACCTACTATCCTAACCAAACCTAACCTAACCTAACAAACCAAACCTAACCTATCCTAACCTAACCTAACCAAACCTAATTAACCTAACCTAACCTAACCAAAACTCAAATCCAAAAAATCATGTAACCATGTTTTCCCCCAAAAAATTTCATGACACCTAACACACATAACACACACACACACACACACACACACACACACACACAACACACACAACACAACCCACACACAACACCACACCCACAAAACACACACAACAATAACACACACACACACACAACCTCCTTTACTTTGAACCCCTTAAAAAAACCACTCATACATCTTTTGAGACCACCTTTTCTAAATATCCTCACCACAACCTTTTCATCTCACTACAGAACAACCCCAAGTTTATTCGAACATTTTAATAAATTTTTTGAATACTCACATAAACACCTTTGAACTTTTCCAAACAAAACTAAACACTTCCAAAATATCATTTTAATTACCCCCAAAAAAGTTTATCCCTAATTTATCTAAAAAACACATCCCCCTTACACTCCTAGCCTCCAGACTTTACAACATTAACAAAACAAAAACTCAACACTTATGAAAAGAGACATTACCATATCTAACACCTGACTAACTTTGAACCAATCTAAAACCCCATGATTTTAAAAAAATTTTCTGCATATCATTTAACCCCTTTAAAAAAACCCACCACAAACCCCTCGAATACCCCCCAAAACACTTGTTTACTACCAAATCACCGTCAAAAATCCCCAGAAACTAAGTTTAACATCCCCTCCAAAATCCTTTTTATAGAAATCATAAAACCAAGAATCTCCCCTCATTTGGCCAAAAAAAAAAAAGCATGAACAAAACCCTAATACGAAAACCCTTGTACACGTCACCATCAATGAAACAATTTGTACACACACAAAATCTAAAAAACCCCCAAACTACAATCACCCATGTTACTTCCCAAAAACACTAATATCACAGAAAAACACTCATTTTTATAAAACTTTCACACAAAAAAAAATCATTTTACAATATCTAAGCGCCTCCCCTCATCCCCCAACACACGATGTCAACCCACAGGCCGAGAGCTACCTCCGAAACCCCAACACCCCCATTGTTTACTTGCGGTTGGTAACATCACCCCCAAAACCCACCTTTTTTTCACCCTGTTGTCCCCTACTTTTCAAAGAACAACATCCAAGACGATTACTGTTTTATGACCCCACCCCCAAATCACAGAAACACACATTTTTTATAATTATTCACACAAAAATCACGATCCCCCTTTTTCCATATCCCCCAATCTTTCTTTCATTCGAAAATTTTAAGCTGAACTACACCCCAAATTAAGACATTTCATACCCTTTATGTTGCATATCACATTTCCTCACCCACATCATCCCTAAACTCCTTCCTTATTATTCCGTAATCTCCTAGAGTTGTTTTAACCGAGGGTCCATTTTACATTAGGAGCCGGTGTAGTAGGGGGGTTGGAGGGGTGATGGTTGCCTGGCTCCTACTCGTGATGGTCCGTCGGGGTTAAAACAACTCTAGGAGAATACGGAATGAATAAGGAAGGATGTTTTGGGAAGTGTTGAGGGAAAAAGTGATATGCAACATAAAGCGGTATGAAATGTCTTGATTTGGTTTTTGATGTATCAGTCTTTAAAATTTTCGAATGAAATGTATAGATGGGGTGATATGGAAATGGTGTCGTGATTTTTTTGTGAATAAATTTTAAAAAAAAGTGTGTTTTCTGTGATCTTGGTGGTGGGGTCTAAAATCTGTAATCTCTTGGATATAGTGTTCTTAGATAATGTAGGGGACAAAAGGCTGAAACAAGGTGGGTTGGGTGTGTGTTTTCCCACCACAAGTAACACAATGGGGGGGACGTTACTGGAGGTAGCGTCGGTCCTGTGAGGTGTGGGCATCGTGTGTTGGTGGAGTGAGGTGAGTGCGTTTGATATTGTCAAATATGTTTTTTTTGTGTGTGAAATGTTTTTAAAAATGAGTGTTTTTTGTGATTTATGATTTTTGAGGTAAGTGAACATGGGTGATTGTATTGGGGGTTGTCTTGATTATGTGTTGTACAAGATATGTTTTCGTTTATGGTATGTGTACTAAATGTTTGCGAATTTGGTTTGTGTTTTTGCTTTTTTTTTAGCGCCAAATGAGTAAAAGGGTTTTTGGGTTTTAGTGATTTTTATAAAAAAATGTTGGGTGGTGATGTTAAATTAGTTTCTGGGGATTTTTTCGGTGATTGGTAGTAATCATAGGTTTTGGGGGTATTCGGAGGTGCTTGAGGTTTTTTTGAAGGTGTTAAATGATGTGCGAGTATTTTTTGAAAATAGTGGTGTTTAGAGTTGGTTCAAAGTAAGTTTGTTAGATATGGTAATGTCTCATTTAAGTGTCTGAGTTGTTTTTTGTGTTAAGTTGTAAAATCTGGAGGCTGAGGGGTGTATGGTGGATGTTTGTAATTTCAGTTAAAAAAATGTGTAAGTTTAGATAAAATAGAAGATAAATCTTATTTTGGGGTAATCAAAAATGATATTTTGGGAAATGCTTTGTGTTGTTTGGAAAAGTTCAAAGGTGTTTATGGGGAGTATTCAAATGATTTATGAGAGTGTTCGAAGTAATCTTGGGGTTGTTCTTGTGAGTGATAAATTTGGTGAGAGATATTGAGAAAAGGTGGTTCAAAGATGTATAGAGTGTTTTTAAGGTGCAAAATAAAGTGAGGTGTGTGTGTTGTGTGGTGTGTGTGTGTGTGTGTGGGGTGTGTGTGGTGTGTGTGTTGTTTTTGTGTGTTAGGTGGTCATAGGTTTGTGAAATCATGGTTACAGTGTTTTTGAGTATTTGAGTTAGGTTAGGTTAGGGTTGGTTGGTTAGGTTTTGGTTGGTTTTGGGTTGGGGTTTGGATAGGGTTTGGTTAGTTTTGGTTAGGTTAGGTTTGGCTAGGTTAGGATAGTACGGTTAGGGTTTGGGTAGGGAGGTTAGGTTTGGTTAGGATAGGTTAGGTTAGGTTAGTTAGGTTAGGGTTGGTTAGGTTGGTTTGGTTAGGTTAGGTTATGTTAATTAAGTTAGGGAGGTTAGGTTAGGTTAGGTTAGGTTAGGTTTGGTTTGGGTTTGGGTTTGGGTAGGTTAGGTTTGGTTAGGTTAGGTAAGGGTTGGGTAGGTTAGGGGTTGGATAGGTTAGGTTAATTAGGTAGGGTACAACAGGTTGAAACAAGGGGGGTTGGTGTGATGTTTCCAACCACAGTAATAAATGGAAGTGTGACGTCACTGGAGGGGAGCTCGTCGGTCCTATGAGGTGTGACACGTGTGTTGGTGGAGTGAGGGGAGTGCGCTTAATATTGTCAAAATGATTTTTTGTGTGTGTGTGTGAAATTTTTTTTAAAAAATGAGTGTTTTTTTGATATTAGTGATTTTTTAGGTAAGTGAACATGGGTGTTGTTTGTTGGTGGGTTTTCTTAGATTATGTGTGTGTACAAGATATGTTTACAGTTGATGGTGAATGTATAAGTGTTTGCGTATTGGGTTTTGTTCATGCTTTTTTTTTATGCGTCAAATGGGGGGGAGTTCTTGGTTTTAGTGATTTGAGGGGGTTTCTTTAAAAAGGATGTTGGATAGTTTTATGTTAAAATTAGTTTCTGGTATTTTGCGGTGATTTTGGGAGTAATCATAGTGATTTGGGAGTATTCGGGGGTGTTTGAGGTGTTTTTTTTTTAAGGTATTCAAATGAGGCAGAGGGTGTTCAAAGTAAAGTGATGGTGTGTGTGTGTGTTGTGTTGTGTGTGTGTGTGTGGTGTGGTTGTGGTGTGTGGTGTGTGTGTTGGGGGTGTGTTGTGTGTGTGTGTGATGATTATCTTAAAATTTCTTGGGTGTGAACCGCATTACAGGTGTCGTCGGAGGGGGGGGGGTGTACCAAAAATCATGAGGCATACTTGGGGGGGCCCTATAACTCAAGGAGTCTCTAGAGCGAAGGGGTGGTTTTGTTGGAAATCGAGAAATATTTCTACCCTTGAGTGTGTTTACCAACAAGAAAATAATGTTCGTTTTTAAAATAAAGTTTTTAAAATAATTTTGGAAAATCAAAAATGGAGTCGTTCAAAGTAATTTGGAGATTAATTATTTTTGGGAATGTTCCCTGTGTGTGTGTTGTGTGTGTGTTAGGGGTCATACAGTTTTGTGATATCTTTGGGTTTCGTGATTTTAGGGATTTGAGTTAGGTTAGGTTTGGTAAGGTTAGGTTGGGGTTGGTTAGGATAAGTTAGGTTTGGTTTGGTTAGGTTAGGTACGGTTAGGTTGTTTGGGGTTTGGATAGGTTTTGGTTAGGGTTGGGTTTAAATTAGGTTAGGTTTGGTTAGGGTAAGTTAGGTTTGCTTGGGTTGGTTAGTTTTGGTTAGGTTGGTTAGGTTAGGATGGAAGGATTTTGGGTTTTAGGTTGGCTGGGTTGGTTAGGTTAGGTTAGGTTAGGTTAAGTTAGGTTAGGTTAGGTTAGGATAAGTTAGGTTAGGTTTGGTTAAGTTAGGTTAGGTTAGGTTTGGTTGGTTAGGTTGGTTAGGGTTTGGTTAGGGTTTGGGGTTGTGTGTGTGGTGTGTTTTTGGTGGTTATAGAATTTTGTGAATTCTTGGTTACAGTGATTTTATGTATTTGAGGTTAGGTTGGTTAGGTTACGTTAGGTTGGGTGGTTTGGTTAGGTTAGGTTGGGGTTTGGATAAGTTTGGTTAGGTTAGGTTAGGGTTTGGTTTTTGGCTAGGTTAGGATAGGTCGGTTAGGTTTGGTTAGGTTTGGTTAGGTTTGGGTTTGGTTTGGTGTGTGTGTGTGTGTTTGGTTAGGTTTGGTGGTGTGTGTGTGTTGGTGGTTATAGAACTTGGTTCAGTGTTTTTAGTGGGTTTGAGATGGGTGATGAGATGCATTTGTGGATGTGAAATGTGATTTTTGTGTGTGTTCGAAAGGTGCGTTGGGAGATGGGTGAGTGGATGTAAAAATGCGGGTGAGATGGAGAGGGTAGGGAGGGTTTTTTATTTGAAAAATTTAAAAAATTTGGGGGGTTTTTTCTGAAAAAAAAAGGTATTGTGAAAATTTTAAAAAAAAAATTTAGAATTGGGAAAAGTTAGATATACTGGAAAAGAATGGAGGGGTTGAAAAATGTCGCAATAGTTGGGTAGGAGATTAGTTGACGAGTACAATTCAATTTATGTGGATTCAAGGAGATGGGTAGGGGGATTTTTTTTTAGAATTTTTGTAATGTAAAGAATAATGTGTATTACATTTTAAAATTCATTTAAAAAAAAGGGGAAAAAATGAGAAAAAATTGGTAAATAATGAGGGTTGGGGTAATGTAGTCGAACTAAGTTGTGAAAATGTTTAAAGTGGTTTGGTGACTTTTCTGATGAAATTAGTTGAAACGAGAAAAAATTGTGGGGGGGTGATGTTGTCGAATAGAGATGCTGAAAATGGTTATAAGTTTTGGGGGTTTTTGTGACTTTTCTATAAATTGTTAAAACGAGAAAAAAGTGGGTTTGGGGGTTGTGGCGTTGGGGTTTTGGGTGTTTTGGTGGTGTTTTGAGTGTATTCAGGGTGTATTTGGAGTACTTAAATGGTGTTTTGGAAGTGTTTCAGTGTTGTTTGGAAAATGTTAAAGGGATTTTTTTGTGAGTATTAAACGATTTAGAGAGTGGTGCGTATTAACTTGTAATATGTAAATTTGACTAGTGAATTAATGGAAAATGGTTTTTTGTGTTTTTGGTGACTTTTCTGACGAAATAGTTAAAAAGAAAAAAAAAGTCTTGACTTGTGTTGTATTTTGTGAAGAAATTGTGGATTGTTGTGGGTATTAAAGAAAAAATGTGAAATTTTTGGATATCCTGGGGTTAAAAGTGAAAATTTTTTCCCCATGTTTTACATGAAATGTGTAGGGTAATCGACAAGATTCAGCCTGTGTTGCGGTATACGTGACGTCACTGACATAGGGGGAATCGACAAGATTGAGTTGTATGTGTGAGGTCATAGGAGTCACTGACAAAGGGGGGAATCGCAAGATTCAGCTTTTATGTGTGTGGTGTGAAGTCGTATTCCTCTCATTAAAATTTTAAAAAAGTAAAAAGGGGTGGGTTTTCTCGGGGGTCCCCGTGACGTCACATTGTTTAAACCCGTTAAGAAGAGGGACCATCCCCATAGGAGGAGTTCATTTCAATTACCCCGGGGGGGGAAACCAAAAAACTTTGATCCGAGGAGATGGAGTCTTTGTATTTTTTTGAGAAAAAAAAACCCCCCAAGAGACAAAAATTTCGAAACCCCATGGGGGGAATCCAAAAACTTGACCCGAGGAAGTAGATTTTTGATTATCGAGAAAATTTGACCCAAGGGAGATGGAGGAGAAAACCTTGACCCAAAGGGAATTGAGTCTTTGTTTTATGGAGAAAACTTACCCGAGGAATTGGAGTCTTTGTTTTATCGAAAAAAATTTTGGGGGGGGGGTGAAAGTGGGGGGGGACCCTAAAAAATTTTGACCCCGAGGAGAGCACAAGAAAATTAAAAACAAAAACAAAAAAAATGGGAAAAAAAATTGGGGGCCGGGGGGGCGATCCGGACGACGCTGCAAAGGCGCAGCAGAAGGGGGGGGCGCGGGGGGCGCGGGCGGGTGCGAGGGCGCGGCGAGGGCGGGGCGGCGCGACGGGGGGGGGGCGCTTGGGGGGGTGGGGGCGGGTGGGGGCCGGGGGGGGGCGGGGGGTTGTGGCGGGGGTGTGGGGGGGGGTCGTGGGCGGGGCTTTGGGGGGGGTCAAGGGCATTTGACTAGGTGGAAAAGGGGACCATCAAAGGAGGACCGCTCTGTGAAGGGATGCCTGAGAGGTAGGGATGCGAGGAGGAGCCCCTTTTAAAGGACTTCTGTAGAAACCCTACTACTTATATTATAATATATATTATTATAATATAATTATATTAAAATATATTAAAAATATATTAATATATAATATATTTATTTTATACATATATTTATATATATATATAATATATAAATTATATATATATATATATATATATATATATATAATTATAATTTTATATAATATATATAGATAGATAGATTAAATGGGCCCCACATCCCGTACCTTTCCCAAAAACCTCCTTTTCATCTGCTATCCTATTCTCCGTCTTGCTAAATATATTGAAAGAATTAAGAGAAGGGGGGAAATAGGATAGCAGATGAAAAAAAGGGGGCTTTTGGAAAGGGAGGGGGTGTGGGACCAGGTGTTTTCATGAAAAATATAAGTGAACGTATTTAGATAAGGTAAAGAGGTTTTTTGGCATTTATGGGTTTGGAAAAACATAGACGGGTGGATAGGGGGGCAATGTGGCAGATGTTGCAGATTTATGGAATAGGAGGTGGTTTTTGAAAGCAGTGAAGAGTTTTTATGAGGTAGTGAGGTAAAAGTTAGAATGTGGAAAGAGGGAGATTATTTCCCAGTAAAGTAGGCCTTACCAAGGAGTGTGATGTCCCGTGGTTTTTTAATATTTTAAAATAGAGGGGTTGAAAGAAAGGAATCGGGGGTCTTGGGCAAAAGGTGGGGATTTAAAAAAAAGAATCACACAAAAGGGGGATTGTCACAGTTGCTTTTTTGCTGATGAAATTTTGCTCTTGGGAGATTCTGAAGAGAAGTTGCAGAGATTGGTGGATAAATTTTGGGGTAGGGTATGTAACAAAGAAAATTAAAAGTGAATTCAGGAAAGAGTAAGGTTTATGGGGTAACAAAAAGATTAGGTGATAAATTTTGGGATATAAATTGGAGGGAGAGATTTTGGAGGAGGTAAATGTATTCAGATATTTGGGAGTGGACGTGTCAGCAGATGGGTCTATAAAGATAGGTGAAATATAGAATTTTGGGGAAAAAAGGGGGTGGTGCACTTAGGGTCTGTGGAGACAAAGAACTTTTCCTTGGGGCAAGGGGGAAATGAAAGAGATAAATTTTAAACCCTTTTTTGGGTGTGAAGCATGGGGTGTTTAAGGGGCAAAAAGGTGGGTCAGTGGGGGCATGTTGGGGAATTTGGGGAAAAAATTTCGTTTTTGTCTGTAAGGGGGTGGGGGAAGGGTTTTGGGGGGGGGTTTGGACAGAGAGAGAATGGAGCAAAAAGAAACCCCAAGGTGAATTTTGTAGCGGAAGGAAAGGGGGAAAAGGGGTCAGCCTAGGGAAAAGGGTTGGGGGGGGGGGTAAAGGGGTTTTTTGGGGAGGGGCGGCTTTTTAGCGGGGGGGCGGAGGTTTTTTGGGGTTAAACAAATTTTTTAAAAAATTTTTTTGGGGGGCCCCAAAATTTTTGGGGGCCCCCAAAAAAGGGCCCTTGAGCCGGAGTGGGGTTCCCCGGGGTTGAAGGAGGGTGGGGTTTTAAATTTTTTAAAAATTTTAAAAACCCCCCTTTCAAACAGTTGGGGGGGTTTATGGGGAAATTTTTTTTTTGGGCCCCCCCTGGGGAACCCCGGGAAATAAAAAAAAAATTTAAATAATTTTTTTTTAAAATTATAAAAAAAAAAAAAAAAAAAAAAAAAAATAAAAAAATTTTAAGAATTAATAACCCCAAAAAAACCAAGACCACAAAAAAAAATAAAAAAACCAAAAATTTAACAACTAAAATTTTTTTTAAAAAGGATCCGCCCAACCCCCCCAAATTTAAAAATAAAATAAAAAAAAGGGCCCCCCCTTAACCCCAAAAGCAAACTCAACCCCTTTTTAAAAAAAACAAAAATTTAAAGAAAGCTTTTTTCAAAGCCCCCCCCCTTTTTTTTAAAAAAAAAACGAATTTTTAAAAAAACTTTAAAACCAAAACCCAACCCCCCCCCCCCCCCCCCAAAACCCCCCCACACAAACGGCAAAAAGCCAAAACCCTTGGGTTTTTCAAAACAAAAAAAAGGGATTAAAAAAAAAGGAAACAAACCCAG